>VDFB02252616.1:101622507-101935350 GCA_007258455.2 Sequoia sempervirens | reverse complement strand
TGGACTATTGAGGGTGGAGCAATGGAAAAAATTACAATCCATGAATTTCACAATGTTGGACATGATGAGAAATTTTATGGGTCTAATTTCATAAACAAAATAAGCTCTGAAATACTTGTTACCTACTTCAATGAACTTGTTATAATTTATCTCATGTTATGTGCTCTAAAATTCTTTATTTTATTTCAAATGGTCACATTAAAGTGACCTACAAAACTCACTAATTAGCATAGTTTATGGTCTAGTTTTGGGTAGAATTTATGGTTTATTTGTTGGAGATATCATGGACCTTGATGTTAAGTGTTGATACTTTTTATGATATTTCCTTAGAACTATTGGCATTGGGCTCAATCTTATTTCTACAAATATTTAATGACATTGGAATGTTATATGTACTATCTATATTAATTCTACGTGTGGTTAATGAATGTTCTTTAAGGTAGTTATAGATGTCCAATTATTGTGTGTGCTAACATTGCCATGCATAAATAATTTGAAGATACTAAATTAAGAAAGACACCGCCAGTTGAGCATGCACCATAACCTCCAGCAAGGGAATCGTTCAAAGGTCAAAGGAGGTTGATGATAGGAGATTTCCCATACAAACCGAATGTAACTGCCCTGTAGTTGACTTTAATATTGTTGAGAAATATTGGCGTTATAGTTGTGCTATTTCTGCGGACACTTCTAACCAAATTTCATGTGCGCGTAACTGCCCCTCCATTTTCTCTACTTTCCCTAAGTTGGTGTCCTCCCAGTTTGTGGAGTTGACCACCTTGTTTATATGGTAGTATAAATAAGGATTAGATGCTACTTTTCAAAAGGTTTCACGATCTAATATTGTACTTGCATTCTTAGTTTTCAATGATACAATTATGCTACTCTTTTGTACTCATGTTTCCTGATGAATAAAATAAAGTTCTAAGTTTAAGCATCTGAGTTTTCATTAGTAGTAGAGGATACTCATCCAAGGGGGGCCAATTGGTGAGAAATCTGTCATTTAGCTTAGTTATCCTAGTTATTACTTTATGTTTAGTAATTAGTTAAGAATATGGCACTGATTGTTCCTGCAACCACTAGAATTCTATTATGTGATTGTTCCTGCAACCAAAGCAGATGGAGTAGTTTTATGTTTTTTGTTCAAATTTTCATTTGTGTCATGCATTTCAAGCTTAGTATGGTTGTTGGTTGATGTTCAACATTTATGTTATTCCTTTCCAATAAATTTACTTTCAACATTGCATCTTTCTTAGTTGTAGAATGAAAATGGCTACTTTGAGTTCCTAATACACATATTGTGCTGACCCATTTCAAGTTCATGTCCCTGGGTTGACAAGTTAAATGAACCTTCATGATTATTGAATGGCTATTTAGTTTAGATGTCCAATCTCTGAATCACAACTATAAGAGCTTAGTTGTTAAATCATTGTAGGAGGCCAACATTTTTAGCGTCGTTGTCGAGGATGGTGTCAAACTAGGGAGTTCTTTGGAGTCATTGGTAGTTTCCCTTGTTGTAAAGTTTCTAGAAGTTGTTTTAAGTATACCCTCATTTAGGAAGAAAGGACCCCCCTTATTCTTTACCAATTCTTTGTGTGAGCTAGCTGATAGTGAGTTGATACCACATGCATAGAGGAAGGAGAAGGGATGCTTATGGGAGATTCCTTCCTAACAATCCTAATCCATTCTAGCTAGTTGAATATCGGAACCTGCCAAGAGAAGAAGAAGAAGAATATCCACACCCCTTTGCTAATGCATTTCCTAATCTGACTAGCTCTAAAGTCTCCATTAAAGACCAAAATCAGCTTGAGAATCCATTTTCTTTGTAACTATATCAAGCAAGCATGGGTGATGAAAATAGAAATAGACCTAACCAGCTAGCTTTTCCTTTCCCCATTTCCCATCAGAATGAAGTTGACCACATCAAAAATATCATTACTTCAGCACTCCCCAAGTTTTATGGACTTGTCATAGAAGATCTTGATACCTTCTTGTTTTATTTTGACATACTCTGTAGGAGTTATGACTATACCACTGATGCCCATAGGCTTAAGCTATTTCCTACCACTCTAAAAGAAGCTGCATTAAGATGGTTCATGAGCCTAGGCAGAGATATTGTGCAAACTTGGGAGGACATGAAGACAAAATTCCTTGAGAAATACAAGGTGTATTGTAGGGGTAGCGACATGAGAGGAGGTGACATTTTTAGGATGCAACAAAAGGAAGATGAGATCTTGGAGGATTATATTGCAAGGTTTCTATTCTTCCTACAAAAATATCCACACCATACACTTAATGAAGACTCACAAAAGTTTATTTTCCTGAGAGGAATCAATGACAACTACATTGATGCCTTGGACCTGATGGGAGGAGGAGATATCTCCCAAGTTCCTTGGGAGGATACCAAGAAAATATGCCAAAACTACTCTAGGGAAGCCTTAAAGAAAGGGAGAGCTTACCAATCTTCCATGGGTAAGTAAACTACTGGTGGAGTTTCAAGAATGGAGATTACTCATTTGTTGGAAGACTTCAAGCAAGAAATTATAAACAATCTAGCTACTCACCTAGATACACTTCAAACCAAGAAGAAGTAAGAGGAGGCAGAGGGAATGTTGACAGAGTATTACCCCCATTGTAGAAAAAATAAGGACTGTAGATGCAAGATGGTAGCCCATATTGAAGGAAAGTAGATTGCTCCTGAGTTCAATCCAATTCAGATTGAAGAAGATCAAGTCTACTATGTTGCACAAAGGAGGCCTTGGGCTCCAAGACAAGGTATGCCACTAGATCCACTCTCTTATGTTGGGCCATATTTCAATTCCTATTCATCTCATAACCAATGGAAACCCCCATATCCATCTAGCTATGGAGTATATCCACCACATCATTAGGGTAACCCTCCAAATGCTTGGCCCAATCATCAAAAATATTCACCCTCGTGGTAGCAACCTCAGGGGAATTGGAAACAATTTCAAGGGCATTGGCAACCACCTCCAGGAAATTGGAAGCAAACAAATCAATGGAGGGGAGGATGACAATGGCCTACCCAGACAACTAGTTACATGCTACCACCTTCTCAGCCCTATAGCCTGCTATAATTCCTCCACCTACTAATTCAATCTCAAATGCACCTAAACCTACTCAGCAACCAGCTCAACCCACACCCAATCCTAATCAAAAACCACAACAATAGCCTGTATAATCTGTTGATTCAAATCAATTCCCTACATATGTTGTGAGTGTAAGTTACATCCACTTGCATTTAGGAACTACTTTACCAACCCCTTCCAAACCCATTATCATTGAGCTTCCTGTGGAAGAGGAGGAGGAACCTCTGAATGATCACATTCAACCAAGTGCACCTAAAAATCTTGAACTAGTCCATGTCAAGTAGACTGAACAAGAACCACCATTTCCTCAGAGATTGGAAGTTTCCAAGAAGAAGGAAGAAAATGAGGACATAACCTTTGATATCTTGGATTAGTTGAAGCATATATCTGTCTATATACCTCTATTTCAAGCCATTAAGGTTGTCCCAATATATGGCAAGGAAATCAAAGAAGCATGCCTCAAGAAACCAAGCAGGAAGAAGAAAGACCCCACTACGGTTCATGTGGTGGGACAACTAGCTAACATCATGGTTGGAAAAGTGACTATCCCTAAGTACAATGAACCAAGTAGTCCTATGGTAGCAGTTGTTATAAATGGGATTCAAATAAAGAATGCTCTAATTGATTTAGGGGTAGCAATAAATGTAATGAACAAGGACATCTTGCAACAACTAAATGTTGCAAGCATGAGATCTACTCCTATTGTCTTGCAACTTGCTGATAGTTCTGTTGTTAAGCCTAATGGTATAGTGGAGGATCTTCTAGTGATTCTAGACTCTTGGGAGTACCCAGCAGACTTCATGATTATTCCTCCTAAAGCTACACTAGGCGGGTATCCCATTATTCTTGGAAAGCCATGGTTAGCAAATGCAAATGCATATATTGGATGCTAGCCAGTTAACATGACCATTTCTAATGGGAAGAGTACCAAAAATTTTGTTCTTTATCCTCCTGCTCAGCCATCCCATGATGAGGATAATTTTGTGTGGCCACATGTTGGTGAAGAGGCTGAGGAAGTTAATTTTGTGGCATAGCTTATGATGTTAGGTAGAAGTTCCTTCATGTAGCTTCAAGAAAAATATGAAGTATTGGTTAACATCATTCAGAACCATTGTGAAGTGGAGAAAGCATCATCTTTTCATTCTGCTACTCCATTCAAGACACTTCTACCTATTCGTCCTACAACCATTGTTATTGTAGACGTTCTTCCTGCAACCACTCTTCCTATAGCCATTGTTTCTACAAATAGACTTCCTATAGTTATAGGTATGTACCATACATTGATTCCATATGAACTCAAGGTACCATGTGTTAATGAAGTAGTTATGATAGAGTCAACTACACAAGTACAGGTGTCAGAATGAAAGTATTTGAATGTTAACAGCAAGTTGAGTGAGGAACAACAATTGTTATTAGAAAACTTATTGAGGACCCATTAGCATGCATTTTCATGGGACTATCATGAGATGAAGGGATTGGATCCTAAGCTTTTCACTCACAAAATTTACATAAGAGATTATTGCACCCCAGTGAGGCAGCCATAAAGAAGAATTAACGCTGCACTAAGAGAAATTGTAAAAGGAGAACTATAGAAGTTGCTAGATGCATGATTTATCCACCCCATTTTAGATAGCCAGCGGTGTCTCCATTAGTGATCATGCCTAAAAAGGTCATAAATGGTGATTTTGTGTTGATTATAGAGAACTTAATGCTGCTACCAAAAAGGACCATTTTCCCTTACCTTTCATAGATCATGTTTTGGACTCACTCGCAAGAAAGCAATAAAAAAAATTTGTAGATGGATTTAGCAGCTACAACCAAATCCAAATTGCACTAGAAGACCAAGAGAAGACCACTTTTACCTATCCATGGGGTACCTATGCCTACTCGGTACTCCTCTTTCACTTATGCAATGCACCTGCAACTTTTCAGAGGGCAGTCATTAGAATATTTTTAGATATTTCTCATGATTGTATGGAAATCTATATGGATGATTTCACCACCTATGGTTCTGATTTCAATGAAGCATTGGAGAATCTCAAGAAAGTCCTATAGATATATGAAGATCACAATCTCTCTTTAAACAATGAAAAGTGCTTCATGATGATGCATGAAGGTGTAGTTCTTGAACACTACATCTCTCACAAAGGAATTCAAGCAGATCCTACAAAGATTGAGGTAATCACAAACCTTCCTAGACCTACAAAACATAAGGATGTTAGAAGTTTCTTGGGCCATGCAAGCTATTATAGGTGGTTCATCAAGGATTTTACAAAATAGTAGCACCATTGTATACCCTCCTCACTAAATATGTTGAGCTCCAATGGACTGAATATTGTGACAATGAATTTTTTGATTTGAAGGTAGCCCTGACTCATGCTCCTGTACTCAAAGGACCTAATTGGGAGCTTCCTTTCCACATCCATACAGATGCATCAGATGATGCCATAGGATTAGTATTAGGATAGAAAGAATGAGCTATTGAAAATGCCATTTATTTTGTCAGCAAAAATTTGCAAGGAGCTGAATTCAACTATACAGTGGTAGAGAAAGAAATGTTGGTAGTGATTTATGCCCTGAAAAAATTCAGGTACTACATAACAGGCTATCAGATATTTGTGAACACTAATCATGAAACCATTAGATATCTCATGAATAAACCTATGATCATAGGTAGACTTGCAAGATGGTTATTGTTGATGCAGGAGTTTGACATAACCATTATGGATAAACCAGGGAAGGCCAATGTTGTTGCTGATTTTTTTTCAAGGCTGACTACATCAAAAAATAATCAAGCCATAGATGAATCTTTTCCTAATGAGCATCTATTCTCCATTAGTGTACAAACACCCAAGTATGTTGACATAGCTAACTATCTAGTCACAAGTAGAGTTCCACCACACTTCTCCCCAAAAGAGAGAAGGCCACTCATTGAAAAATCCTTTCCCTTCTCATGGATTGTTGGATGTTTGTTTTATATTGGACTAGACCATGTCATGAGGAGATGTGTGAGAGAAGATGAGACAAATGAAATTTTTCATGCATGCCACAATGATACATGTGGAGGAAATTTTGCAGCCAAGAGGACAACAATGAAGATTTTGAACACGGGATATTACTAGCCAACACTCCACAAGGATGCAGGAAGGTATACCAGAAAATGTGATAGATGTCAAAAAATGGGCAGACCAACCAAATCTGATTAGATGCCAATTTTCCCTCAACTAGTAATCACTCCCTTTGACAAGTGGGTATTAGATTTTGTAGGACCCATTGACCCTCTATCAAATGGTAAGTCTTATATCCTAGTATACATTGATTATGTAACTAAATGGGTAGAAGTTAAGGCCATTAAGCATGCAAAAGATAACAAGGTTGCATAATTTCTTTATGAGGATATTTTCACAAGGTATGGAGTTCCAAGAGAGATAGTGACTGATCAAGGTACTCAATTCACATCAACCCTTGTTGCAATACTAGTTAATGAGTACAACATAAGACACAAGAAGCCTACTCCTTATCACCATAGACCAATGGTCAAGTTGAGGTGACCAATAGAGAAATTGAAGCTATTCTAACCAAAACAGTAGCTATCCATAGAAAGGACTAGGCAAACAAATTACTAGAAGCTATTTGGGCCTGCTTAACTACTTGGAAAACAACTACAGTCCATTTGAATTGTTGTATGGAAAGATAGCCATGATTCCCATTGAATTTGAGAATAAGAATCTTAAGACTGCAGTAGATTTGGGGATGGATATCTTTGAGGCATAGAGAGAAACAATCATATAGTTGAATGCTTTGGACAAGATGAGGAGAGTAGCCTTGCATCACATAGAGGTAGTGCAGAATCAGAGGATTAGGTGGTATAATAAATTTATCAAGGACAAGAAATTCCAACCAAGAGACTAGGTATTGCTTTATGATTCTAGATATCAAGACAATGTTGAAAAATTACAGACAAGGTGGCTAGGACCATATGAGGTTGTTGAAGTATTCCCTAATGGTGTTGTTCAGCTCACTACTATTGACCCAGTTAGATTTAAGTTGCTTATCAATGGTGATCGCCTTAGATTATATCACAAGCTAACTTCCAAGGAGGATTTCCTACAGAAATTCACTCAACATGTTGTACCTAAGCTTCTTGTAGCTAAAGAAAGTGGACCTAGTGTCCCTCCTTCTGGCTAATTAAGGTATTTACTTGTCATAATAAAGACTTCCACTTCCTTGGGAGTCCATTTCTTTGCCCATCCACCCATCCCCCCATCCATTTCCACCTTTCTCTCTCTTCCATCACATCACTTCATTCCACTCCACCTCATTTTCATTAATTGCTCAACTTATTTCCTAAAAAGGTGAATGGTACTTTCTCCATAACCTTTTCAAAAAATCTTCCACACATTCAGGTATGTGCACATTAATTATTATATCTTAATTTTCTTTTAGTGCATTCATTTAACTGTTGTACATTAATATGGACATTCACCATAGCATGCCATTACTCCCTACCCCTATCAAATCATCATTCTGCATTTGAGGACACATATGCCAAAAATTAGTTTGGGGGGAGGAAAAAATGTGAATATTTTGCCCATGTGTCAATCCATGTTGGTCTACATCAACAAAATTTAAATTGAGACGATATGAAATATAAGTGAGAGGACGGCTCACATGTGTAAAGTGACACCAATTTCCACCTCCATTTCTCCCCATAATATCTTTCCTTTATTATTCCTTCCTTGCTATTATTAACCCTATCACAATCTCAAGTTGCAAACAAAAGGTAAAAAGGGAAAATTCAGTCTACATTGGCATTGAAAATTTAGCAAGTGTTGCAAGAAGGTGAATTTGGTTTTTAGATGAAATTGTAGGGAGGAAACTATAGAGTGATTGTTTGATTGCAGACAATGGGAGATGGGTTAATTCGAAATGAACCCAAGGTGCATGATGTATTATTGCAGGATGCACCCTTCCTAGCCGAATTTAGAAACTATGGCTAGTTAGATTATTTCATGAAACTAGATGGTTTTGATGAAGACATTGCACTAGAATTTTCCCAAACATTGTCTAAAGGAAAGCCATGGTAAAAGGGTTGGAAGTATTGGCTACTGAAGAAAGAATTACAGAAGTTATAGGGTTACCTATCAACGATGAAGATTACCCTATTTCTAGAGATGACGGGTCAGTTAGGGCCGAATTTATAGAACCAAGTGACCCTCCATTGAGCATAGATAAAAAAAGGGGTGAAGAGAATGTCTCTACCCAAGCCATGGAAGCAAACAGCTATTTATGTCATAAAATATATCACTTGTGAAGGTTGCCAGTTGAATCTGCATTTCGTGCACTTCAAGATTTTGAATCACACAAGGCACAAGAGGAGGATGAATGTGTTGAATGTGCTATGCAACCTTCCTTAAATCATGGTGGCCGAGACTTATAAAGGTAGGTATAATTATGTTTCCCACCATTGTTTGATTAAATTGCTAGTTTAGGAGTCTCTATATGATGTATCTAGAATGACCTGGGAAGAATTCATAAAAATTGATCAAATTAGACCTGAGAACTTGTAACCTAGGGTTTTACTTGAACCCCATAGGTCTAGTAGGAGATTGATCATGGCTGAAGCCACTCTTGGTGCTTCAACCTTTGGCACAAGCCCTAGTGCAAACCCTCTTCTAGCAGAAGAAACCATAGAAATTAGCTCTTTTGGAACATAGCACCTAGATAAAGAACGTTCTCCCCTAGATTCTGATGATGAAATTCCACTTGGCATCCTAATGAAGACTAGGGTATTGAAAAGAGAGGCAAAACTAAGAAAAGGAGGAGCCAAGAAGCAGCCGATAGAAAAAGAAATACGAAGCTCTTGGAAACAAAAGGTTGACAATATTCATCCTATAGCCAAAGAAAAACATGAGAGCCCTCCTAGAAAATCAAGACCTTTCAGACCATTGTTTGGCACACCTCCACAAGAAAGCCCTAAGTCTAGATAAATATCATAGGAGGACACATAAGCTCCAATGGGGCAGTTGAATGTCAAGGAAGAGGATGTATTTAAGACGACAACAAACATAACATTGGCATACCTTGCTGACATTACAGAACAAGTGGAGAATCAAGGGTATGAGGAAAAATCAAATTTCCTATAGCAAGAGATCATACAACAAGAGTTCCTACAACAACAACAAAAACAAGAACAATCAATACCCCTGCAGCTTGAATTAATGGGACAACTTGAATCCTTGTAGTTAGTACTATATGGAGAGCAAGCATCAGTGCCAGGCAAAATGTTGGTAGGAATGCATAAACCCCTTGATTTCTCAATGCACATGGTAGCTATGCATTTATGGAAAGAAATGAAAAGAAGAGAAGAATGGAATGAGGAGAAGCACAAATTGAAGAAGGAAATTCAAAAGAAAGATGAGGATATTGAAGACAAGGATGCAAAATTGCCACATTGAAGAAAAATGTGCATGATATGGCAGCCTTAGTACCATAAATTTTAGAGTGTAGGGCCCCTCCAAGGGTCTATGCTCTACACTTGAAGGAGAAATATCTTTCTTTTAAGCTAGGAAGAATTGTCTCAAGTTTGAACCCTTCTATCGAGACCCTTGTTGAATTTTTCAATGCTTATCAAATTGCTTCCCTTGAAATGAAGAATTTGTCGTATGATTTTTATTTGCATAATTATGTTGTGACTCAAGACCATGATTGGAACCCATTGATGTATGTTGGAGATGTCCAATTAAGGAAATTTATGTCTTGGGTACAAAATCATATTAGTTGGGTACAACAACATGGGACTTATAAGCAATTGGAGTCCAACATCCCTCTGCCCATCAAGGTTGAATCAAGGAACCCAAGGGACATTTACAGGGAATGACATAGAATTCTTTTCAAACTTAGCTATGGTAATAGGATTATGCCTTGGATAGAAGCAGTCTACAATGAGTACGAGGTAAATGCAAAAGAAAAAGAGGAAACCATGAAGAGATACCTCTCACAAAGATGGAACAACCTAATTGATGAGCTAAAACAAAGATGAGCCTCATTCCATCTAGAACTATGTTGCGACACTTAGAGAATTGATAGAATGTACAGGTTGGAAGAACAAAGGGATGATTTTGGCTTCCCTTGACTTTTTAGCCACCCCTTCTGATGTGGCACGCACCAAACATGAGATTTTACAACTATGACATTGCTACAAAAAGACAAAGATGGAGCAGATTGGATGGATTGGGAGGATTCTATTGGGACCCTAATTCATGAACAACAAACACTAATGTAGGGTAGTTGTTAGTTGCAAATTTCAGAGCATTGACCAAGCAGAAGAACAACCCTTCCCCTATTGAAGGACCAACAAGACCCTAGGTTGGGGGGAGTGATGAGCCTAGTTTATGGTCTAGTTTTGGGTAGAATTTATGGTTTATTTTCTAAAGATATCATGGACCTTGATGTTAAGTTTTGATACTTTTTATGATATTTCCTTAGAACTATTGACATTGGGCTTAATCTTATTTTTTCAAATCTTTAATGACATTGGCATGTTATATGAACTATCTATATTAATTCTACATGTGGTTAATGAATGTTCTTTAAGGTAGTTATAGATGTGCAATTATTTTGTGTGCTAATATTGCCATGTAGATATAATTTGAAGATACTAAATTGAGAAAGACACTGCCAACTGGGCATGCACCATAACATCCAGCAAGGGAATCATTCAAAGGTCAAAGGAGGTTGATGGTAGGAGATTCCCCATGCAAACTGAATGTAACCACCTTGTAGTGAAATTTAATACTGTTGAGCAATATTGGTGTTACTACTGTGCTATTTCTGCGGACACGTATGACCAGATTTCATGCGCGTGTAACCGCCCCTCCATTTTCTCTGCTTTCCCTAAATTGGCATCCTCATAGTTAGTGGAGTTGACCACCTTTCTTAGATGGTAGTATAAATAAGGATCAGATGCCCCTTTTCAGAAGGTTATGTGATCTAATATTGTACTTGCATTCTTAGTTTTTAGTGATACAATTTTGCTACTCTTTTGTACTCATGTTTCCTGATGAATAAAATAAATTTCTAAGTTTGAGCATTTGAGTTTTTCGTTAGTAGTAGAGGATACTCATCCAAGGGGGGCCACTTGGTGAGCAATCCATCCTTTAGCTTAGTTAGCCTAGTTATTACTTTTTGTTCAGTAATTAGTTAAGAATCTGGCACTGACTATTCCTTCGCCACTAAAATTCCATAATGTGACTGTTCCTACAACCAAAGTAGATAGAGTAGTTTTCTATTTTTTGTTCATATTTTAATTTTTTTCATGCATTTCAAGCTTAGTATGGGTTTTGGTTGATTTTCACCATTTATATTATTCCTTTCCAAGTAATTTACTTTCAGCATTGCATCTTTCTTAGTTGTAGAATGAAAATGGCTACTTTGAGTTCCTAGTGCACATACTATGTTGACCCATTTCAAGTTCACATCCTTGGGTTGACAAGTTAAATACACCTTCATGATGATTGAATGGCTATTCAGTTTAAATGTCCAATCTCTAAATCACAGTAGTAAGAGCTTAGTAGTTAAATCATTGTAGGATTCCAACACTCACCAATGATAATTTCTTCCATATGCGTAGAATCTATAATACCCATACATAACTTCCATATCAAGAGCATAGACTCATTAGTATTGTTTCCTATTAATTTCTTTGTATATGTCAATGAAATAAAATTATCTATCTCCCCTGCATCAACCATCCATAATAAATATGACACCAAAACAATCAAGTGTACTGCTACAATCATAAACATGTTAGGTTATACCATTGATGTTCCACTTTGGGGTCAATAATTTCATATTGAAGGGAATCATATATCTAATATGTCCCTAAAACCAAACCCTCAAGTTGTTTCCATTAGATTTGGATGTATAACCTCCTCATCTGGAATAACTATGGCTACTATCTTTCGAGATACAATTATATTAAAATCCAACTTTGTTGGAGGCCTCAATATTACTCTGTGTAAAAGTCACTATCTCAAAACTCCACTTGGAAAAATTTAATTACATTTCTTTCCCTCTATAATAATGTTATACATATCATATATCATACTATAATAAAGCAAGTAGTATTATATAAAGGGTTGTTGGTTGGGCTTTGCTCTCATTTTCCTAGAGAGGAGCCTATGATCAAGTATACAAGATGGGACAACTCCTCTTGATAGGTTCAAAATATGACTATTCCTATAAATGCATTTGATCCCTACTTAAAGGAATGGATAAAGATCCTCGATACCCAATAATGATTCCAAGAAAGGATCAACATCACAAAGAAAGGCCCCTCCTTTACACCAACAAAGATTTTTTTCACTAGACCAAAAAGCATCACCCTTTCCATTTTCTAAAAATATTGGAATGTGGGAATGCCCTACTTTTTATCCTATTTCTCATAGGGGAGAATTTGGGCTAAATTCGTCTATTACCTAGACAACCTATTTTTTAGATATCTATATTTTATATATTATAATGTATAATATAATATTATATAATTATAATTACTTCAAATTACTAATTTAAGTGTAAAAATATAAAATCAGAAAAAAATATAAATGAAAATAAATATAATATAAAAATAAATTTAGTGTACAATTGTAAAATAACAAAATTAACTTTGATATGCCTAGAAATACATCAACTTAGATAATACCACTCTAACTCTCTCTTTTACCCTCCCTCTCTCTCTCTCTCTATTCATACATATTTATATATCTTCCTATCTCTCTATCTCCTTTTACCTATCACTCTCTAGCTCTCTATATCACCATATATCTTTCCCTCTCTCCCTCTCCCTCTCCCTCTCTATATATTGAGCTATCTCTCCCCCCTCCAACCTCTTCTTCTTCCCTCTCTCCCCCATATTCTCTCTATCCCTCTATCTAGCTCTCTCCATCTCTCTCCCTCCCTCCCTATGCCCCTATCCATCTCTCTATCTCTACATCTATATCTATTTATCTCCCTCTTCCTCTTCACTCTATATTCATCTCTGCATCTATCTTCCTCTCTCCCCCTCTATCTCTAGACATGTTCCCCTCTCTCTTCCTCTTCCTAGACCTCTATACGTATATCTCTTTTTGTATCTATCTCTATCTATACATATTTATTCTTCTATTTATCCCTTTATCTAGATATCTAATTATCTCTCCACCTCTCTCTACCCCTATATCTCTTCATCTCTCTACCTCTCTCTATATATCACTTCATATTTATACCTTTATTTTTCTTTCAATCTATCCCTCTCTCCTATCCTTTTCATCTCTCCTTAGCCTTCTCTCCATATCCATCTCTATTTATGTCTTCCTCTCTATCTCTATCTCCTTACCCCCCTCTCTCTTTACCCCTCTATCTCTCCCTCTCCATATCTCTATCTCTCCTTGGGCCTTCCACACCTCTTTGGCATACCCATTTCACACCAAGGTGCAATTACTAGTATAAATTTTGAAAGAAATAGAGGTATTTCTCAATGTAGAAGAATGTTTGTCAAAATAAAAACTAAGATAAATGTTTGTCAAAATAAAAACTAAGATAATTTGTAAATTAAATCCTTTAGCCAAAAAAATGTCAATTCTATTGACAATCAAAATCTTGCTATGTTATTTTCCTCTCTATCAAAATTTTCTTACATTATCTATCATGTAGAATGTACAAGTGATACAAGTATCACCATCATTCTAGGAGGATAAATTCAATACAATTTCATTATCAAAATCTTTGAAATGGTGATTAGGTGACAAAGATTGGTCAAATACATGATGAAAAAGAGTTGGATATTTCATTTATAAATACACACTAAGATTCATTGGTTTGAAGATACAATGCCTAAGGCAGTCTGATCTACCTTTATAATTCTGAAATTATTTAGTCTTCAAATTTATAGCTAATACACTGTGATTTGGGGAACCATCAACATAACTTTTTGAAGGATCTTCTAGGGGAAATTCAATTGTTATTAGAAATAGTAAGGGTGACATTATTTTTTCCACATCCACAAAGCTATAAGATGGTTCTAACAATGAGCCTAAAGATTAGGCTTTCATTTCATGTCTCAATCTTTACAAAGCTTTATGTTTTTCAAAATATGAATTTTAGGAGATTCTATAATTTTTACTAATATGATTCAATTTTGAAAACTTGAAAATTAGAAGTTAAATAATATCTCGGAAATTTGAAATTTATTTGTATCTAAGAGAAGTCATTGCTATAGGGAATCAAAACCTTTTGTTGATCAATTGGCTACTTTTTCTATAATTGGAGTTAAACTTCTTAAAAATAAAGATATTTTTTGGGTGATGACACAAAAAATATTTTCCTAAAAGATCAATAGTCAAATAACTAAATTAGTGGTAGCTTTGTTGATTTCATTCACTATGTATGGCATATTTTTTTCTTTGATGGGAAATTTGATGGATTCATTATGGGAAATTGATGGGATCCATTGATGGGAAATTAGACACAACCTCTACCTTCATAGGAAAAAAAATATGTTATTTATATTAAAAAAAATTAATAGGTTTTTATTTCTATAAGTTGATACATTTGTTTTATGGTGCTCATGTGAATAGGATCTTCAAATATATTTCTTGTTGGAAAACTCCTATATTTTTGGTATAATTTTGGTTATATTTTGATCAAGGATACATTAAAATCTTATTAATTATATCATTACTCATAGTTTGGCTACTAATTTATATTTTTTTTCATTTTTCTCTATGCATTTCCTCTTTCTTACTGAAGAATGCAGTTATGGAGTCTTGATTAAATAATTGTGCTCAACTCCTTCCAAATAAATTGGAACATAAAGATGTAGGCATATTTTATAATGACAAATTAAGTAGGATTTTTGTTCTTTGTTCTCCATAGATAAAAATTGATGTCAGATGAATCATTGGTAATGGGATTTTAAATGGCTTTCCTTAGAGAAATTTTTATAGTGATTTTATTTTGAACTTCCTTTCTAACATCATGGATATCATGTGGGGTTGATGAAAATGTTGGATATGTCTCTCATATAAATTACTTTTATTCCAAAATACAAGTTGAAAACTATGGTGATTTATAGCTATGATGTGGATCTGAACTTGTGGGATATGGGTGGTGTTTTTCCTCTTAAGGTACTAGCTAAATCTTTTACTACTAGTTGTGTTCAAAATATGGATTAGGATATAGAAGCAAGTAGTTCCCTCAAATCAGTTCACCATGCTCTGTTTTATCATGAAAGATAAATGTGTGATTTTATTTTGGGTGGGGCTAGTGCTATCATTGATGTCATTTTCTTCCTACTCAAGGTGTTAGTGGCTAGAGGAAAAGTTGAGGTATACCTACTAGATGATGGTAATGAATCTAATGGTATTAATTATATAACTGCTAACCTCATAGTTAGTTATTTTTATGATTTGTTTTTCTTTTCCATATTTATGCATGTTATATAATTTCTTTTTGGCTAGCTATTATGCTTATTCCCCATGGGTCAAATTTAGGTAATTTTGGACTCTATACCTTTAATAAAATGATACATGGACATTATTGCCTCATTAGATAATTTTTTATTGATAAAAAATTTTGTGGTGTATTTCTAGCCACAATAATAAATAAATGATATTGGATCCAAGTTAGGAAAAGAAAAGAAATTCTTCAAAATTAAGTTTAAAAAGAATTCATTACAAATTAGACAAACATCATAGTAAAAAAGGGACAATAACAAAAAACAATAATCTTAGTCAAATCTCAACCTTAAACTCATTAATTGAATGAGGAAAATTATGAATTTTGCACATCAAGATAAAGAGAAATTCCACTCTCAATATTTATGAGAACTAGTTAAAATTGTAAGATTTTACTATGAAGATAGCTAGCCAAGATGAAGGAGCTTCAATTAAAATCATAAAAGAGATAAAAAATGAGAGATATTTAATTTTATCAAAAGGATGTAAATATATAATGATATGAGATTACATAGATGAGAGTTATAATACACCATCAAGAGATGTGAATGTACAACCAATGTGGGATAAATGAGATGTAGTTGTGCATACAATACCTCCACTGAATTGGGAAAGTACAATTCACATGATGAAAGTTCAACATACCTAAGTAGATACCTACTTAAGCAAGTTTCTCCTATCTTTGGTGTGTAATATGCAATAAATTAATTAAATAAATATAGGAAAATAAAATAATGAACAAACCCCCATAAGCATAGCTTATTTGGGTAGAAAATATGGATACACAAGTCCTAGAAAATGTGTATCCATGTAAAAAATATGTATCTCAAGCAACTAAGAAGGATAAGACCTCAGATGAGGGAAAACCCCTAGAAAGAAGGACCCTCAAGAAGAGTGAGGATCCCTCCAAAATAAGAGATAAGAGGACTAGATGGGCCCTTAGAAGATGCATTTTTATGTGTCAATGGTAGATGCTTGATTGTGAATGTTGAGTATGATCTAAGAATGTTAAATAATGTTCCTCCCCTTACTCCAAGAAATAAACAAAAAATCATATGTATGGTATCTTTCAATTTCAAAAAGGAATATGGGGGAAGAAATATAAAAAGATATGATGTCTCTATAAAATCCCATGTTAGTGTTGAGAGGTTCCAAAATATAATGAATCCAAGGTGTAATTGAAGAAAGTAAAAATCTAGACCCTTATGGAAATAGATGTGGAACGAGATCCAAAAATAAAGTGACAACATCTATAATGGCACTATCATCAAGGACTCAGATGTGAATTTCCTTAAGGGTGCCCTCTAAATCTACAAGGGAGTGACAAAATAATCCAAGATTTATCAAGTGCTAATCCCAAGAAGTTATCTTTGTGAAGCGATAAATATAATCCTCTAGAAAATAATTAATGTAAGCCATGAATGTAGCAACACTAGACATATCTAAATAAATAAGAAATGAAAGAGATAAAATTTCATCACATGTATCTAGAACATTAATTGATGAAAGGAGTTGAATATTCAAATGAGCATGCTAGGTATCCTAAAAAATATCCACACTAGATGGTTTTGTGTTACATCAATTAAAGGAAAAGTATATGCAAAATGTGAGAAGGTTTACAATTGAGACTAATCATTCACCTCCTTAGCTATAATAATATATATACTCTATAAATCCTAAAATGACTATAGTTCATCTAGTGTGAACTCAAAACTCTTATGTTTCCCACTATGTTTTATATGATAAATAGAAAGGAGATTAGTTGATTTAATGAAGGTATAAAAATGATGTCATTGAATGGTACTTTTCCCATGTCAATATACCCTCTCCCACAAAAATGTATATATGTGATGTTACTTTTAGGATGTGTGGTGTATAACAACTATTGAATAAAGAAAAAATATCTTTGATGAAAGCATATGATGTAAAGCTCCAAATAGAGGATCTATCTCCCTAACTTAGAATGTACAACAATGGAAAGTATTAGGCCATTCTATTTCTCCTACTATGGATGAGAAGAAGATGATGAACCTAAAATGTGGAATTTTTAGACCCATAGAATTTTAACTATCATGATAGGAGGAAAGAACATGTTTGTTCAAAATATATTTTTTGTAAAATGTACAACCTAAAATTAAATACAAACAATAATAAGGCCAAACTAATGTTCAGTAAACTTGGTGATGTCCACAAAATTTAGAGGTGGCATCTAACTAAACAATCCACTAAATCTTTGTAAAGAATCCATTTAATTATCAACTAGGGCTAACTTAAGCCTATGATGATGTTGGCACTGTACCTGGTAAGTGCAAGAAGATGGGGGACGAAAAAGGGGTCTTAATTGGCCACTTTTATTTTCTGAAATAAAGAAATACTGACCTTGGATGAGAAATTGAGGATAGTTACACTCAAAAAAATTAGATGCAACAAAAACAAAGATCATATGCTCCAAGTCTACTTTATAAACTATTTTTTTTTTTAAATGGTAGAGATTAAGGGGTTCAAAAAGAGAGCCACAAAAATGTTGGAAAATTATGTCTCAAACTTGCAATTATATAACGATTATTGTTGATAGGATATATATATATGTGTGTGTGTGTGTGTGTGTGTGTGTGTGTCCTAGTTACACTGATAGGTGTAATATACAATGGCATAAGGGGTGGAAGAGTGGGATGTGTTTAAAAAAAATTGTTATCTTTTTCAGGAAACTCCTAAAATGGTCGACATACATTAGATAAATGACACATTATAAATCTAGATCTTTAATTATTAGGTTTTAGATCTAATGGTGGATATTTTTTTGGCTTGTCTTTCCCTAGAATGTAATACTATTTTATGAGGGTGTTCTATTATGGTTGCGGTAGAGAGAGACGGTGATGTATTCTAAGAGTCTGATAGTAATTGTGTTGTCTCTTGATCTCTGAGTGTTGATACCCTTGTGACAAGCTTGCTCTACAAGTATATTATATTCATTGTGATTTACTGAATAATATATTGGGAGCTTTTGGAGTGTGGGGTTTTTCTCCCAAAAGGTTTTCCCCACATAAATCATTGTGTTGTGGTATGCATGATATTTATGTTTATTTATGTTTAAGTTTTTGTAACTATTAAAGATCTGTAAAAGTTTTGCATTATTCTCTTCTCAAGATTAGTGTAGGAAGTTGTTTCGCTACCTTAGCTTCCTTACAAAAAATTGGTGTTATTTTTTTTCAGAAAACATAACATAGCGTCTATTGTGGCTCACTAAAAAGATTAACTCTTTTTTGGTATTTTTAAAATTACTTTCATGAGAAATTAGCTAACATCATGTAGTTTATGCCTGATTTTTCTAATATTTTTTTATGAATTTTCAAAGTGGACACATCCTGAAAAATAGAAATTTGGTTGTGGCACCCCTATAATTTTTGAAAACTAATCAAAAATCATTTTTTCAATATGTGTAGAATGGAATCTAGTTTATAAAAATGCAATTTATTTAAAATTTCAAAGAATGGTTAAAAATAAAGTTAAAAATACCAAACATTGGTTTTTGACAAAAGTAGACACATAAACAAAAAAAATTAAAGATGAAAGCCTTAACATAGTCAAAATGTGAAAGAATTTACATCATTAAATAGCTAAGAGAGAGCCTAACATTACCCAGGTGTTTGATTTACTTGACCTTGAAACACATGCAAAATTGATGGTTGCCACAAACAAGATTATGCCAAATTTTATAAAATATGCAAAAACACATCTTTAGAGGTTGGGAAGGCACTCCAAGCCTAAGGCTTAGGGATTCCCAAAGCAAGACATAACACAAGTGCATTATAATGCATTCGCGTTATATCACAATTTTGACATAACACGAGCATGTTATAATGCACTCACGTTATGTCTTTCTTTGTGTTTTGCTTCTTTTTTCTTTATATTTCCCAAATCGAGACATAGCACGAGTGTGTTATAATGCACTCACATTATGTCTCACTTGAAATTATTTATATACAAGTTTGTTAAATTTTTGTTTGATGTATGTATGTATATATATTTTAATATACGTATGTATGGTTGTGTTCTTAAATGTATACGTATGTATGTATGCCTATATGTATGTATGTATGCATGCATGCATGTATGTATGTATGCATGTATGTATGTATGTATGTATTTATGTATGTATGTATGTATGTATGTATGTATGTATGTATGTATGTATGTATGTATGTATGTATGTATGTATGTATGTATTCATGTATGTATGTGTGTATGTATGTATGGTTTGATGCATGTACCTATGCATGTATGTATGTATGTATGTATGTATGTATGTATGTATGTATGGTTGGTTGGATGCATGTACCTATGTATGAATGTATGTATGTATGTATGTATGTATGTATGTATGTATGTATGTATGTATGTATGTGTGTGTGTGTGTATGTATGTAAGGTTTTTGGGTTTGGGGTACATAAGGGTGAGGGTATAGGGTATAGGGATGAGGGTTGAGTTTGTAGGATTTAGGGATAGATTTTAGGGTTGAGGGTTAAAAGATAGGGTTTAGGGTTGAGGGTTAAGGAATTAGGGTTTAAGAGTTGAGAGTTTAAGGGTTAAGGGTTGAGGTTTTAAGGGTTGAGGGTTTCAGGGATTAGGGTGTAATGGTTGATGGTTTAAGGGTTGAGGGTTAAGAGATTAGGGTTTTATGATAGATGGTTGAGGGTTGAGGGTTGAGGGTTTAAGGGTTTAGGGTTTAGGGTTTAGGTATTAGGGTTGAGGGTTTAGGGATATGGATTACGGTTTATAGGTTGAGGGTTCAGGGATTAGGGTTTAGGGTTGATTTAAGGGTTGAGGTTTTAACGGATTAGGGTTGAGGGTTAAAGGTATAAGGGTTGAGGGTTTAAGGTATTAGGGCTTAAGGTTTGAGGGTTTAAGGGATTAGGGATTAAGGGTTGAGGGATTAGGATTTGAGGGTATAAGGTTGAGGGTTTAGGGTTGAGGGTATAATGTATAGTGTAGAGGGTTTAAGGGTTGACGGTTGATGGTTGAGGGATTACAGGTTTAAGGGTTAACGGTTGATGGATTAAGGGTTTAAGGTATAGGGTCGAGGGATTAGGGTTGAGCATTTAATGTATAGGATAGAATATTTAGGGTTTAAGGGTTGAGGGTATATGATGTAGGGGCATCTTGTGATGCATTTGTTGTCATGTTGCAAAGTTTTTATTTTTGGGTTGATTGGGTTCTTTTTTGTCAATAAGGTCAATTTGGACCATTCTAAGCCATTTGGGATACTTTTGAGTCATTTTAGTGATTAGGAGCAAAATCTTGTAATTTTGGTTTTTGGTAGTTGGAAGTTTGTTTCACAGTTTTGAATGAATGTAATGGCATAAATATGGCATGTAAACTCAAGCACCAAGGTTGGAGAAGAGTTTAAATGAAAAAATGAAAATTTGGAAGCATTTTCTTGTGTTTTCCATGATGAAATAGATTGTAAATTAGATTGTATGGACTTGTATTATATAGTATGGCCCTGCAAGTTATTGGAAAAGTTTGAGAATTTTGATATCTTTCTAATGTTTCGGTTTAACTGATTTTCATTTTTTTTTGTGAAAGTTATGACAAAAATAGTGATTGCCATGTGTAGATTTTCATTGTTTCCTACCTGAAAAACCTATTTTGTAAGGATTGTACGACCTAATACAATCAAGGGTAGGCATGGGTATGATGAATCTATAAATTATAGAACTTTTGGTTTTTTTGGAGTCATTTCATTAAGTTTTGTGAAAGTTATTGCATTTTTGGTGATGATAGCCCTATACCATAACTAGTGTTTCTAGCAACACTAAAAAATTCATATCTTTGTTTTCCATTGTCAAAAAGTCATGAAAATTGGTATAAAATTATGTTTTGAGGATATATAAAAACTATTTTTGGTTCAATCCTTTAAATTTTTGCATGTGTGAGGAATTAATGATAATGTGCTCTCATTTGTATGTAAACAGCCTTAAAACCTTGGTGACTTGAGGATTTGATAAGATTTATACTTTGTGTGAACATGATTGGTTGGGAATCAATAGAACATATTGTAAGAAGATTGAAATACCAAGGAACTCATGCATCATGCTTTTTTTCCCTCATTGGATGCATATGAGGCTACCATGGCTATGTTTCCAGTGTGATCTAGAATGCATTTAATCATTGTTTGAAATGAATTAGTTTATGAAAGTTCTCAAGTGAACCAAGAGTATTTATTTTCTCTACATCATTCTTGGTATCATAGCTAGAAGATTGTTGGGATAATGGTACTGATGATTTGAACAATTTTGAGTTACAGTGTTGGATGGGAATATTGGACATATTATTGGTGAGGTAAAATATTGAATGCTTTGTTGAATTTTATTTGGTATGAAGAAAATTGTTGCAGGTTGTTTGAAGGATTGGAGAAGAAGCAAGGTGAAAGAGACTTGCTTAAAAAAGGAGAAACAACACATTGAGAATGGAAGTGTTGAGGAGAATAGTCCATGGAGACTTGAAGAGTGAGAATTTGCCAAGCAAGCAACAAGTGATGAGAAGAGAGAGAAGTGAGATGAAGAGGAAAGATGAAAAGATAAAACAAATAAATATTCAACAAGAGATAACAAAGTTGAGACAAGATTTGGATCAAATGCAAAAATTTGAAGAAAGAATACAGAGTATAGTAACAAGTGTGTGGAGTTGGAACATCACCATTAACAAAATTTTCAACTGGTCGATAAAGGAAATGGAAGAAAGAAGAAAGAGGAAACAATTGAGAAGAAAGATAAAATAATTAATCAAGATGGTGGATGAGCCAAAGCCATCGAAGGAAGAGGGAAAAAGATGAAAATGAGTCCATTGAGACTCAAAATTTTATTTCTAACAATATTTGTGAGTATGTTTTTATAGGTGCAGTAGATGAAGAGGTTGAAGCAATGAGCCACTGAAATGATATATTGACTAAGGAAATACAAAAGACTGAAAAAGAAGCAAACAAAAGGATTCAAAATAAGAAGATAATAAAAGATATTTTACAAAAAACTAAAAAGAAGCAATAGAAGCATGGTGGGAATAAAATCCAAATTGTGAATCTTGCAACTTAAAAAACAAAGGGTGGAAGAAATCATTTTTCAAATTTGATTTATGATTGAAAAAATGGAAGAAATATTTAAGATGGAGCATCAAATTTCTCTCCCCTAGGAAGTATGATGTAGCCGCATCATGTGATGCATTTTGTGTCATGTTGCAAAGTTTTTATTTTTTGTTTGATTGGGTTTGTTTTAGGTCAATAAGGTCAATTTGGACCATTTTAGGCCATTTAGGATTCTTTTGAGTCATTTTGATTATTAGGAGCAAAAAGTTATAAAATTTGCAAAAGTTGTCATGTCAAAGTTGTCAAAAAGTTGAAATTTTGGTTTTTGGCAGTTGGAAGTCAATTTTGTAGTTGTGAATAAATGTAATGGAATAAATATTACATGTAAACTCGAGCACCAAGGTTGAAGAAGAGTTTGAATGAAAAAATTAACATTTGGAAGCATTTTCTTGTGTTTTCCATAATGAAACAGACTATAAATTGGATTGTATTGTATAGTACGACCCTAAAAGTTATTGGAAAAGTTGGAGAATGTTGTTATCTTTCTAATTTTTTTGTTTTGATTAATTTTAATTGTGTTTTATGAAATTTATGACAAAATAGTGATTTCCATGTACAAATTTTCATTGTTTCCTGCTTGAAAAACCTATTTTGTGTAAATTGTATGACCCAATACAGTAGAAGGTAGGAATGAGGATAATTAAGCTATGAAATACATAGCTTTTGGTTTTTTTTTTGGAGTCATTTCATTAAGTTTTCTGAAATTTATTGCATTTTTTGTGATGGCAGCCCTATACCCTAACTAGGGTTTCTAGTAACACTAAAAAATTCATATCTTTATTTTCCACAGTCAAAAAGTCATGAAAATTGGTAGAAAGTTCTATTTTGAGGATATATAAAAACCATTTTGTTCTCAAGCCTTTAAAAATTTTCATGTGCGAGGAATTAATGACATTGTTCTCTCATTTGTATGTAAACAACCTTAAAACCCTGGTGACTTGAGGGTTTGATAAGATCTATACTTTGTGTGAACATGATTATTGGGAATCAATAGAACATGCTGTAATAAGACTTAAATATCAAGGAACTCATGCATCATGTTGTTTTTTCCTTGTGGAATGCATAGTAGGCTATCATGGCTACATTTATATTGTGATCTAGAATGTGTTTAATCATTGTTTGAAATGTATCAATTTATGAAAGTTGTCAAGTGAATCAAGATTAGTTATTTTCTTTGCATCAGTTTAAGGGTTTGAGGGTTGAGGGTTGATGGATTAAGGGTTTAAGGGTTGAGGGTTTATGGATTAAGGGTTTAAGCTATAGGTTCGATGGATCAAGGTTGAGGGTTTAATATATAGGATAAAGTGTTTAGGGTTTAAGGGTTTAAGATTTGAGGGTTGATGGATTCAATGTTTAAGGTATAAAGTTAAGGGATTAGGGTTGAGGGATTAATGGATTAGGGATTAAGGGTTGAGGTTTTAAGGGTTCAAGATTAGGCTTTAAGGGTATAGGGTTGAGGCTATAGGGTTGAGGGTATAATGTATAGGGTTGATGAGTTGAGGTTGAGTGATCAAGGGTTTAAGGGTTAATGGTTTATGGATTAAGGGTTTAAGGTATATGATCGGGGAATTAGGGTTGAGGGTTTAATGTATAGGATAAAGGGTTTATGGTTTAAGGTTTGATGGTTTAAGGAATAGGATCGAGGGATTAGCATTGAGGGTTTAATGTATAGGGTAGAGGGTTTAAGGGATTAATTTTTAAGAGTTGAGGGTTGAGTGATTAAGGTTTTAATGGTTGAGGGTTGATGGATTAATGGTTTAAGGTATAGGGTCAAGGGATTAGGGTTGAGTTTTTAATGTATAGGATAGAGGGTTAGGGTTTAAGGGTTTAAGGGTTGAGGGTTGATAGATTAAGGGTTTAAGGTATAGGGTTAAGGATTTAATGTATAGGGTAGAGCGTTAAATGGATTAGGGATTAAGGATTGAGGGTTTAAGTGTTGAGGAATTATGCTTTAAGGGTATAGGGTTAAGGGTATAATGTATAGGGTAGAGTGTTTAAAGGTTGAGGGTTGGGTGATTAAGGGTTTAAGAGTTTAGGGTTGATGGATTAAGGGTTTAAGGTATAAGGTCAAGGGATTAGGGTTGAGGGTTTAATGTGTAGAATATAGAGTGTTTAAGGGTTGATGGTTGATGAATTAAGGGGTTAAGATATAGGGTCATGGGATTAGGGTTGAGGGTTTAATGTATAGGGTAGAGGGTTTAAGGGATTAGGTATTAAGGGTTCAGGGTTTAATGGTTGAGGGATTAGGCTTTAAGGGTATAGGGTTGAGGGTATAGGGTTGAGGTATTAGGGTTGAGGTATAATGTATAGGGTAGAGGGTTTAAGGGTTGAGTGTTAAGTGATTAAGGGTTTCAGGGTTGAGGGTTGATGGATTAATGGTTTAAGGTATAGGCTCAATGGATTATGGTTGAGAGTTTAATGTATAAGATAGAGGGTTTAGGGTTTAAGGGTTGAGGGTTTAAGGTCTTAATTGTTGAGGGTTGATGGATTAAGGGTTTAAGGTAGAGGATTGAGGGATTAGGTTTGAGGGTTTAATCTATAGGTTAGAGGGTTTAAGGGGTTATTTTAAGGGTTGAGGGTTGAGTGATTAAGGGTTTAAGGATTGAGGGTTTATGGATTAATGGTTTAAGGTATAGGGTCAAGGAATTAGGGTTGAGGGTTTAATGTATATGATAGAGGGTTTAGGTTTTAAGGGTTGAGGGTTTAAGGGCTTAAGGATTTTGGGTTAAGGGAATAAGGGTTTAAGGTATAGAGTTGATGGATTAGGGTTGAGGGTTTAGTGTATAAGGTAGAGGGCTTAAGGGATTATGAATTAAGGTTTGAGGGTTTAAGGGTTGAGGCATTAGGATTTAAGGGTATAGGGTTGAGGGATTAGGGTTGAGGGTATAATAAATAGGGTAGAGGGTTTAAGGGTTGACAGTTGAGTGATTAAGGGTTTAGGGGTTGAGGGTTAATGGATTAAGTTTTTAAGGTATAGGGTTGAGAGTTTAATTTATAGGATAGAGGGTTTAGGGTTTAAGGGTTAAGGGTTTAAGGTTTTAAGTGTTGAGGGGTGATGGATTAAGGGTTTAATGTCTAGGGTTGAGGGTTCACTATATAGGGTAGAGGGTTTAAGGGATTAGGAATTAAGTATTGAGGGTTTAAGGGTTGAGGGATTATGCATTAAGGGTAGGGGTTGAGGGTATAATGTAAATGGTTTTAAGGGTTGATGGTTGATGGATGGATTTAATGTATATGGTCGAGGATTAGGGGTTGAGGGTTTAATGTATAGGATCGGGAGTTTTTAGGGAGGGTTGATGGGTTAAGGGTTTAAGGTATAGGGTTGATGGAGGGGATTTAGTATAGGGTAGAGGGTTTAAGGGATTAGGGATTAAGGGTTGAGGGAGGGTTGAGGGTGGAGGGATTAGGTTTTAAGGGTATAGGGTTTAGGTTTAGGGTTTAGAGGATTAGGGTTGAGGGTATAATGTATAGGGTTGAGGGTTTAAGGGTTGAGGGTTGAGGGATTATGGGTTTAAGGTTTGAGGGTTGTTGGATTAAGGGTTAAGGTATAGGGTCGAGGGATTAGGGTTGAGAGTTTAATGTATAGGGTAGAGGGTTTAGGGTTTAAGTTTTGAGGTTTTAAGGGTTTAAGGTATAGGGTCAAGGGATTAGGGTTGAAGGGTTAATGTATAAGGTAGAGGGTTTAAGGGAAAGGGATTAGGGATTAGGGATTAGGGTTCAGGGTTCAGGGATTAGGGATAGGGATTAGGGTTCAAGTCAATGGATTAAGGGATTAGGGTTTAAGGGTTGCAAGTTTAAGGGACTAGGGATTAAGGGTTGATGGATTAGGCTTTAAGGGTATAGGGTTGAGGTTTTAGTGTTGAGGGTATAATGTGTAGGGTAGAGGGTTTAAGGGTTGAGGGTTGATGGCTTAAGGGTTTAACGTATAGGGTCAAGGGATTAGGGTTGAGTGTTTAATGCATAGGATAAAGGGTTTAGGGTTTAAATTTTGAGTGTTGATGGATTAAGGGTTTAAGGTTTTAGGGTTGATGGATTAAGGATATTCCTCATCTAGGGTAGTCCAAATGGTCTACTCTTAATTTGCATGAGGTTGGGTTGGTGGATAAAGTACAAACTTCCTATTCACAGTTTGATTTGAGATAAGCATGTTTCTAGACCTACGACCTATAAATCCATTTGTTGTTGCTAACCATGGTCTTCTTGGAATAAGGGGATAACCTACAAGTTTATCCTTTGGTTGTTGTACTATGAAATATATAAGTTACTCCTATGAATCCAATGAGCTATGACCAAGTCCTTAATGATGCCCTCGGGTTTCACTATTGACCTATCTACCAATTATAGAATAATTGGTGTAGGTACAAGGTTTATTAACTGCAATAGCTACACTGTTTCCTTAGTAATCACATTAATGGATACCCTCAAGTCAATCAAGGTGTTTTTAATGAGGGTTCCATTTATCTTAACATCTACCATTGGACTTCCAAGATCTATACACTTAGGGATAGTTATGTTTCCTAACATAATGTCAACAGGATTCTCTAAGACATGTACACTCTGAGGATGTTTTCTTTTTCTCCCTAGATTTTTAAGACAAAGGTATCTCATTTTTTTTGTGTAAATGGGAATGTCCTTGATGGCTTAGATGAGGGGTATCTTTATACACACATAGTGAAGTTATTCTAATAGGTCAGTTTCAACTTTGTTATGATGTTTTTGAATAAATAATCATTCAAGGAATGTAGGATATAGACTTGAATTAGTTTGGTTGACCTAATTTGACTTAGGCTCGAAAGGTGGGTTGTCCAAGGTCTCTACTAAGGGTTTCTCATCTACCAACTTAGTGATTTAGGGGGATGAAGTTCCAACCAATTTTTTCCCTAATTTGAGGTGGAAATCACTCACCTCTGCCCTATAAGTAGGGTATTGAATAGCCTCATTAGTGTGGTCTTGTTGAACAGGCTTGTTATTTTGGTCAAGTGCAGATTGGGTTGGCAGTTGAGGTACCCTTGGTGGCTGAGATGATGGGTTTGTTGGATTGGGAATGATGGCTTATTTTTGTAGCTGCAAAGGCTACTTGGCTACTGGTAATTTAGATTCTATTTTTTCCATTGGCCTTTTTTCCATTGAGGTTTCCATTGGTTTTTTTGTATTGGTCATTGGGGGTTGTAGTTACATACTTGAAATTTTTGTTGTGGCCACATGTTTTTTTGTTTCTAGTTCTAGTTTGGTTGAGGATTTTACCATTGGTTTTGTGTGTTTTCCCAAGGATGAGGGTTTCAATTAGAGAAATTTTGATTGCTAATGAGAAATGGTGTATTGAAATTCAGAGGATCTTGAGGCATACCTTGTCTTGGTTTCCATGGCATCCTTTGTGTAATGTAGAATAATTTTCTATTGTCACCCTCCAGAGATTGAAAGTCTGATTTCCATGGTTTGTCCTCTGAAATACTTGCTACTATTTTATGCTTGTAATTATCTTTTCTATGTCTATAGTTAGGTCAGTATGCAATAAGGATTTCCTTTATCTTCTCTTGCATTTTCTTCACATGTAGAGTGTCTAATTGGGTAGCCAAATGGCTTATGATTTCTTCTTTCATGTTTAATAGTAGGTTACTCAATTCCACTCTAGAGATTCCATTAGATGTCTCGTTGATGGAAGATGTTTTATCCCCTCTAGTCCTTTTAATAAAGGTCCTTGAATAGTTTCTACAAACCTTGAATATTTCTTGAAAAGATAATTGCAATACATCTCTTGAACTAATAAGGTTAAGGACATCCATGCAATCATCATTGACTCTTAAAAACTCTAACTTCATAGATTCTTCTGAAAGCTTATTTTGTGGATTCTTCTTTAAGTAGAATTGGAACCTTTCTACATAGTCCTCCAATGGTTCATCTTCTTTTTGATACATCTTGAAAAATTCATCTCTTCTTCTTTCAATTACTCTACAATAGTCCTAGTATTTCTCCAGTAACTTTGTCTTCACAGTATCCCAATCTAGAACAACATATCTTCCCAAACCCATAAACCATCTTAAGTCAACATCTTTCAAGATTGTTGGGAATAGTTTGAGCCTATGTGCATTTGTTGTGTAATCATAACTTCTACACAAGACATGAAACTCAAACAAGAAGGTATCTAGATCCTTAGTAACCAAACCATATCTAAGACTGGAAAATTTGGAGGTATATTCTTCAATGTAGTTTCCCTCTCTTGATTGGAAATGGGGAACTCAAAAGTTACATGTCCTGGTGGGTCCTCCACCACTACATTAGCCATGGTTTGGAAGTTCTCCTCTGTATTTGTAGTAGATGTTGGTGAAAGGGAAAGCTCTTCTTTAGGAATACCCTCACTTTGATCACTATTATTAGGGCAATATGTTCTTTAGCTTTGTGTGATGAGTGGAGAAATCCTCCAAAGGCATCTCACTACCTCCACATATACTAGGTGCAACTTTGTGTATCAAAGACTCCTGCACAATGTTAGTAAAATGTTCTAATATTGATGGAATAAAACCTAATTGTCCTAATGTTGGAAACAAAATACTTTTTAACTAAGAAACATTGAAATAACATAGATGAATCTTTGAATGTAGCACCATCCTCAGCAACGACACCAAAAA
The DNA here is from genome assembly GCA_007258455.2 of Sequoia sempervirens. Lineage (NCBI taxonomy): Eukaryota > Viridiplantae > Streptophyta > Pinopsida > Cupressales > Cupressaceae > Sequoia > Sequoia sempervirens. The sequence goes on along the minus strand of VDFB02252616.1, from coordinate 101,905,982 downwards.
GTATGGGCCAACTAATGTTCAATAAACTTGGTGATGTACACACAATTTAGAGGGGGTACCTAACTGAACCATCCACTAAACCTTTGTAAAGACTCCATTAATTATCCACTAGGGCTATTTATTCTTGTGATGATGTTGGCACTATATGTGCATTCAATGACTCTATACTACCTATATCATCCTAGTATAGGTGTTTACACATACAGGAAAAACATAAACTGCTTAATAGTAAAAAAAATTGAATTTGAAACCATTACTATAGGTACTTACAACTAAAGAATGTGACTAGTTCATTGTCTAAACTAAACTCTGTAACTAACTAATGCTACTAACTTTGGCTCACTCCAGATGCATTAAGACAAAAAAAGCATGAAATACAAAACAAGATCTTATTCATTATTTCATTCACATTCATAACTTGAAGAATCTTACTAAGACAATGCAATAATGAAGGTAAGTATTGTAACAATAGAAATAAATATGTAGAAATTAAAGTGGGGAATAGTTACCTTGAGTGACCCTTACTCAAGTGACTATCTCCACATGATGAAATCAAATATGAACTCAAATCTAGCTTCTCAAATCAATTAACCATAAAAATAGTTTTGAAAACATCTTCATTACATAACTCAAGATTTCACAATCTAATAAGAATCTTCAGGGATATCTTATTCATAAAAACATAACTGAAAACAAGAGTATTGTTGTGTAATAAAAGAACAATCTGAACATATCTATTTTTTTTAAGAAAAAGTGGAAATCCAAGCTATATTATAATATTTATATAAAAATTAGTAATACAAAAACCTGATTCGATAGAGCATACCGACAGGAAAGAACCAGGAAGAAAACCTTTGGTTATAGCTCAATTTGTTAGATAATTCAAACAAAATTGTCCCTATTTACTATTATTAAGTAACACCCTATTTTATACATATCTAAGCCTACTTTCCATATTATGATATTATCAATTTTCATTTTTTGTAATTGGCGTAGACTGTCTTTATCCCCTTGTGGAAACCTAGAGTGAACCTTTTCTAAACATTGTGCATACCAGCACCTAAATACTGACTACATTTGAACACACCAAAAAGTGACTTGTGAAGACATGTCATTTTACTGTAGTAGGACCAAAAAATCACTCTTTAACTTATTCATCCATCTGTATGATTTCCAGTGAATTCTCTCCTTGCTTTCCTTTACCCACATCCAAATTCTCAGAATTGATCGTAACATTCATATCAGGTACTCCACTGGCAACCCTATGGCATTGAGAATTGACTCCTTGAGGGAGATGCAAAGATATTTTTTGAATCATCATGTTATGTGGTATTCCCTGCAAAGTCGAATGTGCATTAACTAGCTGACATTGATTAGCAAAGGTTGTCACATGAATACAATTGTGGTGTTGCAAGAAGGTCACATAATGATATTTTTCCCTAAAATATTCAGACATTTCCCTTCCCATATGGTGACTATATCTTGACAAATCCCTATTGAGATGACCTGGGTCGCTAAGTTCCAAAGATTGCTTGAAAGCATCAAATACATTTACAAAATCTCTATTATGTGGTAAGAAATGTGGTGGAAAGATTCCACCCACATAGCCCTCCCCCATAGAAAATACATACTTTTGTGCATAGATGACAAGGGCTTCATTAAAAAGGAATATCTCATTAACCATTTTTTTGTAATTACAGTCACAGAGTCTAGGAATTGCAACATATCCATTAAATTAGAGATGAAAATAGACAAAATATTTGATATGTATATTAGCCTCCTTGTCTTTGGATGAAGTACTTTTGTCCCGATCACACACTTGAGGCACCTACAATCACAGGGGAACCAAAGTTTGAACACAGATTTCAAATGAATTTCCTCCAAACTTCATGTAAACGGATGATCCCACCTTTGCACTAGAAGCCACACATGATAATTCTTTGGGTGATAATCCATTCCTACTGCAAACCTTTCGGACACTACAAATTTTAGCTTTACCCTCAATTAAATAGGAGATAAAGACTAATTTTATGATGCCATCATTTGATTGTTGAGTGCGAATAAAAAGAAGAACCTTTGGCCTAAATCATAAACTCTAATGATGTCTTTGAGTTTATATTGTACAAATATTTTCCAGATCATCTTAAAACATGACATGTAACACATAACATCGTCCTCTCGTGCCTCCATAATATATGGGCTTTTAATGCAGAAGATTTTAATCATATTGAATTCCTTGAAACCATACTAAGCAATAATTAGTTTAGTAAACTTGCACACATGACGTAAACATTAGTTTATTCATATAGGATGGAGATGCGAGGATCAAACCTACTACACCTTAGATGTGGCAATACCAAATTTCTTTGGAGCATACTGGGAAGTACGAAAAGGATAATCCACACAAATGTTTAATTACATCAGCTACATGCAATGTATAGTTGCTTACATCACTTTGAATTTGAAATGTGCTCCCAGGTAATTCCTATTCATGTGAACTTGATTACACAAATTTGACATACACCCAAATCTGTGTGAACAATTAGCACTAGAGCTTGTGAAAATTCAATTTTGACAGCAACCCTTCTCATGATAAGTCATATGTGCCACTTCATTTTAGCAATCTTTTCCATGAGCTTTTCATGTTTCAGCATGGTGACCTATATATTTTTGAGACAACAAAGATGGTGACAAGAATGATTATGGCCAACAACAATTTAGCCTTTAGTAAAAAAATTGCTTGTCCTGTTTCCCAAAATTTAACATCTCTTGCTCCTTTGGCTATGTAATCCCCAAACTTTAATATTCTTATATACCAATGCCAACACTATAAATATTGCTATAACATTTTGATCTTATATTTATCAAGTTTGAAAATAAACCTTAGCCAACAATTAAAACAACTCTATTTTATGTTACCAGTAAAAATTGTTTCCATCTTTACAACTTAGGAAATAGTTCTTTCAACAATTATGCATAGCCCATGACAATATTAGGTAAGGAATTCAACTTTCTTGCAATTACATCCAACATTTAAAGACATTAAACTTCCTTATGCATTCACTGACATGATTTTGTAGTGCCACCAGTTGCAGGACTTATTGGCCTTAAATAATGTTGCAACCTATAATTTCATGTGCAACAATGAAGCTTGATAGGAATACTTATCTTTCCTCTTTTGATAGTAGTTATTCTAATGTAGGATGCAACTTTCCTAACTCGGCCACATGAGTAATTTCATTATCTACTTGGTCACAACCATAATTTTCCAAAAAATCTGCCACCACATTTCCTTCTTTGTATGTATGCAATATTTGATAATTACCTATCTTGTCAAGCATAGCCCAGATCTATTTAAAAATATACCCCAACTTCCAATTCTGAAGTTTTTGATCCCGACATGCATTTATTAGGATCAATGAATCTCCTTCTACCTGGATCAAAGGAAGTTTGAAACTGAGGACTAACTTTAATCCTTGCAATAGTGCTTAAGCCTCTGCTGCATTATTAGTGCCTTCTATTAGCTTGAAAGATTTGGCACATAACACTATCCCTTTATGATATCTTGTAATCACCCCTGCACAAGATAAACTTGGGTTCCCCCTTGAAGCTCCATCTATATTTAACTTGAAAGTGCCAACTAGTGGTGGTAACCAAGCTATGGAAGCTATGTTTACTTTATGTGTAGGTTGAAGAAGATTTCCTTTGAAGGGGAGAGATAAGAGTGTCCATAAGGACAACAACCTTGAATCCCAATCAGTAAAGAGGGAACCAACAATTTTTTTTTAGATACATATGCATTTATTGTTTCTGATATTGATCTTTCCAATAATACCAACACCTGATCAATGCACAACTTTTCTTTCCTGAAGATGCATCGATTTATTGCCCACCAAATAGACCGGACAACTAACGACGGAATTATAGACCAAATGCTTGCAAAAAATGAAGTTTTGTAAATTTGAGGCCAGCTAGAGAATAGATTCCAAATAGTATTTGGAAGTGGTGAGTGCCAATTCATTTTATCCACTACAAACATCCAACATATCTATGCTACTGGACATAATAGGAAAAGATGATTGACATCTTCCAGCTCTAAATCACATAGTACACATTTGAAAGGAGTTGCTATTCTTAATTTTTCCAATTTCTCACTTGTGAGGAGTTTATTTTTAATTGCTAGCCATGGAAAGCATCCTGCTTTTGGTAAAAAATTTGAGTTCCAACAAAATTAGTAAGCTCTTTGTTTAGTTATTTGTGAGGCGGCTTGGGAAATCAAATTTATACCCCTCTTTTACTATATAGCAGCCTATTTTTGATTTAGACCAAACTAACCTATCAGGTTTGGATGATAAATAAACTATTATTTCCTATAAGATGGATAAAATATGAGATTTATGATCATCTATTAGCTCATTTGAAAAATCCTTCCACTTGGCTTTGCTCGTCAAATAATCCAAATGTTGAATATAATCTTTTACTTTTGGTCCCCAACTATGAGATAATATACTTGCTGAATTCTCAAAATTATATGAGACAACTAGATTCAAATACCCATTGCATGAGTCCTTCTGGAATAGAGCATCATTACCATCATTTACCTCCCATGTTAGATGAGGAAAGATAATTTTTCTACATGAGACTAACAAATTCCACATTGTTGATCTTGAAGGTGGATTTGACACAGTAAATATTCTTGAAGGATCTAGATTATTTTTTTTGACAAAATTTTACCTCGATCCGTGTGCACAGCCTTACGGGTAAAAAAATAATTTTGCCTCAGAAATCAATTGTTCGGATTTTGACGATTCCACAGTCAATTTTCAAGTTTTTGGCTGCTCCGGATGCAATGGTGTGGTCTGTTTAGGCTCAAAATGCTCCGAAAAATCAGGCACCCCCTGGATCTGGCAAAAAAACCTTTTCTTCAAACCTTCACAGATCTGACAAACGGAAGCCAAATTTGATGAAATAAAGGTCAATCTTAACTATTTTGGAAACTTTGGATTCAATGGAGAGATCGGATTTGACCCTGGATGCACTGAAAACACCCACCTCTTGGATCAAAAAAGGCAAACCCCAAACCCTTGAAGCTCCAAAAAATATTTCAAAACACGAACAGGAAGCAGCAGATCTGGAGCTCTGATACCATGTGGAAGTTGAGAAAGCCAACTTCACAGACCCCGAAGATCACCTGCATGCAAATAACCTATCATAGAAAGGAAGAGATGGAGACAAAAAAACAAGGGTGCTCTGCAAACTTCAAGAGAGATTGCATTCACTTAATGAAATAATTACAAAGATCAATCCTTAAAAGGAGATCATGCAAAACCTAAAAGTAACCCTAATAGGTAGACATTTAATAATTAATATAATTATTAAATGTCACAATATGCAAACTAAAGTAAAATCTTAAGAGAGGAATAAAGGTAACTTAATTAACATAATTAAGTTAAAAACTTTACTCTAACACATAGGTGTGGGGAGTATTATTGAAACAAGGATTCAAAATAAAAATTTAAATGTAACTCACCACTCTCCTATAAAATAGAGTGTGAAAATTTCTAAAATATAACTGAAAACATAACTAAAAAGGTAGAAGAAGTTGATTAGGACTGCATCTTTGTTGCAATGGTTAAACTGAAATGTGGACTATAGAAATAGTCATGTTAGATTCCTAATCATAGCAGATTTCTTCTTCTTCGTTGGTCTTATTAAATGGCATGGTGACTCACAATCATCTTGATAAATATATGCCTCCAATTCTGCAATTGTTACGTTCTTATTATGGAACTTCCCTTGCATTGTTGTATGAAACTCCTTTGGTTGTGGGTTGCACCTCTTAGTTGTTGTGGGCTACAATATGTTTGCTTTGGCTTCTTGGTTACAAAGAGACAGTTCACCAAAACATATACATAATACTAATAACCATAATTTAAACATAGACATACACTACATCCCATACACATTCACACATTTTAACCATCCAATTGCTAACATACCATAATCATATTTCCATATACTAAAACCAAGTTCAAGTTGCATGATAATTTTAAAAAGATAATAAAGTTCAGGAATATGTATGAAATGAGTCTCTAGAAATGTCTAAAAGTATGTACTAAAAACCAGGAAACTAGCTAATAATTGCCTTCATCAACAACCACCAAAAGTGAGTAAGATTGATAATCATTGTGCCCATATTTCCTACATGTAAACAAAAAAAGAATATGACCAATAATAGCATGCTAGAGACATAGAAAAAGTCAAATTCTAGATAAAAGACAAAGCTAGATTTCCTTTGTAGTCCACATCATCACTTTGTCTTTGCCAATTTTAAAATTTACCTTACTATAGAAGTCACCATAGGTGTTGCCAAAGTAATTTGATATTGAAGTCATACAAACTAATGGTGTTGAGGTGACTCAAATTGATATTGCCAAAGTCAAATGCATGCTAACATTGTTAAGTGATATAGGTTCATGTTGTTGAAGATACAATTACGCTCTCTTTTATTACTAAAGTTGACTTGAACATTAATTAGATCCCAAGACTATATATCACAATACCCCTTAAAATTTTAAAACTACTCTAGGCCAATAAAGTCACCAACAAATCTACAAGCATATAATTTTCAAACTATTTTTAATCACTTTAATTTCAATTATAATTGAAAATACAACTCATGAGTCACTTAAGCTCTTCCAAGTAAAGTGAGTGATAATCATTATATAATTCTTAAGAAGCAGCATGAGTACATATGTCCACCTATCATTAATTCCGACTTCTAATTCCTTAACATAAAACTAATGCACGTTGATCCAAAAGTTCGCAAAATTGTGCAAGTGTTTTTGTTTTATATTGTTTTGTATGCAATGTACGGTCTATCCAAGTTAATGGCAGAATGTCATTGGTCTAAAACCTTGATCTAATATAATAAACATTTTAAAAGAAATAGATGTCTTTTTCATTGTAGAAGAATGTCGGTCGGAATAAAAATTAAGATAATATATAAAATAAAACCTTTGGCCTAAAAGACGTCATTCCTATCGACCAGAGGAATGTTGCTACGCTATTTTACACTCAAACACAAAGTTGTCTTACATTATCCATTGTGTAGAATGTACAAGGAATGTTGTCAACTTTTTATTAGGGGCAATGCAATACAATTTCATTCTCAAAAGCTTTGAAATGGTGTCTAGGTGACAAAGATTGGTCAACTCCATGGTGAAAAAAGGCTAGATATTTCATTTAGGAATACACTCTAAGACTCATTGGTTTCAAGATACAATGCCTAAGGCACCCTAATCTAGCTTTATAATTATGGCATTGTTTAGTCTTAAAACTTGTAGCAAACATTGATTTTTGGAAATCATCAATCAAGCTAAAGCTTTAAACTTTTAAATAATGGGTGGATTAGGAGGATAATTCTTTATACCTCTAGGTAGGGGAGGGATTAGGAAGATAGTTCTTTACCCATCCAAATGAATTGTAGAGGAAAAGGATACCAATGGTCATTTGGGACATCCTTATCAAAAATATTAATCAAAAATATTAATGTGGGACAAAAAGTTAATAAGAAGAATTCAAAAAAGTTAAGATCAAAATGAATATTGAGTAAAATTATGAATCCTCCCTTTCTAGATTCTAAGCATTAGAGCCTTTCTTACATTATCGAAACATGACTCCACCTTACTTCAAGGCCTTAGAAGGTATATATACTATATTAGATTTCTAAAATGATTCAAAAAATAAATTTTTCTCATATTATTATCTCTTTAAAATGTCAATATGGTTGAATCTTGCCACAATACAAAGAATTTTGTGATAAATGAACATTCTTGGCTCGTCAAAGATGGGCATCATCGAAAAATAAAAATAGATGATAATGTTTTTATTTTGTCTATTGTTAGAGAGTTTGCTCACATGTAGTTAAACTGACTCCCATGATTCTAAGGAGCGTTCGTAGCCACTTTAGGGATCTAAGGAATTGCACTAATCCTTCTAAAGGGCATATGATGAATTCACCATCAACAATTCACCAATGGAAAATTCACCGCCAATAATTCACTGTGGGAAAATTCACCATCATGACAAATTCACCATAAGTAAAATTCACCAACAACAAATCACCACCTCAAAAAATCAATCATTTTAATATTTTTGAAATATTAATTAAAAATGTTAATGCAGTTAATTTTTTGTCTGACGAATTCTTGACGATGAATTTTACTTGTAGTGAATCTGTCATGGCGGTGAATTTTTTGTTGGTAAATTGTTGGCGGTGAATTTTCCTAGAGCCCTCCTAAAGCATGTACCATTGAAACTAGAAAACATGATAATTAAAAGCCATATTTAGGAAAAGAAAGGGGAAAAATTGCAGTCCAATTGCAATATAATTTTGGACGGGATTGCAACATTGATGTTAAGTAAAATTGGTTCTTCTTTTGTTTATAGAGGTTTTTCAGTGGGAATTGCAGTAAAAATGAGAGAAGGGCATTTGGCACATAGGATATTCATGGCTATAGAAAAATTTTCTCTCCAATAAGGGTGCCTTGTGAGAATTTTTTTGCCATGCAACAATAGTTTTCGTTTAGCATGATAGTCATTTGATTAATTTACCATCAAGTAGCAACTACTATTTTTATTTTGTATTGTATATCAAAGATCATGGCTTATTAGAAAAGTAACCCCACAAAAAAGAGTTGTAACTCATCATACAACAAGGAAGAGAATTTGAAGAGGGACTAAAAGAGTTGGTACTCTTGAAGAATCAGACAAAATGAGACTAAAGAATTTTAAAAAATATATATCAGTTGTTGGTATCCGTGGAAGCTTAGTGAGATCAGAACGTTTTAAAAGCTACCACAACATCAGTCTTAAGTGACTAAAATGGAGTAGCATAGAGGGTCATGACAGATGTATTAATGATGTAGACAACCTGTATTGCTACTAATTAAAATAAATCTATAACAGGTACAAAAAAATACAATAGAATAAACGAGAGATACTAAGAAGTTCAACAAAACCAAAACATTTATCAACACAAAAAATATAGCATGTTTTGTTCTCAGATTTTTATGTTAAAAGCCACATTTTTTAAAGATTCAAGTTGTAGGGAAATTTGTTTGTCTCATAAAGAACATCGAAGATCAATAAGAGTCTTTAGTAACATTCAATTTCTTAGAAAGCCTCAAAAAGCTTACTACTATGTCATAAAGCAAAATCAGACACAATTCATTTCCATAGTAACCCTTAGAGGAAATTTTATGCAACTTTAACCAGTCACAGCAACAAGAATTAACTAGATTCATTGAGGGAAATCATTAAACATGAAAGATAGAACAAAAGAAATGAACACACAGATTTATGTGGGGAAAACCCTTTCAAGTAAAAATCCCCACACTCCAAAAGCATAGACCCATTGTATTATTCAAAAACCAGAAAATAAAGTTAGAATACAATTCAGGCACTAAGCCTTTCATGGAGATTTTTCATCCTATTTTATCTAGAGGAACTATTCGACAACATAACCCCCTGGAAAAAAAATCTCTTTTTTCTCATTACATTTCTTTGATCAACCTCTTTGGTCAATCCAGATCATTCTATCGACCCCCTTTGTTACATCATGTTCCTGTTACAATGTGCTCAATGCATTATGGTATTCGCATACACCTTTACAGGTGTTCCTTGGAACCCTATTACAATTTTCCTTGATCTTCTCAAATTAGGCACTTCCTATTCACCCCGAACTTTTCAATGTTTTAGTACAACATTTGTTCATCATTTTTCAAACGTTCTAGGAAACTAAACCTTCCAACTCCTAATAGAAAAGTGAATTGAATAGTCACAATGTAACTGCCAAAGATTTCAACTATGTATCGGATCTTCAAAGAGATTGTCTCCAATCTCTCGCTGAATTCCACTAGTCACCTCGATATGGTTATCACTCACCAAGCTTTGACCAATCTTCATTGCCAACATGTCAACCACACCAACTTGTTTTGACTTATCAACACTTCATAGAGACTACTTTCAAAGTCCAATCGAACTCTCAATGTCACGTCAATATACTTATATAACATGCTTTGACCGTCAAAGCGTCACACACATCAACACTATACAACACATATTAATAGTGTATCTCACACCCTCTACGTCATCTAGCTATGTCTTTCAGCACATCAAGAGGAGAGTAGATTTCAACTCCCAGTGAAGTCATCCACTCCTACTGACAAGAGTACCCAACCTTTACATATGATTACCGCATGTCAACACTCCTTATCAGGAGATTGAAGGGACTGTATTTCATGTCCTAGCGATACAGTACTACCACACCAATAAAGGTGTATACCACTAATGTGAATGGAAAAAAACCTTAGCATAACCACCAAAGTCACACTTTGAATACACTTAGCAATGCTCTCATCGGGGTTTCAATGAGAATCAACAGTAAATCCCATCAACTTCTTATTGTCAGAACAATGTAACTTCACCCGAATTCCAATACATTTGAGGCACTATTTCTCAACATTCTCTTACTTGACGAAGAATGTATTGGCTACCGATCAATGCTCAAAGTCACTATAACAACATTCAAGATGTCCATCTCAAGCAATGGTTCCATCCATCCTCCATGGGATAAAAATGAACCATGGTGTATCCACAACAGTCCAAACCGAGACACTTGCAATAGATCCAACTACCAACAAAGGATACAACATAGTACCACTAGTCCACTAAGCTCACAACTTATACTAAAGCATCAACAACATCAACTTCAAAGCTTCAAGTTTGAACACAACTAAGAAGAAATCCTCCAAAAAACAAGATAGAACACTAGCTATAACAACAACCAGAAAACTAACTGCTCCCATTCGATTGATTAACCCATGCAACTAAAAATAACACCCATAGCACATGCTAATCCATCCAATCTCCCATACCTACAATGTATACAAAACATAGTAAACTTATTCCATAAATATATACACCCATAAACTGCAATCATAAACTCCATGTGAAAACATGTCAAAGAGTGGCATACACATCCAAGAGCTCCCACTGCATGGGTAATGTAAATCTGAAAATGATCAAGGCATGCAACTTCTACCAATAGCATCATATAGAAAGTGTAAAAAAACATCATGTAGTTCCAAGGAATCACCCATAATGATATGCACAACCTATAAGCTGACAACTTGTAAGGACACTTCTCACCACAAGTCCACAACTCTCCCAAGTTCTTCACACCCAAAAAATGGAAGAGATAAAGAAACCTCCATGTCATCACCCAAACACATAAGTGAAAATACATGACTACAAGCTAGTGATCACAATAGCTCCAACCAAACCTCAAACCAATGTAATGTGAAATCAAACATCCGGGAAGAGAACCAAGACCAAAGAGAGAAACTCTACACGTTATGCACTTGTAGAAAATCCTCCTACATACACCTCTAAATGCAAACTATGTCAAGTTTCATCTCCTTCCAGAGCATCCCAAAAGAAAATTCATAACAACACCCAACCATTCAATCACCAAGATCAAACATAACATTTATTTCATGTAATCAACATGGATGTAAGCCTCTCAAGCCAAAGAAGATCAGACTAAATCCATTCCCTATGAAGGAAATAAGCCCAATGCATCTCCTAAACTCAACATCAATGAATGTCATGACAATGCATAAGGAGATAAACATGCCAACACTCGTCAAATGAATCCTCCAAAACCATGTATCCACAACTCAAGATCCATATTCATGAGAAGACAAACATAATGCCCCTAAAAGAAACAATGGGCAATACCTCTCAAGTGATAAGTTGTTGAGTAGACCAAGAATGGGAATGAGAACGCTCCTCCAAGATATGCAAGCCATCATGACTCATTAAGAGCAATCTCCTCATAGGTCTCTATTGAATTCATGTCCAACCAAGGTGTACGCTTCTCAAAATTTTTGCTAAAATCTCAATCAAGAGTAACCATATCAATCAACACTTCTCGCATCTCAAAAGAAAAATAGCCTCACCTTATTCTCCATGTATCCATGAGTTCCTGCAAATAATCATCTCACACTGAACTCCAAATGCATCACTTTACTATCATGAATATCGCAAGAATATGGACCCAAAACAAAGAGAATCACCATACCACTATCAAATCTCCAATCATTTGAATTAAGAACTAATCATGACATCATGATCTTACCATCCCCCTTAGGAGACTTCATGTTCCAACTGAACATACCATAGTCTTAAGAGCAATGCATCATTCCAAAACTCTAATGCACAATTAAGAGTATAACATTGAATAAAAGCAAACAAACTTTAAACCAACATCACCTATCAAGCATCATCAACACCTCATCCCAATGACAACAAGAGTCTTTCATGGCCCTAAGATGCTACACATTTTCAAGTAGTGTCCATGCAAATACGAAAGAACCCTTATGTAGCAACAAGATCTAAGAGCTCCTCCTAAAAACATCTGCAACACTTAATGAAGATCATTCATTCATAGTCACTATTAAAGATCCCATGGAACTGTGATATCCGAGCTCTCCAAGCATCATGACAAAAATTCTACTAGTCTGAAAAATCCTCCAAGTCCACACACCAACACATCCATCTAACAAAAAATACCAAGTGGAACCAAGATCTCCAGACCAAGAAAAAATACAATCATTATCAAAAGCTTATACCAAGTTAGGTATCCAAGCTATTCATGACATCGTGATACACATGTTGTTGGTCCCCATAACTGACTATCCAAATACTCTTGTATCATCCATCCCCACATCTCAAAGCAACCACACCAATGCACAAGTGACCACAGACAAGGCCAACTAACAAGCTTCCATTAACACTGATCTGACCTCATGGATAAAGACAACCCACTTATGAGTTATCTCACAGTAAACATGTAGGTAAAGAAAACCCACCTCTTGCACAACCCATAGATCCAATCAATATATCATGCAAACCCATTTTCACATTGGAAATTGCAAAACTGAGATCTCAAAGAGAATAACCATGTAGACAACATGACTCAAACACCAAATTCAACACAAATCAAAATTTCTAATCATGTCGACAATGAGCACCACAGTCAAGGAAACCACCAAGCACACCACAAGAATGTTGAGTAGTCACATATCAACACTCCCATGCATAGAAGGAATCACACCTCCTCTTACCATACATAAAGCATGTATGCAAAATTGCAACTATCTCATCTAGTAGCACCCCAAAAGCCATGGTCTAGAAAATAGCTTAATAGAAAATACACAAATTCACAAGTTTTTTTCTTGACGTGTAAAACCTACAAAACCATTTGCTTGAAAGAACACCTATGCCCATCCACACCCACTACTCATCTGGAATAATTAAAAGTCTGAAACAAAAAAACCATAACGGTTAAACCAGAATAATGAATTGTCATGAATGAGCATCACCATATATTTTTGCGAAAATCTACAAAAACTTCAGATCCAAGGAACATGAAACCAAGCTATGTAAGTACAAAACATCCATAAAAGGAAAAACAATTCAAAAATTCCAAGCCCGTTTTAGGCCAACTCCAGAACCACCAATATGCACATGCATCTGATGGGGACAGATTATTATAGAAACTTCTAGATCATCCAATGATCAACTCCATAGCCTAAGAGCAATCAAGGTATCAAAAAAATATCTTTCAATGCCAAGAAAAAGCACCCAACATAAGTACATTACTTCATAGTTGAAAAACAACTCAAGTTTCTCCATATCATTAGGGAGCCTCTCACATAGACACCCAATATGAAATATTTGTTGCAACACAACCACAAAGCAAAATATTCTACCACATGTATCAGGATTATTCCATTATCAACTATGAGCTTGAGAACACGTCAGTTCAATATGACCAACTCCATTTTCTCCATCTTCACCATCCTTCAAGCTGCATGTTGTCTCTTGAAACTAAAAAAAATGGCAAACAACTTTCACTCACCAAAGGATCAATCATCAATTGATTCCTTCAAATTTCCTCAAGTTTTCTAGACTAAGAAATCCTCACAAAAGGAATATCCAAAACCAGAAATATTAGGAATAAGGAAACCCCTGAAGATGGCTCTGATACCATTTGTAAGGAAATTTATTTATCTCAGAAGATACATCCAAGATTAATAAGAGTCTTTAGTAACATTCAATTTCTCAAAAAGCCTCAAAAATCTTACTACTATGTCATAAAGCAAAATCAAACACAATTCATTTCCACATTAACCCTTAGACGAAAGTTTATACAACTTTAACCAGTCTCAGCAACAAGCATTAACCAAATTCATTGAGTGGAATCATTAATCATGAAATATAGAACAAAATAAATGAGCATATAGATTTACGTGGGGAAAACCCTTTCGAGTAAAAAATTCCACTCTCCAAAAACATAAACCCATTGTATTATTCAGCAACCAAAAAATACAATTACAATACAATACAAGCACTAAGCCTTTCATGGAGATTTTTCATCCTATTTTATCTGGAGGAATAATTCAATAGCACAAACCCCTTGAATACAAATCTCTTCTTTCTCATTACATTTCTCTGATCAACCTCTTCAGTCAATCCAGAGCTTTCTATCGATCCCCTCTGTTACATCATATTCCAGTTACAATGTGTTCAATACACTATGACATTTGCATACACCTCTACAAGTGTTCCTCAGATCTCTGTTACAATTTTCCCTGATCTTCTCAGATCAGGCACTTCTTGCTCACCCCAAACTTTTCAATGTTTTAGTACAACATTCGTTCATCATTTTTCAAATGTTCTAGGAAACTAAACCTTCCCACTCCCAATAGAAAAGCAAATTGAATAGTCACAATGTAACTGTTGAAGCTTTCAACTATGTATCATATCTTTGAAGAGACTGTCTCTAATCTCTCACCAAATTCCACTAGTCACCTCGATATGGTTATTCCTTGCCAAGCTTTGACCAATCTTCACTACCAACATGTTGACCATGTCACCATCCTGTTCTACCTTATCGACACTTCGTAGAGACTACTTTCAAAGTCCCGTTGAACTCTCAATGTCACATCAATATACTTATATAGCATGCTTTGACTGCTAAAGTGTCACACACGTCAACACTATATAGCACATTTCAATAGTGTATCTCACACCCTTCACGTCATCCAACTCTCTCTATCAACACATCAAGGAGAGTAGATTTCAACTCCCAGCAAATTCATCCACTCCTACCGACAAGAGTCCCTAGCCTTTACAAATGATTATCACTTGTCAACACTCCTTATTGGGAGATTGAAGGGACTGTATTTCATGTCCCAGCAATACAGTACTGTCACATCGATGAAGGTGTATACCACTAATGTGAACGCCAAAAACACTCATCATAACCACCAAAGTAACACTTGGAATACATTTAGCAATGCTCCCATTGGGGTTTTGATGAGAATCAACAATAAATCCTATCAACTTCTTACTGTTAGACCAATGTAACTTCACCCGAACACTGGTACATTTGAGGCACTATTTCTCAACACAAGCATGGTATATTGGAGAAGAATATAACAGTGAAAAAATAGAAATGATGATAGCCTTCATAAACCAAACAGAAAAACTATGTGTACATATCTCAATCAACATTTACATATCTTTTAACTCTCCTTTAATCTAAATCAGTTCATTCCTAAAATATAGGTGAAAGTTCTTTAGACACAAGAAAACTCTTAACTATTCATTCTTTTAGTCAACTTTTGTAGAGAATAATAGGGTGGTTTTCAACTAGTACCAATATTAAAAAGTTAAATTTCTCAAATTCTCCTTTATGCTAATATTATAAGAAGAAATCTCAATTTAGTTCTAATTTGGTAGTGAAATGTTAAATGATTTACACTATTTTTTTCTTCTTTTCCAAATTTTGGAGGTCTTGGTGCATATCTAATTTGTTTGAAAACAATTTTCAAGAAATATATATTCTTGGTAACAAAGGATCTTTTTTATCTAGGGTGTTATTGCATCAAACATCTAGATAACAATTTGTAATTATTATGCTCACAAAATTGAACCAGATGGTAGAACCATTGGATTGAATCAAAGAATCAGGTCATGATGTTATCTTCCACCAAGTTACCTAAAGTTCAATAAAATTTTGCACAAATTTATCCTTTGCTTCTAACTACCTATTGAACCATAAACCATTCTCCTTTACTAGATTGTTCTCTTCCTATTTTTCTAGTTTATTATAGGCCTAGATCTAGCTTTACTTGTTCTCCTCATTACAATCCATATAATATTTTATCATCACTTGCCAAACCTAATGAGTCCATACAATACTTTATTTTTGAAATATTAAAATAACTTCTTTTTTCCTTTCTTATACCCTATTTATTTGAATTTATGAGTAGCTTAGGAATTATTACTTACGTATATAATCTAATTCTAGTTAATCATAAAAGTTTGAAATTTTGATATTCTAACCTTCATCCTTAACCAAAAAGTTGTTTATTTATTTTTTTTAAACAAAGGCAATTTTTATATGTAATAAAATACATAGAACTAGAGCTAAGAGAATTTTTTTTTTTAAGAACTCTAGAGATTATTTTTGACACGTCCAAACCTTTAGCTTTTTACTTTCAATTCTAAAGCTTTAGCTCTAAGAATCCCAACTTAGACTTCAAAAAATAGAGAACTTTAGAGAATATCAACAATCACTTGTTGTGGAGAAGAAGTAATAAAGATCAACCAACAACATATGGCATAACCAAAGGAAATATAATGATAAATATAGTCCATTGATCAACTTGAATCATTACGTGTTTTCTATGGCATATTAGTAGATTGATGACTATGAAAAAAACCACCCTTGTATGTATGATTCGAATTATGAATTAATGTTTTATCTTGTGCTAGTTAAATTACATCATAATGTGCATGACCTCAACTACTAAATTTATAGGATACTTCTAAGAAGAATTCAACAAATCTTTTTGAATAAGTTAGCCCAATAAATCCCAAGCATGGGGTTAGGAAAATGAGGAGAAGTAGAAGAAATCAATATAAATTTTTGAAAAATTATTATACAAAACTTGTAATATTTTATTTAAATAATAAAAACATACGGTGATCAATAAGTAGCTAAGTATTGAATACAATAGTAAGCAACAATCTCATTCCTCTAGAGGAGCAAGGGTCACTCACCTAGAGGGAGAAAGATAAAAAATGGTATTTTATTATCGATGTTTGTGTTATTTTCTTCATAATCAATTGTTGTGATTTTTTAGTGTATGTTTTTATTCCATAGTTCATAATTTATGTGGTTACTCAATAGTTTATATCATTGTTGTAATTTATGGAAGTGTGTTAATTATTTCATTCTTTTTCTTTATGCTTTTTTTTTTAGAAAAAGGTGCAATGCACCCATATTATTAGGGGTAAACACTTTTTCCCGAAGCTATGAATCAGGTACAAGAAACCACAAGAAACTACCAAACCCACGAGCACAATGGCCTTGCGAAGGCACAAGGCCTACGAGCACTTTGGCCCAGCGAGGGTTTGAACCTTGGTGGCCATCACTACAACCAAGCGACTTGACCACCGAACCACACCCTTATCGGCCTTTTTCTTTATGATTAAAGGTTTGAAAATAAATTTTAAAAAAATTACAAGTTTTTTTTTATATTAGTAATTGAGTTTAGTTTATTTGTTACAAAATTAATTTTGCATAATCAATTAAATTCATGGGTTCATATTTCTTTCAATGATTTTTATTTAGCATAACTATCTAAATTTCTAGGCTAATCTCAATTTAGCCATTTCAATTTATTTTGTGTGTAATTTTATTTCTTAGAGTAGAAGCAAGTTCCTAGTTTAGGTTTTCAACCCCTATTGTAGATATCCTTAAAACAAAACCCTAGTTGGACAAGATAAATAATCTATTGAAGTGGATGGTTCAATGATATCTCATTTCTTTTTAGCACTATTACCAAGAACCAGAGCATTATTAGGGGAATCATTCAAGAATTCTAACTAGTGTGGATTCTTTCATTACTAATCATATGCCAATTTCTTTATGAATTTTTGGTCTAAATACTTTATGAAGTTTTAGATATTGTACTAGAACAAATTATCTCCAATTCTTGATTAAAATCCCACATTTTTGGTTTTTGCTCAAAGACCTATTTAAAAATTTGAAGGTTTTATGGGGATCACAAGAATTAAATGACATCATAAGGTAATTGGAGAAAAGGAATTAGTCCCTTTGAACTTTGTAACATTGTAAAACTAAAACTCATGATAATTACAAGGAGATATATCAAGGTGGATAGAACATCAAAAGATAATAATCATGTGTTGGATGTCCTATTGTTCTTTTAATTTTCAAAAAAATACCTATCTTAGGTGCAAAAGAACTCATTGGAAACTAATGGAGGACTATAAATATTATCATGAAGATAAATATCTATTTGTTTAGAAATATTCTATAAGATAACTTTAAAACTTTAATGGGGAAATTTAGCATTTCAACTGGTTATAGAAAGATTTGGTGGAGAAGGTATGGATAGCATACCATTTTTTTGGTAGTGCATCAAGAATCTACAAAATCACCTTTACAAAGATATAAACATTTTTAATCACCCAAGAGAAGGTCTGTAGGAAATTTTAGTATATTTGGAGGTTAGGGAAACAAGTCTAGAAGTTCAATAGTCCCTCATATGTCCATAATTTTGTAAAATATTGGATACTTAAAATTCTCCCAATGAAATTAACCCATACCACTTGCAAAAGACCTTAATCTAGAATAAATGAAAGTTTTCCACTCTTAAGACCTCCAACCACCTTCTTAAAAGGCTAGAAATTGAAGGAAAAAGAAAATCCCAAGGGAAAAAAAAACTAACATAAGAACAAATGGGGTTCATATTTTGTTAGAAGTGAAATGATGCATGTGTGTGTAAGATACAACAATAAGATGTGTGTGCTAAATAATTGAATGATGGATTTGAGAATGGATAGGAATAAAAGTATTTGAGTGAAATTTTTGAGTAGGTTGAACATGTATAGGTGTAAGTAAAGTCCTTACTAGACCATTGAGAAAATCCATGATAAAATAGAACACAATTGGCAAGTATAGACAACCAATTTATATTATTTATTTACATTTTCATGTACTAATGATGAAATAAAATATTTAAAAAGAGTTATTTCTTTAGATAGATTGAATCTTTGATGGGTACCATGGATGAGGGGATGATGAAATTTAAAAATTATGAAACCTAACATCTTGTGAGTTTCCCCAAGGAAAGGAATCGCATTGGTTATAACTGGGTGTTCAAGAAGAAATTAAAAATAAATGATAAGTTAGAGAGGTACATAGCCAAACTAGTGGCTAAGAGCTACTCCCAGAGAGAGAAATAGTTGATTTTGGAATTTTTTTATCTTCTATTAATGTGAAATTTTAAACTTATGTCCCACTTCAAGCCAACTTACCAATATAAATAAATTTAATCATTTCAAACTCAAGTTTAATTTTAGCCAAGCATATGTTCTAGCTTGATTCATTCTAGCTAGATTATATTTCAGCCACAACTTTTCCAACTAGAAGAGCCGACTAAATATATATGTCGCACCACTTTGAGGTTAATTTACCAAAAAAAGGAGATTATTTAAAATCTTGGTGTTATCACAATTCTTACTCAGTCATGATGGATTCATTAAATAATTTAAAAAATATATGATGCACTAAAGGAGAGATTTCATGTTGAGATGTTATATTTTTTTCCTATCTTGGATAAATAATTAAGACAAAAACTTGTGTACCATGCCACTTTTAAGATTTTTTTTAAAAATATTTATCAAAATAGGGAAATTTAATCGATGCACTAAAGTTTCAAATTATTAATATAAAAAAATGAATAAAAAAAAGAATAAATATACTATATAAAAAGTTGCATCCCACTTGACCTCGTTTTTAGTATTTTAGAAACAACTAAATTATAGTACCAATTTTACAAAAAACTACATTCAATTTAAAAACACTTTTTTTTAGACTGTAGGAATCGAGTAGCACGACCCCCTATAAACTGCAGTGCGCTAGGTAAACTTTTTTTAACGTGACCGGTGGTGTTGGCACGACATGCCCTCTGGTACCACAAGGGTGGGGGAGACTAGACCTCATGACCAACCTCCTGTAGCAAGAAATATTTAGCCAACAAAGCTAGGGCCCCCACCCTCAATTTTAAAAAACTTAAAATAAACTTAAAAACTACATTTTATTAACTTAATCATTTTAAAATTTAAAACATATATGTTACTTTCACACCACATGACTTGCCTCTTAAAAGGAACCTTCTCCATTTTAAATTTTGGCTCAAGTTAATGGTAACATCATAACTGATGTTATGGTTAACCCTTCTAGTTGGGTCATTTTTTATTATGAAGGAGACCCTCTTTATCAATAATCTACATAAGGAGAAGTATGAGGAGTTGAAGAACAATATCCATACTCGTGATGGATTTTCCATGCCTCCCATTAGTGTTATTTATTTTTCAATCCTTGTTGGGCCTAAAACTATTGATGTCTCACTTGTTGTGATTCCTAAATTGAACTTGTTCAGGGTTAGACTAGGCATTCCATGGCTAGTCTCCATGAAAGCGATCACCTCATTTTTCCACAAATTCCTAAAATTTCCTCATGATGGCACATTGCATACCATTCAAGATACTAGATATAAACCACTTGTGTCACATGGGGGGTTCTATCTAGATCATTTCTGGCACACCCCTTTTGGACCATTGTTTCCCTATAGAGACTTATTCTACAGGGCCTATTATAGATAGAAGATGGGATTTTTGGCCCCTAATGTTGTTTTTCCACCTTCTTCTCATGCAATTTCCATGAAGGCCTCTATGTGCACACAAGAACGTGCCTTGTCCTCTACACCTTCCTCTTCAAAGGCTAAGGAAAAGCAGGCTCCAACACATAGGCCGTCTTCCTCTTATGCAACATCACAACCTCCAATAGTGTCCTCAATTACTTCTACTATGCCTAGCACAAGAAAAGGAAAGGAACTTGTGTTGTGGAAGTCTAATCCTCAAGTCTTCCAACGCTCAATTTTTCCCACTATTCCCTGACCCATCCTCTATGGTAATGAAAAATAGGTTTCTGACATTGGTTATTCTTCTATTGTTCTAGCATCTTGGCCTCCAAGGCCTCCTCTCATTCCTCCACATTCTCCTAAAGTAGAAAAAGGATCCCCTAGAGTATTTTCATCCTATTATTCCTAGTTCCCATAGCCATCGTAATTGACTTATGCGTGAGTGCAAACATCACCAAAAAGAATTAGCTTGAGAACATGAGGCCTCACAAAAGACTGGGGGGGAACCTTTTGTTCCTACTTCTAGATTTGCTTCTATTTATATTCTTGTTCATGTCTCTATCTCTAATTTTGTTCCCCTCACCTTTTTTTTGCTTTTGAATTCCTCAATGGATCCAAATTAACCTCATCCTAAGCAGGTGCAAGTTTCCATCACTCCTTCAAAGCCTGCCTTGATCACCTCTCTCCCTGATCTTCCTCCTTTTCTAGATCTTGTTGACATGCCTCATACAAATTTTGTGTCTAATGTGGCTCCTTCTCCTCTTTCTTCTTCCTCTTTTGATGTGAGGATTCCAAATCCTACACTTATGCACAAGTTAGAGCACTACCTTATCCTGAATGATGGTCGTAAAATGTCTTATATGTCTTCTTCATCTCGTTCTATTTTGGTTTGCACCATTCTTGTAATAGATAATGTGCTCCCTTCCCAAAGTTTATAGCTTCCCCTCTTTGGAAGGTCAGCATTAATTCTCTAATTTATCATCCTCCTCCTATTCAATCACAACACTTCACTCCAGAGAAGTGTATGTTTGACTCATTGAAGGATATATTGACTCTACCATCTATCTTTTCTAGATCGATAATGTTAACCTCAAAAGAGATTACAAATGAGGAATTGAGGTAGCCTCCTCCTTAGCTCTTACTATAGGTGAGTCAACAGGCACTCCTCTTGTTTTCCTCCCTCTACAAGCTCATCTTCCTTCCCCTTATGATAATCTAGATTTTGAATAGAATGACTTGTTAGAGGTGTCAGACTAGAGAAATACCCCTTCTTAGCTTTAGATTATATTTGTGTTTTTTTTTGTTCTACCATTCTTGTTTATTAATGATTTTTCTCTTGCTTGGAGAACCCTGGCTACTCTTGTAGGTACTTGAATATAGGAGAGAATTTTTTGTACAATTTCTTCTATTTGTCTCATCATTCTGCTATATGTCATACAATCGACTTTCACGTCGGGAGTGATGCAATGTTTTAGGGAATTTAGGCCACTTCCATGTTGTCCCAAATTTTTATTTGTCTTCATGTTCTCTTCTTCCCATTTTGATCTATTTAGGAGGGTGATGACAGTTCATTCACATTATATTATATTTATCTGCATACTTTATAATCAATTTTGACCCCGACTAATTGGATACCCATGTGTTCTTTATTTTTTCATCTCTACTCTTCTTGATTTTGTGAATTTTATGTTTCATCCCTCACATGACAAAATTCCATGAATACATCTTACTATGTATGTCACACTACAATGTCTCTCTGTTTTTCTTTTCCTTAGAATAATCTATGCTCTTTTATGTAGCACACATAATTCTAAGGGGGGGTATCATATATACTTATTTTCTTATCACTTTCTATCTTTTCAAAAATGTATGTCTTAAAAATCCCGATGTCTCTTAATCTCGTCGTCTAGCTTTGGGACTTGTCTTATGATCTCATCTTTTCATGATAGTGGTTCTCCTCTTATAGGCTTTGTTTTTATCACCTATCTTTTCGTGATAGGGGTTCTTCTCCTTGTGTGGTTTGTTTCTATCATGTGTCTTTATATTTGCTTGTTGTATGGTCTCTAGCATAGTGCAAATTGCTAGCCATACCTATTAGAGTTGTCTTTTATCTGATCAAATTTTATCATGTCTATTTTAAGTTTTTTCACCTAAGGTATTTGTCTGTACAACTAACATGTTTATGGTAAGATTGTAGTTAGCTTTGGAGGATGGAAGACACATATCCTCTTCATTTCTTGGCTCAACTTCTCAATTGCATATATTGAATCTGTCAGTGTGAAATGGGAACTTTATCTAACTAGCTCATTCTTAGCTAGTTCTCCACTAAAGTCCTTTTCACACTAGCTTAACTTTACATAGGGATAAGGTGGTTGAGCCTTTAATGACATGAGTTGTCACACCTTATAGGATTCCAACACTTGTCATAATCTGGTTGCATCCATCTCTCCCCTTGGCATATATAACCAAGGCATTTCCTTTGTAATTCTCAATTCTCAAGTTGACTATAGCTTTGCATTCTTGAGAGGACTACAATTTATTCCTCATATTTCTGGTTTTGCTTTCCTTTAGTCATTACATTCCTGGTAGGCTACTTAGCAAATCTCACATGGTATCAGAGCTAAATTTGAGTTGTGGGTTAGCATTCCTTTAGGAAATCTGAGAGTGCAAAGTTTTTTTAATAGAACTGAGTATGCTCTTCTCTTACATCATTAGATGATCTAGAGAATCAAAAAGGTGTAAAATATCAATTTCTAGGGGGGTTCGTGCATTGACTTGTCAGTTACAGGTCTTCTAAAGTTTCCTAGAGAGATTTTGAGCTCACCATTAAGTCCAGAGCAGCTGATACATTCAAATTTTCCCTTTGTTTTTCCTGAAACAAATATTAGATGCTAGATCTGCAACAATTTCAAGTAGGAGGTTCACTATTAGATCTAGCAAGGAGCCATCATTTCAGAGCATTTTGGGTCAAAATTGGTCCCTTGCCATCATGCTCAAAAGGCCTGAAAACCTTAAAATTGACTGTAAAAATGTCAATTTTGGACAAAGTTGCCAGGTAAGGCAAAAAAGTTTGTCCAAATTAATTTAAAAAATAATTTTTTTATTTTAAAATAAAAATATTTTTTGTTTTAAAATAAAATATATATTTTTATTTATTTTCTCTTTGTCAAATAAAAATATATTTTTGATTTAAAAAAAAAGGATTGCAAAAAAATCTTTAGATATATATTTTGATTTTTTAAATTGAAAAAAAAATCAAAAATCAAAATTACAAATAATTTTTTTTTTTCAAAAATATATATTTCTAAAATATATTATTTCTTTTTGTTTTTAATCAAAAATTAAAAATTAAAAACAAAAAAAATTGAACATAAAAATTTTAATTTGAAAATTTAAAATAAATAAATAAAAAATTTGCGCACCTGCATAGTAGGGTACGTAGGTACCAAGGTACTTGTGCAACCTGCACAACAGGTGGTATGTAGGTACCCTGGTACATGCGTCCCCCTGTGGGTAGTGTAGTACCTGCACCTGTGCAAGCTCGGCCTTCGAGCCTTAAAAAAAAATTTCCAAAAGTTTTTTTATAAAACTTTTTAATATGTTAAAAAATCAATTTTTTCAAATCTGCCTTTTATTATTTTTTAAATATTTTTCAATATTAAAATATATGCAGCATAAAATCCGCCGATGTTTTTTAAAGTATCAGACCGACGGTTTTTTATTTTTCAACCACTTTTTTAAAAATCATACCTACTTTTATATTTTTTATTAAAAAATATAAACTTTTAAGTTTTGTGTGTCACCACTTCCTAAATGATTTATTAATATTTTTTATATTAAAAAATATAAATATTTTAAGTTCGCCAATATTTTTCACCAACCTATTTAATTTTTTTAATATTTTTTTAATTAAAAAAATATAAAACTTCCAATTCTACCAAATTTGGAGGAGCTTTTAGCAGACAACTAAGTTGGAGGTCTACTAAATTTATCTAGTGGACTACTATATTTGGCAAAGTTTTTGGCGGAGTATTTGGTGGACATCTATTTTTGGCAGGCCACTAACTTTGGCAGCAGTTCCGCTATGTTTGGAAAAAGTTTTTCACAACCCCTCTTCATTGCTCAGTTGATTTTTGAAGGTAAACTTTGAAAGATGATAACTCAAGCTCCCAATCTCCAAATTTAGTGCAATATTTTTTTATTTGGGCTATTTTTTCATGCTCTATGCATTGGTGAAGACAGTTTCAAATTTTGATTCATGGATTTTTTAGAAATTGTTGATTCTCAGGGAGGACTCCTCACTGTTCTCATTTTGCAAACTTCAAAGCTGCATAACTTTTGCATACAATATCAAATCGAGCTGATTCTTTTTTTTGAAAGTGCATTATTTTTCATGTACTTCACATTGGTGTTGTTTATTTCCTATGAAATTGTACCAAATTTATACTTTCAGCACATGCTCCTTTCTTGAGGATTTGTAAATCATTGAAATCCAAAAATCTGTAACTGCACTAAATATAAAGTGCCAAATCATTTTTTTCTGGGGGGGTTCTTTGATTGAGTAAAGAAGGGGGCTCTCTTGTTGTCTTTGTGCTTGACAATCTCTCATACTTTGTGCTATGTTTTTCCTTCACTATGGGTACATTTAAGTTTCCATTGCTCATGCTATACAACTACAACACATGGCATCAAAATGCATGGAATGCCTTAATGCAACTAGGATACACACCTTATGTTGAGAAGAAGGTAATTGAACTCACAAATGATAAGGAAAAAATACTTTGGATGTTTGAACATACAAAAGCTCTTGGTTGTCTAAGGAATTTTGTTTCTCTTGATATAATGTTTTAGATTGAAGCATGTAAAGATTCACACGATGCATGGGAAAAATTAAAAACTCTCTATGGTACAACTAATGAAGTCTGTGGTTATCAAATTGATAATGAACTAATGGGTCTTGATCTAAATTCTTTCAATGACATCCAGGATTATGTAACAAAGGCCAATGACCTTAGAGCACAATGTAAATCATGTGGCTTAGAGAAGAAAGATATTCAACTTGTCTATAACACTCTAAACAAACTTGGACATGAATTTGTAGCTTTTGTTTCTAGCTTTCATACTCATAGGTTGACAATGGGATCTATATTCACTACACCTTCTTTTGCTTCATTTTTTGAAATGTTGATGCAAGAGAAAGGTAAGCTTCTTTCAATGGGTCTTCTCAAGCCTTCACATTCACAAGCTTTGATGGTTGGTCAACCAAAGGGTTAGAAAGCATAAAGGAAACCTGACAACAAACAAAAGCAGTTCAAGAAGAAGTCACAACAAGATCAAGCACAATCATCTTCAACAAAAAAATTTTACTCCAACTCCTCTTCAAAGGGGAATTTTCAAAAGAAGGAAAGGCCAACTTGTAGCTACTGCAAGAAACCTAGTCATGAGGAACATTCTTGTCATAAGAAGAAAATCAATGAGTTAAAGAATCTTCTTAAAAGGAACAACATTAATCTTCCTTCTTTTGTTACTCAACAATCCTCTACTCCTTCCAAATCAGGTAAAGGGAAAGCATATGCACTTGTTGCTATTACCGATTCTTCAAAAGAGTGGATTCTTGACTTGGGTGCATCACATCACAAGGGTTCTACTAAAGAATAGTTTTCTTTGTTGGAGCCTTGTTCTATGCCCCACATTCTCATTGGGGATGATTCTCCAGTGGAAGTCATTAGGAAGGGTTCAATTGATACTGGTAATGGTACATTTAAGGATGTCCTCTGTGTGGTTGATTTGTCAACCAACCTTCTCTCTATCTACCAAATCACTTAGAATGGTAGAAAAGTTGAATTCACTCCAGATTCTGTCAGCATCGGAAATCTTGAAGATAATGCACTCCTTGTAGTTGGTAAGGCCAATCATGAGTCTCACATGTATGCTTTCTCTCATTTTGTACCTGATTCACATTCAACTGCATTGCTCACTCATTCAAATGTTGTGAGCAAAATATGGCATGAGTGGTTTGGAAAAATCTACTACCGCTATCTTCAGCAACTCAGCAAACAAAATATGGTCATGGGTCTTCCTCAAATCAATTTTTCAAATGGTGTATGTTCGGGTTGTGCCTTGGTAAAACATCCTGAAGACAAGTTCAACAAAGGGAAGGCTTGGAGGGCTTCAAAAGTCCTTGAATTGGTTCATAGTGACTTGGAAAGTCCTTTCCATCATTATCTTTCAGCAAGGCTCGTTATTTTCTCACCTTCATTGATGACTATTCTAGATACACATAGGTCTACTTTCTTCAACACAAAGGAGAAGTCTTTGATAGATTTCAAGAGTTTAAAGTTCATGTTGAGAAGCAATCTAGAAAGTGTGTCAAAATTCTCCACACTGATAATGGCAAAGAATATGTGAACCATCGATTTGAGAAATTTTGTGCTCTTGAAGGGATTTCTCTTCAACATATTATTGCCTACACACCACAACAAAATGGTGTAGCTGAGAGGAAAAATAGGTCCTTGAAAGAGATGGTTGGTTGCATGATCCACGCTTGCTCCCTTGCACCTGCATATTGGGAAAAAGCTATCAACCGTTTTACTCACATCTAGAATAGAGTTCCACCTAAGGAATTAAAGGGAATCACTCCCTTTGAAGCTTGGTGTGGTAGGAAATCTATTGTGGGGAACTTTAGAGTTTTTGGCTCCCCAACATGGGCACATATTCCTTCAGAGAAGCACAAGGTCTTGGAACCCTAGAGTCGGCCTTGTATGTTTGTTGGTTACCCTGATGGTGTCAAAGGATATCGGCTAATGGATCCTACAACACATGAGCTCTTCATTGAGTGTAGTGTGCATTTTGAGGAAAGCTCTTCTAGCTCATCCTCTACTCTTCCTTCCTCCATAGTTGATTTCGAGGATTATGACATTGATGGTTTTCCTCAAGCTTCCTCTAGTCATCAAGATGATCATGAGATTTCATCTTCCTCTTCAGAGAGTTCAAAATATCCTCCTCCATCCCCTACCATGCCTCGTTGGGCTCGCCAAACACTTGAGTCCATAGGAGATCTTTTTGAGGATCCTTCAAATTCATGAAGGACTTGATCACAACATCAAGACATTCCACATTCCTACATCACCACAACTTCAGATCCACAATCATTTTGTGAAGCATCTAGTATTGCTAAGTGGGATTCCACAATGGACGAAGAGTACAACTCTTTAATGTAGAATAAAAATGGGATCTTGTTCCACTTCCCAAGGGAAGAAAACTAGTTTTGTGTAAGTGGATCTATTGAACCAAATTTGCAGCAAATGGCTCAGTTGACAAGTATAAAGCATGACTTGTGGCCCAAGGTTTCTCTCAAGTACTAGGTATCGACTACACTGAGACCTTTTCCCCTATTGCCAAAATGAACTCCATTCACTTGCTACTTGCTATTTCTGCAGCTCATGGCTGGGTTGTACATAAAATGGATGTGGAGAGTGCATTTCTTCATAGAGATCTACATGAAGAACTTTACATGGAGCGGCCACAAGGATTCATTCAAGATTCTTCACTAGTTTGTAAACTAAGGAAGTCTCTATATGGCCTCAAATAAGCTCCACGAGCTTGGTATTCCAAAATGGACTCCTTTCTTCTCTCTATTGGGTTCTCTAGATGCCACTTAGATCTGAAAGTCTACATCTTGTGGAAGGAGGATGCTCTTCTCTTCTTAGCTCTCTATGTTGATGACTTGATTGTAACTGGGAGCACTTCATCCATCATCACAACTCTGAAGAATGCTTTGCATGAAAAAAATTTCATTATTGACTTGGGTCTCTTTCACTACTTTCTCAGGATTGAGATCACACAGACCTCTTCTAGGATCTCACTTGCACAACCCAAGTATGATCTTGATATTTTGTCATGTTTTCATATGGTTGATTGTAAGCCTGCATCGACTCCCTTTCTATCTAGAGTTAAGCTTGAGGCCAAATGTTCCACACCAATAGTTGATGCTACTCTGTATCATCAACTTGTTGGTAGCCTCATCTACTTGACTCATAATCACCCTAACATTTCCTTTGCATTTGGCATTGTTTCACGCTTCATGACGAAACCACATGAGCTTCATTGAAAAGCTGCCAAATGCATCTTGCACTACATCTAGGGCACTCATCTGTATGGGATTCACTATGCAATAGGCACAAGTTCAGACTTACTTGGATACACATATTCTGATTGGGCTGGTGATATTGATGATCGCAGGTCCACATCTAGCTATAGTTTTCACTATGGTTTTGGTCCCATTTGTTGGCAGAGCAAGAAGCAACATGCCATTGCTCTTTCTTCAACTGAGACTGAGTATCGGGGGGCTTCCAATGCTGCCACTGAGGATATTTGGATTCAAAATATCCTTATTGAACTTGGCATCACCTTTAAGAAGCCATTAGTCATCTATTGTGACAACCAAAGCACCATCTAGATCTCGAAGAACCCAGTCCATCATCAATGAACCAAACACATTGAGATCCATATGCATTTTCTTTGGGAGCTAATTCAAGAATAGGTCATTGATTTGTGATATTGTCCTACAATAGATCAAGTTGTAGATATATTCACCAAGCCCTTCACTAAGACCAAGTATGTTCATCTTCGTTCTCTCTTGGGGGTAAGGTAGATCTCTTTTGGGGGGGTCACTTAGACCTTCATTCACCCTCTCATGGGTAGGAGTTTTTTCCCATTGGTTTTTCTCCTTTATCATTAAGAGGTTATTATGTACATGGGTACCTCATCAAGCCTAGTAGTCGGGACCCATATTTTCATCTTTGCATTGTATACTTCTCCCTAAGTTGCGCTTAAGGGGGGATGTTAGTGTGAAATGGGTACTTTATCTAACTAGTTCATTCTTGCTAGTTCTCCACTAAAGTCCTCTTCACACTAGCTTAACTTGACATAGGGATAAGGTGGTTGAGCCATTAATGACATGAGTTGTCACACCTTATAGGATGCCAACACTTGTCATAATCTGGTTGCATCCATCATTTTCCTTTGGCCTATATAACCAAGGCATTTTCTTTGTAATTCTCAATTCTCAAGTTGAATATAGCTTTGCATTCTTGAGAGGAATACAGTTTATTCCTCATATTTCTGGTTTTGATTTCCTTTAGTCATTAGATTCATAGTAGGCTACTTAGAAAATCTCATAGAATCGAAGACCAACATCCTCTTCATCTTGGGTATATTTAGTTCAACCTCTTTATTTCTACTTTATCTCGCATCTGTTAGAATATATATGCTTGCTAAAGTGGGGGGAATTTAATGTTAAAAATTGCATCCTATGCAATTTCACATTTCATGACTTCCCCTTTAGGCTAAATAAATTTGATAATGCAATGTCCCCTTCACCTAAATTTAATTTTATCCTAAAACCTTTCATTTTTATCCATTAAAAGTGATCTTTTGTCATAGATGACCATGCAATGTGTAGACATCTACATGTTGTGCTAACATACTAAAAATATTCCTACATGCATAGTCATTGGGATGTTACACTTCCTACTTACCAATGAAGTGTAATATCTCTACAACTTGTAGACATGCTAAAAACTCCCCATTGCATGCATATATCCCATTCAAACTTCCTATTTTTATATTCTATTCATTTATTCACTCATTCTACTCACTCTATTCAATCTATCTCACTTTCTTCCTCATTCTCAAACATTCTTCTCTCATTTTTGCAAGCTCTATCACATCTTGGATCTCTACCCTAGCACCTTGATTCTCTTGGAACGTCTCTGGTGTTGCATGTTCTTCCTTTCAACATCACTATCTTGCTAACGGGAGGGTAGCTACATCCCCCTTTTACATTGCATTATCATTTTATTGTTGGATAACATATTTTTGTTCTAACATGTCTATTATCTTTATCTCATCTATCTATTTTTTTGTCTATTATATTTTTTTCTATCTATCTAGTTGTCCATGGAGGTGGGAACACCTACACGGGGGTTTGACTGAGGCAAGCCCATAAAATAACCCCAATCATTTCCCAATCTTTGTGTGTGCAAGTATTGAAGTTGGAGTATTGCAAGAGGCTTCAACCATAGACCTCCTATGAGTTCCCTTTTTTCTCTTATATTTTTGTCATCTCCTTTAAATCCTATTTAGTTTATATTTTTTAGTGTTATTTCATTTATTTGTATTATTTTATCATTCAAACACATTCTAGAGTTTTTATTTGTTGAATAGACAATAGGTTATTTATTGTTCGTGTTAATAAACTCTATTTTCAGTCCATAGAAGACTACAGTGCACTATAGGGATGTCTACATGTCGTGTTATCATCTTTGGCCAAGAGCCTGTCAGTTTGCTTACAAGACCTTTGTATCCTACACTTTTGGACCCTAAAACTCTTATCCCTTAGTTCATCATAAAGAATAAAATATAAACAATCTCCCTTGTCTTTCCATCCTTGTCACCTAAGCTTTGGTCCTTGGGGTAGTTGAAGAACATTCACCCTTGATAGGGGGTGTCAATTTTCCTCTACATCAATTTAATTAGAGTGGTTGATCCCATCTACAATAAATTTTCAATCCATGCAAGAAACTAGTTTACTTGGTCTAACTGCATATTTAGTAATGATAGGAAAATGAGAAAAAACCATAAAAAAAATTATGATTCTGATAATCTCCATTTGGAGAACCATGTTTGAGGGGCTAGTGTGCTAGTTGACTACTCTACTACTTTGCCTAATCATTTTCCTATTATTTGTTTCATATCCACTTCTCAACAGTCAATTTTTTATTCTCAACTCCCTTATAAATTGAATAATTCCCACTTGAATACTCTAGAAAGTGTGGTTGGTTTAATAGGAATTTGGAATTATATTCCTAAACCTCAAGAGGGTGGTTCATGGATTGAGTGGTGGTGTCTTTCCTTGAATCAATGTGTTAGTTTTATTCAACCTCGTAGTTGTAAAATGGCTTGTAAATAAAAATGTAGATAAAAACCACCACATGGGAAGCTTGAGGATGCAAGGAAACAACTAAATATTGATCTCCTAATAATGAAAAGATCTAAACTTCTATTGCTTTCATTGAAACTCATATTTAAAAGCTAGACAATTACAAGGGACAAGATGTGAAATATAAGAGCTAGACTTCATTGGATCAAAGAAAGAAATAGAGGGTCTAAATTCTTCTTTAAATACCTCAATTATAAACATAAACAAGAAATAATTTGTGATATATTGGATGAGCATGGACTGCATACTGATCCTGATGAAATTACTATGGTGTTTCATAAATTTTATGAATTTTTTTTAAAGAAGAAAAGAATTGGACAAATGTGTAGTGAACTTTAGAAGACATTGTTAGGGGGTATATCTCAAATAAAATTGATCTTGGTTATAGTACTTGTATGGATCACATCATTCCTTTGGAAGATATTGAACATGCTCTTTTTGCTATGAAACCTAATAAGAGTCCAAGTGTTGATGGTCTACCAACTAAATTCTATCAAATCATGTGGAATCATATCAAGGAGGATTTTATATGCTCTATTTGGAGGCTCTTCATAATGGCTCTTAAGGATCAAATATTAATAGAGGTTTAATCAAGCTAATTCCTAAAGGGAAAAATGATAACACCATTGTTGGTTGGAGACCAATTATGTTACTAACAAATTCTTATAAAATTATTGCTAAAGCTTTGTCTATTAGGATTAAACCTGTGGTCCAAGGTATTGTTAGAGCTGAACAAATGAGGTTTATCAAAGGAAGATATATTTTGGACAACCTAATATTAGCTTGTGAGACTCTTGAATGGACCCAAAAATCCATCCAAAATGCTTTGTTGATCAAGTTATACTTTGATAAAGCTTATGATAGAATTCGTTGGGATTCCATTCTCAAAATGCTACATTAGTTGGGTTTTAAGCCTAAATTATAAAAACATGTCCATATGTTGTTCCAAGATACAAATGCACAACTTGTGATTAAAATAAATCTTTGATAGAACCATTTGAATTGCAATGGTCAATAAGGAAGGGATGTCCACTATCCCCTTTTTATATGTACTTACAGTTGATGCTTTGGGATATATGCTTCAAAAATCTAACCAAATGTTCACTTAATAAGAGGGATTTCTATTCCCCAAGATAAGGTTATTATTAACTCTTATTTTTTTGATGATAGTATGTTGTTTTTGTGAAATTTTCAAGAAGAGTTGAATAACACTTTGGGCATCCTAAATCTATAATGTTCCATTCCAGTTCTTAGCTAGCTCACAATAAGATTGAATTTATGATGTCTAAATCTGGGCATACTCCTAAGTTTTGAAACACAAAAATCTACTGAGAGGGAGTTGAATCAGTAGATCAATTAAAACTAATTCCTTTTATCCTTGTATGAACAAGTAGATAAATAAATATACAAACACACAAAATCCCATAACACAAGATATATGTGGAAAACCCAAGATGGGAAAATCCACAATGAGAAATGCTACTAGGATCTACTGTCCTAATCCAACCTCACAATCAAATTTATATATTATAATGTTTAAGGGAACCAACCCTAAGGAGACACCAATCTCTTGATTTTAGGAGTATCCACTCCAAGGAAGCATCCACTGCCTAAATTGAGCAACTACCTAGATATCTGATGACACATACCAATCAAATTTACAATTCAAGATATTACAATCTGTTCTATTGAACACAATTCAATGCTACAACTCTATTTGCAACTGCTCACACTTTGCTACAATCTCTACTCTGCACTTCCCCTTTTTTTTCTCTACGCCTAAAAATGCTAACCCTAGATGATGTTTTGTTTTTTATTTGGGATTCACACTATCTCAGCATGTGCATTATTTTTTTGCATTTCTACACTCCATCTTTTTGCAACATGCATAACTCTCAACATTTCAACAATTTGGATTGCCTCATTTTCTCATTTCTTCACCAACAATCAAAACCCTACCTCGAGCCATGCACCACCATCTAGATTAATTGCATATTCAAATTTTACAATCTAGAAATTTTTGTTAGGGTTTCCTTCACTCACAATATTCTTTAGCAAGTTACCTATTCATCGATCCATACACCATTATCATCAGGTTTTGATTCATTAAATTTTCTAAACATGGCAACCTACAAAATGCTAACCCTGATATGCATTTATTGCACTTCTTAATTTGTTCAATATGATTTTAATCTCAATCTCATTGGCAATTTGTGCTACCTCTCTACGTATCAAATCTTGAATCAACTAGTCATTGGATCAAGTAGACCAATTAAATTTATCTTCTATGTCGACTACCAATTGAAACTTGCATTCATACAGAATTAGCCATTTGAGATCTCCATCTTTGAACTCTAGTTGTTGATTTTATGTCTTTGTGCCACCATTCTAAATAATATTCATTAACCTCACCACCTTTGAAACATGATCATTAGATCGATCTTCTTTCAACAACCACCATTTATCTCATTCACTTTGCATCCATAGCCATCGCGACCTCATAGCATATCACTACTTCGATAGAGACTTCATTCTTCATATATGCGATGTGAAGAGGTGCAACTATATCTGTCCAATCACATTTGCTCAATCTCAACCATTGATTGGGATGCCTAACATATTGCATGTCACTATTCTTCCTTTACCATTCAATTCACAATAGTGATGTGAATTGAGTGTACAATGCAATCACTAGCCTCCATTTGTCTTCAAGCACACATGTCATAAGTCTGCAATACCATAGTGCTAATCAAGGGACCCATCACATCTTCAGTGGGATAATGGGTAGCTGCCACTTGTCAACCATTGTTGTCATCTTCTACTTCATATCGCTTATTGCATGAAGCTTAACTCTTTTTTATTTCACAACGGTGATGTGAAATGATAGCATGATATCCTATCACATTTCCTTAATGATGTTACACTCCACTAGCCGATTCCAACGAACAAATGGTTCCACCGGACATGTTTCCTTAGCCCACTATCCCATTGGGCTAAACACAGACCCACAACACATGCCACGGGCTAGTGGGGACCATTCAGTTTAGCAAGGTTGATCGTTATTGTTGATCAACCTTCATTGTATATCACTGAATACACTTGTCAAGCTGACCTCCAAAACACAAAGTAAAGACATCGCGTGATATTTGTTGGATCACCTTCACCTAATCTCCATCATTTATCGCATATCGCACACACTTGCCAGTGAACATATAAAACATGATGCGAAGGACTTAAGCGATAGCTGTTTGATCTTCACCATTCAATCTTAGCCACTGATCTTCCTCCATTGCACCATTACAAATAAACTTGGCCACAGTAATCTCAAAAAAAAATGTGAATACCTTATGCGATGCAATCCCAACTTGCCACGTGACCATTGTTGATGTCATCTTCCACCACCTATCACACATCGTAGAGAGCATATCTTCTTTTGGCTTCACAATAGTGATGTGAACACTTTATACGATGTAATTATGGCTTGCCACCTATCCTATGTTGAAATCATATTCCCCTAACTCCTCTAGTCTATCGTGCATTGCATAAACCATTTCACTTTTTTCCTTTATAAACATGATGTGAAGCAGTGATGTGATGATTGTTGGATCTTCAATCATGAATGCACTTTGTCAGATCTTCATCGCAGGAACATTGCACATTGTGGTTAAAACTTTTGTCACTAGAATGAAAACAATGATGTGAAGGGTTTGTGTGATGCACACAAACCATCGACCTGAAGCGCTAGGACAAGGGGGTCGATCACTCAATGAACTCAATAGCTTAAGTGATAACTTAAGCAATCAAGAATCGCCTATACACAGTCAACAATAAATTAGAAACCCTATTCAATTTCCATGACTATAAACCTTAGGGTTTAATAGTTAAACCCTAATTGTTCTTGAGAGCACAAATAATCCATTATAGGGCCCAAAAAAACACTTTCTGGATTTGCAAATTACTTCACTAAGAAGCTCCTAGAAAACCCATATCGAATCTACACACTAAATTTTCCTTTGACCTCTGGAAGCAACCTCTGCAACATTGTGACAACATTTCATGTCAACATTGTAGCTTTTTGAGCAACTTTGCAATAATTGCAAAACATTCTTCTTTCCTTCATCATTTTGCACCAACTCTTCTAGACATTGACCCTATGATCTTCATGCCATCCAAGCACACCATAGATCTTCCCTTTGACAACACTGACACCTTTTGACATCAACGACAACATTATGCCAACACTAAGTGGATTCCTAAGGAGTGGAGAAAAATTAAACATGCAAATATTACTAGATATTGTGGCATTCCATTTGGTGTAGGGGTTTCTATTTATGACATGTGGGATTGGTCTCTAAATAGACTTAAAAATAAGATTTTTAATTGGGACAAAAAATTCTTATCATTAGCTAAAAAAATCAAGTTGTCAAATTTTTTTTTATTTCTACCCATGTTTACTTCTCATCCTATTGGATGCCTTCTAAGAAAAATATGAAATTAAATAAACTAATTAGGAAATTCCTTTGATCAAAATGGGATGGAAATGCCGATTTTGTTGCTTCTTCTTGGTCTCATTACACTCAACCAAAATATAAGGGTGGTTTATGAATTATTGATCCCAAAACTCAAGGGTTTTGTTTGGTTGCGAAATGAATTATTAGAGTAGCTATAGGGGATGAACCATGGAAAATCCTTTTTCATAACATAATTTTTCAAGCTACAACAAATAAAAAATGACAATTAGTTAATTGGTTTGATAAGATTATTATGCTCCTCTTATTCAAAGTCAATCCCTCCTTTCCCTTACAATCCATTTGGACAGTTTGGCAATAGGTTTGTCAATTTATTTAGTGGAATGATTCCTTTCTACAACATGGATTTAGCTTGCAATTTATTTTCCTAAACATGATTATTATTTGTACAAGAAATGTATTTGAAAATTTAAAGACATTTGGGATTTTGATACTTTTGAATGGGATTCATGGTTGAGAATTGAAGAGCATTATGGGTTGAACTCAAAATATAAAGAATTTATGATATTTTTGCAATCATTAGTTCCTCTTGAGTTATATATGAAAATTTGTACTCCCAAAGAATACAATTTTTTTAAATATTGAAGATGGTTATCTTCTTCTAATTTCAATTATATCCCACTAAACAAAATCTATCTTCATTCCCTGTCTCATTGGAAGATCATTTCTCATTAAATCATAAATGGAAATGAAAATTTAGTGCCAAGAAGTGGACTGAAATGAGTGCCCGAGTATGGAAATCCAAAACTAATGTGAAAACTCAACTATTAGCCTAAAAAAATTTAAATCATAAACTACTAATTGGAGATAGAATAATATGCATTATGATTCAACCAGTTAACTACCCCTTTTGTCTTTGTATTGAAAATATGAAACATATTTTTTGGGGTTGTCCTTTTGCTAAGAAACAATGGAATGCTATCTTTTAAATAAATTCTACTATTTTTCATCATAAGCTGAATTGGAAAGAAGCTCTCTTGGGATTTGGTTTGCATGATGATGTGATTTTTTATTCTATCATATAAGTTATTTTAAGACATATTTGGAAGGCTAGGTGTACTACTATGTTTTCAAGCAACTATTTTTCAGGAAACTGGTATTCTAATGCTTTACTTTGACGTAGTTTTTTAGGTTGTTTTTTTTGTGTTCATACCTTCAATATTTGTCAAAGAAAAATGTAATGGCCATGGCTTAGCTTCAACCAATTCAAGATCAAGTTAATTAGTTTCAAAACAACTACAATATGAATCTATGTAAAGTGTTTCAACTTCAGTATTAACCTCTTGTTTCGTTTGGTCATGGCGATATGTTGGCTCATTGTGTTTTTTGACTTGTTTGTATTATTTTTTCTCCTTCGAATACTAGTTGGTAGTTGTCATTCTTTGTACCCTTTCTTTGTTTAATATAAAAAAAAATTCACTTGAGTCAAAGTAGTAATAAGATGGATCACCTCCCAAAAAGTCTTAATGCTTCACCCCTATGAGCATCACCTAGATGTAATGTGCATTAAGTGGACCATTCATTTTTATGAGATGAATTCTTGTGAATTGCTACTAAAATATAAATCAATAACTTAAAGTTAAAAACTATACAACACCATCTTGTATATATTCCTTACTATTGCAATTTGAGGGGGGGTGAGAGGGAGAGACTTGAGAGATAGGTAGTGAGAGGAAGTGGGAGAGAGAGGGAGTGGGAGAGAGAGGGAGTGTGAGAGTGAGAGACCTGAGAGAGGGAGAGGTGTGGGAGGCAATGACTTGAGAGAAAGGGAAAGAGAGAGGGGCTGGAGTGAGAGGGACTTATCTAGGTAGGGCAGGAGGGATAGAGAGAGAGAGAGAGAGTTACCTAGGTAGGGTGCCAAAGGGAGATACCTGAGAGAGAGAGTGGGTGGGAGGGAGAGACCTGAGAGATAGGGAGAGAGAGGGAGTGATGGAGAGGAAGTGGGAGGGAGATAGATAGAGGGATCAAGAGATAGTGGTAGGGATTGATTGAGTGAGAGGTACGTAGAAAGAGGGAGAGGATAGATAGATACAATTACAGAGGGTAAGAGAGAGGGAGAGGAGAGAGGTGAGATGTATAGATAAATAGAAAATGAGAGGGGTTGAGGGTATCTAGGGTATAGGGTTAATGGATTAGTGTGGAGGACCTATAGGGTTGATGGTTTATGGTATTGGGTTGAGGGTAGAGGGTATTAGGTTGAGGGTAGACGGTAGAAGGTTTAAGGTTTTAGGGTTAAAGGGTTTAGGGTTGAGGGTTAAGGGTTGAGGGTAGATGGTTTAGAATGTAGCTTTGAGGGTATATGGTTGAAGGATTAGGTTGAGGGTCCAATGTATAGGGTATAGGGTATGCAGGTTGAGGGTTTAGGGTTCAAGGGTTGAGGTAATAAGGGTTAAGGGTTTAATGTATAGGGTAGAGGGTAGAAGGTAGAGGGTTTAAGGTTGAGAGTAGAGGATTGAGGCTATAGGGTTGAGGGATTAGGTTTGAGGGTCTAATGTATAGGGTAGAGGGTATAGGGGTTGAGGGATTAGGGTTTAAGGGTTGAGGGTAGAGGGCAGAGGGTTGAGGGTTTAAGGGTTGAGGTTTGAGGGATTAGGGTATAGATTTTACTTGGGTTTAAGTGTTTAAGGGTTGATGGATTAGGGTAGAGGGTAGAAGGTAGAGGGTAGAGGGTAGAGGGTAGAGGGTTTAAGGGTTTAGGGTTTAAGGGTTGAGGGTTGAGGGTTGAGGGTTTAGGGTCAGGGTTGAGTGTTTAAGGGTGTAATGATTGAGGGTATAGGGTTGAGGGATTAGGGTAGAGAGGGAGGGATGGATGGTCAGAGAGATGGAGGGAGAAGTGAGATAGAGAGAAGGAGAGAAAAGGAGGGAGGGAAAAATATATATGAGGGTTGAGGATCCAATGCATATTGTAGAGGGTTGAGAATTGAGGGTATAGGGTTGAGGACCTATAGGGTTGATGGTTTAGGGTATTGGGTTGAGGGTATAGGGTTGAGGGATTAGGTTTGAGGGTAGAGGGTAGAAGGTTTAAGGTTTAAGGGTTTAGGGTTTAAGGGTTTATGGTTGAGAGTTAAGGGTTGAGAGTAGACGGTTTAGGGTATAGGATTGAGGTATATGGTTGAAGGATTAGGTTTGAGGGTTAGAGGGCATAGGGGTTGAGGGTTTAAGGTTTACAGGTTGAGGGTTGAGGGATTAAGGGTTGAGGTTTGATGATTGAGGGTTGAGGGTTTAATGTATAAATTAGAGGGTTTAAGGGTTGAGGGTTGAGGTTTTAAGGTTGAGGGTAGAGGGTTGAGGGTATATGGTTGAGGGATTAGGGTTGAGGGTCCAATGTATAGGGTAGATGGTATAGGGGTTGAGGGATTAGTGTTTAAGGGTTAAGGTTTGAGGGTAGAGGGTAGAGGGTTTAAGGGTTGAAGGATTAAGGGTTAAGGGTTGAGGGATTAGGGTAGATATTTTACTTGGGTTTGAGGGTATAAGGGTTGAGGGATTAGGGTCTAGGGTAGAGAGTATTGGATTGAGGGTAGAGGGTAGAGGGTATTGGGTTTAGGGTAGAGGGTAGAGAGTTTAAGGGTTGAGGGTTTAGGGTTGAGTGTTTAAGGGTTTAAGGGTTGAAGGTATAGGGTTGATGGATTAGGGTAGAGAGGGGGCGATATATGGAGGGAGAGATGGAGGGAGAAGTGAGATAGAGAGGAGAAAAGAGGGAGGACAATAGATATATGAGGGTTGAGGATCCAATGCATAGGGTAGAGGGTTGAGAATTGAGGGTATAGGGTTGAGGACCTATAGGGTTATGGTTTGGGGTATTGGATTGAGGGTATAGGGTTGAGGGATTAGGGTTGAGGGTTTAGGGTTTAAGGGTTTAGGGTTCAGGGTTCAGGGTTTATGGTATAGGTTTGATGGTATATGGTTGAAGTATTAGGGTTGAGGGTCCAATGTAGAGGGTAGAGGGTAGAGGGGTTAAGGGTTTAGGGTTTAAGGGTTGAGGGTTGAGGGATTAAGGATTAAAGGTTAAGAATTGAGGGTTGAGGATTTAATGTAAAAGGTAGAGGGTAGAGGGTAGAGGGTTTAAGGGTTTAGGGTTTAAGGGTTGAGGGTTGAGGGTTTAAGTTAGAGGGTAGAGGGTTGAGGGTATATGGTAGAGGGATTAGGATTGAGGGTCCAATGTATAGGGTTGAGGATCCAAGTCAAGTCCATTTCCTATACAAGAAATAATATTGCAAAAATTTGACATATACATCTTTCGACATGTTTATATGGTGATGGATCAAGAACATAACAATTCATTCTATATTGTGAGGATTATGTTGTGAAAATGTTTAAAGGGTATTCATGATAAATTTTTGTATGATAATGTGTCAAGAAGTTAACTACTTATCATCTACTATGAATATCATGTTTTGAAAGTGTTGTAAAGATTATGTATCCTTTGCTTAATTGATTTGTTCCAATCAAAAGATTAAATATACTATAATATTTTTATGAAACATCTCATGGAATACCAATTGAAAACATGGTTTTTGCTTTTAGATAAAGATTTTATGGAACTCTTTGAATTAAACTGAATTAAGATATGTAAGAATAAGGGAGCATTAGGAAATACATTTTTCAAGGATCTTAAATAAGCCTTCTCACCAAATTTGAAAAATCATGATAAGCACATGGTTGAAAATTTTGTAGTCATCAAAGTGGGTACTAATTCTATAGTATATAGATCATAATTCTTCTCTATCTTTAAGATCTTCTAAGTTTGGCAAAGGTTTCACCAAGTTGTGAAGAGTGGATTGTTCTTTATTCAGTTATTCCTATGCGGGTTCATTTGCCTTATCTCCAGTTGCAATTTTGGGTGGATTATTGCTTTCAAAGTATTGGGAATGCTTTTCCTATTTTCTAGTTGGAAGTTGCCATTCTAGAAGGCTCATCTCTTGATATATATTTTATACTCATTCTTAATCAATTATCAAGTTAAAATTAGTGCATAATTTATTTACAGTTAATCTTTTCTTTTCAGTTTGAACAATTTTGTAATCTATAACTCTACTAGTATTCCTAGAAATATTGAAGTTGTTTAGCATCAACTAATAAAGTTGTTTAACATCAATCAATAAATATTCAAGAAAAACCATGAAGGACACCAATGATCAATGTTAGGGCTAACCAATTAATAATTATACATGTGAATAAGTCAAGCATACATGTGAATAAGGGAAGCACAAGTACTCAAATACACATAAGCCTTGAAGTATACACGCAAATACATAATATACACAAATTAATACAAAGTATATGCATGAATACAAGTTATTGCATAAAAACACATAAGTCGCAAAGTATACATTGGAATACATGAAAGTCACAAAGTATACACATAATTTGTAAAGTATACACTTGAATACTCATAACTCATATCTATTGAACCATGAATTTATAATGCAAATATGGACACTATCAATAAAAAATATTTGTAAATTAACCAAATAGCCATGTAGGCATACATCAGTATATGTTGATATAAGTATAAAATATATACAAAATAGCCATATAGGCTTACAAGAATGCCATATAGGCATACAATGTCAAATATATCCAATACAAAATATTTACAAAAATGCCATATAGGCATACAACAAAGGGCTCTAGAATCAAAAGTCATTCCTCTCCGTGCTCTAGAAACAAATTCTTTCCCTTTTCTTTTCGATTGGATGGTGATAAATTTGTCACTCATTTGTTCTAAGGTTGAGGAGTGCTCCTGGTGCTCCTCCTAGGGTTTAGTTCCTGGTCAAGTTGTATCTGTTACAATAACAATTAAAGACATTAATATATAGAAATTGCATTATAAAAAATGATATATTTAATAAAATAATCACTTACCACCACTAGAAGATAACTCTCCTTGAGGGAAAGGTTTGTGTTCCCATACTGAGGTGCGTTGAAGCCTTGTAGAAACCATCCAAAGAGAAATTAAACTACAAATCAATAATGGTTTTATTTTTCACTAACTTTAACAGTTATAACAATGAATGCAAATTGAAATTTAGTAATCAGCCTCATACCTCCATGAGAGGCATCGAGGAGTCTATAGCAGACGAAACATCAAGTTCCATTTCCCTATGAACATTTGGAGGTGTATCTGCTTCCAAAATTTGAAAATAAAACAACAAATTATTCAATCACGAAAACTACAATAGTGATGCACGTCAATGCTTATAATGTATGAGATAATGAAAAAAAAAATGAGTACTTATTAAACTATATATTTTTTACTATCATGCTTCATATTTTCCCTATCCATAGCTTGTTTGAAAGCACTTATTTTTAGGCTTTTATCCATAGCAGCAAGGTGGTGAACCGTTTGATAAAATGCTTTGGTAGACATGTACGATAATTGTGGTAGCATATAGAAGGTAGTGAATTGTTTGAAAAAATGCCTCAAAGAAATGGGATCTCATGGTGATGGAATTCCATTACAAACAAATGTGTCATGACATTCCATCACCATGAGACCTCATTTCTTCAAGGAATTTTTTCAAACTACTCACTACCTTGACTTTGATATTGCTTACTATTATACTTTGATAGATTTTTTCCAAGCATCCATAGTTTGTTGGAAAGCACTTATTTTAGGCTTTTATCCATAGCAGCAAGAAAGTGATTACTTTGATAAAATTCTTTGGTAGACATGTATGCAAAATGTGGTAGCATAGAAAAGGCGGTGAGCTGTTTGAAAAAATGTCTCAAAGAAATGTGGTTGAGCATGGTGATGGAATGGCATTCCATTACCATGAAACCACATTTCTTTGAGGCATTTTTTCAAACTACTCACTACCTTGTCTATGCTATTGCTTAGTATTATGCTTTGATAGATTTTTTCCAAGCATCTATAGTTTGTTGGAAATCACCTTTATTATGCTTTTGTCCATAGCAGCAAGGAAGTTCAAGTAGTTTGATAAAATGCTTTGGTAGACATGTATGGAAAATGTGGTAGCATAGAAAAGGCGGTGAGATATTTGAAAAAATACCTCAAAGAAATGTGGTCTCATGGTGATGGAATGGCATTACATCACTATGAGACCACATTTATTTGAGGAATTTTTT
Source organism: Sequoia sempervirens (assembly GCA_007258455.2). Taxonomy (NCBI): domain Eukaryota; kingdom Viridiplantae; phylum Streptophyta; class Pinopsida; order Cupressales; family Cupressaceae; genus Sequoia; species Sequoia sempervirens. The sequence goes on along the minus strand of VDFB02252616.1, from coordinate 101,862,486 downwards.
CAAACTACTCACTACCTTGTCTATGTTATTGCTTACTATTATGTTGTGATAGATTTTTTCCAAGAATTCATAGTTTGATGGAAAGCACCTAATTTAGGCTTTTAGCCATAGCAGCAAGGAAGTGAGTAGATTTATTAAATGCTTTGGTAGACATGTATGGAAAATGTGGTAGCATAGAAAAGGCGGTGAGCTATTTGAAAAAATGCCTCAAAGATCTTTGATATATTTTCTTCAAAAAACTCATTTCCTTGTCTATGCTATTGCTTACTATTATTCTTTCATATGTTTCTTCCAAGAATCCATAGTATAGACAAGGCAATGAACTATTTGAAAAAATGCCTCAACAAAAAGTGGTCTCATGGAATGCCATGACAAGAAAATACATTTGGCAGCTACTCCTAGTTATTACTTATGCTATGTGAAGTAAGTGCATCATTGCTTATGTTGACTTTCTAAACAACTAGATTGTAGTTGAAATTTTTTCATCTATCAACATCTAGTTATTAGTTATGGAATGTGAAGTAATGCTTTGAGTTTTAAAGATGTGCAATGCAATGTAATCAATGATATGAATATAAGCTACATAAATCTATTAAGTACAATTCATTAGTTGAACACTTTATTCTATTACCTACGTTAAGGTTTGTCTAACTCCACTGGAATTGGGAGGTTTTCCCATGAAACCTCCAATATTAGCCTATTCAACATCCAAAATTAGATATTAGAATACCATTCATATAACAATGCTATTAACATGTAATAAATTTATAATTGTTTACCAGTTACATACCTCAATGGTAGATACAATGGAGTAATAAGAAAGTGTAGGGCCGGTGTATCCAGTATCAACACTATGACCCTGAAATTTCATTACAATCATAAAAATAAATTAGTTATTTTGCATTTCAAAAATGAAATTTAATAAATTAAATTCAATGGACATGCTAAAATTTACTTGAGTATCAATGCCATAAGCCTCATTCAAAATTTCATCTGCCCTCGCCATCTTTGTAGTTGTAGACATATCCTATGTAGCAGCCTCTTGAGTTTCGGTGGGGTCATATATACAAGTCGCCCCACAAACTTGACATGAATGGGGTAAAAGCCTACCACTCGAAAACTCCCCTGGATGTTGTTGTACTATAGGACTGGCATGTTGGATGACACTCTAGGTCAAAGAGTTGATAGACTGCAAATTGTCTACCTTGGCACTCTCCTTTGTGATGGAAGGGACAACGATGTGCTCATGAGCCGACCTAGCGATATGTCATCTCACTTGCCGCCTAGGATCCTATTGTGCACCAGGTCTATCTTGAGCTGACCCCCCACCTCTCCCCTGGAAGTCCCGCATATCAAAGTAATTTGGGATTTTGTTCAGGATGAACTCACAGTAGAGTTTTCTTAGGAAATATTGTGGGGCTTCACAATTGTTGCATGGTGGGTAATCAAAAACCATGTACCACCTATCCCAAAAATGTTCCTAATCCCTTAGTAGTGGCACCAATGGATAGGAAACCTCTTCACATTGAGGTCACAATTTTGATTTGTGCACGAGTCGGTGAATAATGAGCACAAATCATATTTTGTAATTTTTTCATCTTTTACTTCTTTATATGATAATTTATCTGCATAAAAATCCCTAGCCACTTACCTCGTATCTTGCCAACCACTTAATTGTTTGTTGACTGCATCTACATTTTTTAACATTTCTTTAAGTGAATTTGCAAGTGTTCTTCTTTCCATGGTTGAACCTGAAAGATCATTCAACCTCATGATTAACTCGCCAATATGTTTTTCATTGTTTTCAATAACCTCCATTAAATTCTATTGAGTGTCAGAAGGATGTTGAGGGATTGGTGGAGGAGATGGTTGTTGTGGTTGTTGAGGATTTTGTTCATGTTGTTGTTGCTTTGGTTATTGAGCATTTTCAAGAGGGTTTTGAAGAGGGTTTTTAGGATCATTATCATTTCCTACAATTGAAACAAATAAATATAAAAAATAACCTAAACTAACAAATTCACAAAAAGAAAACAATGCTTACTTATTCGACTTTCCCATCGATTTGGAGGCATCCTAGAAACAAACTTGCAACAATTTGATGACGAAAATGCTACAAAACCTCCTTCCAAAACTTGAGCACACAAAACACAGGGTTTTTGGCCGCGGGGAACTAAAACAACAAATAGTAAAAATGAATTTGATTTTCTTTGTTTTTGTTTGAATAACATATAACGTGCTTGCGTTATAACACAAGTGCATTATAGGCTCGATGTGGCCGAGCCTTAGGCTTGGTTACACCAAGCCATAACGTGAGCACGTTATAATGTGCTCATGTTATAGCCTATCAATTTTTTTAAAAAAATTTGGCCACAATTTGCCCCCCCATCTTTTTGCACCCGCTCAATTACAGGGCACAACCTCATGATATTTTCTCATGATTTTATTTGATTTCTATCAATACGATAGTGATAATTTCGGTTCCAAACTCGATTCTTAAGGAATATAAATATAAATATAAATATAAATATATATAAATATATTTATGTATCTATGTACATATATACATGTAGATATAAATATATGTTTGTTTATAGATGTTCATATGTTCATATATCAACATTTAAATTAAAATGAACTTTTATTTTATTTCAAGCAGCAATTTTTAAATGAAGTGGCTTTTCTTATCCTTTAGATAAGCTTTTCTGAAATACATACATTCATTTATGTGCTATTTCATGCTATTGTTTCTTTTAAATTCTCAAAACACAAGATCAAGATAAACAATTTAATAAAAATTCACATGTATTTCATTTCACAAGTATATCTTTTCAATCATCAAATCATTTCAAGTCAAATTAATATAATTCTCCTATATGAATTTCAAATGTAGTTATCATGCCATTTTTGTGGTGTGTGCTCCCAGATTCCATCAAGCTTATCGTTCAATCCGGCTAAATGATCCTACTTCAACCGTGTTCTCATCCTTCAACCTATCATCTTGCAATTGCACACACTTGCACTTACACAATTCATCAGTAATGTTCAATCATGATAAAATGTAAGATAGTTCAAAAGATGACATGTTCAACAATAATCAACTTCTTTCAAAAAATTTCAAAAATATCAAAATTTTCATTCAACATATTGAATTTCCTCAATAATTCAATTTATCATATTATAATTTAAATGCAATAAAAATTGGATTATGACAAAATTACTTCACTAAGAAGCTCTTAGAAAACCCATATTGAATCTACACACTAAATTTTCCTTTGACCTTTGGAAGCAACCTCTGCAACATTGTGACAGCATTTCATGTCAACATTGCAACTTTTTTAGGAACTTTGCAAAAATTGCAAAACATACTTATTTCCTTCATCATTTTGCACCAACTCTTCCAGACACTAATCCTATGATCTCCATGCCATCTGAGCACACCACAAATCTTCCCTTTGACAACAATGACACCTTTTGACATCAATGAAAACATCATGACAACACTTAGTGGATTCCTAAGGAGTGGAGGAAAATTAAACATGCAAAACTTACCAAATATTGTGGCATTCCATTTGGTGTAGGGGTTTCTCTTTATGACATGTGGGATTGGTGTAATGACCCTGCTCAAATCTGATTGAAAACTTCTAATTGAAGACTCAAGGAATTTCGTCAAACAATTCACATGCAGACTTCTAACTTGCTGGTCTGAGTTATCAGACTGATTGTATGCTTGACAAATGTTGAAAGGAGACTTCAAATGATTACATTTCAACACTTTAATGTCTAAACTATCATCTAAATGCATATACAACCTCCCTTTATCATTTACAATGCTCATATATATGAATTCTACATGTGAAATATCCACCTATAGCTAACTGGTAATTTTGACAAACAATTGGTATGCATGCTAATGCACTACTCTAAATGATTATTTAAGCAACTATGTGACTCCAACTTGTTGCTCTCTTATTTGATTCATATACAATGTAACATGAATTAGCCAAGACTCTTGGCAAATTTGAAGATGTAACAACTAATGCCAAATCTGAGTTTAATGACAGAGTCTGAGAACAAAGTAGTATTGAAATTATATCAATAACTATTCAAATACAAGTATATATGCAAGGAACCTGGTCTAGGTTAAGCACGGTAGGGACTTGGTGAAGAAGCAACCAATATTCATTGAAATACATCACAGCCAAGCCCAAATCTAATCACAGTTGCAGCCGCCCCTGTTCTGATGAAGAATATTTTTATGAAATAACTCCCAGCTCCCAAACCTCCAAATAAGTATCAGAAATATTCACAAGCCCTTCACCAAATGAGCGCTCCAGCTAGTGAGTGGAAACAATGGATATATGAACCTTCATGAATGAAAAATTGATGTCCTTAGCATAGGCGCCCCTGTTTCTTATGATATCAGATTATAATTTATTGTTATGGCTACCAATTGTCTTCAATTCTTCATCAGCAATCATTCCCAAGACCTCAAAGGAAGTGCGCCCAAGCGGGAAGATAAGATTGTTGTGTAATGTGACCTCTAGAAATAAAATCGAATTTCTTAATCTGCCACCCCAGGTCTGAGTCTGCAACTAATATAAATTGGAATGCAATCTTTTTAACACCTCCAAGCTTTGAAAAATCGTTGCCATAACCCTAAGGATGAACTACTACAATACAATGAAGAAATCGTTGCCAAAAGTTGCAATAATTCAAGTGATATTTCACACCCTCAAAATTGCTCACCAATTGAGAGTTTTTGTTCTCAATGGCCAAAGACAACTGCAGAAACCCTAGGCTCCACAACCATCAAACATCAACATCAACAACAACAAATCTGGATGATAGGAAATGAGCCCTCAATGCCTATTTATTCTTTTTCCTCAATAGGTCAGCCTCCTTCTAGAACTTTCCCAAGTCACCTTCTAGAAGGAATATTATTTTATTATTTTGCACTTTATAATAAAATAATTATTCATAACATAAAGTGCAAACATAACATTAGTTTATAACATGAGGTTTCTAAAAATAGAAATATATCATTAGAACACCTCCATATGAAGAATGAATCACGAAATTAGCCAACCAATCAACTGGGTATTTGCCAAACGACCCTCTAATCAAGCCCCATTAGCCTACAAGGATTAGGAATAGGCTAATTCCTCTAAACTCCATTGCTCACGAAAAAGGGGACATTACAATTGGTTCCTAAATAGACTTAAAAATAAGATTTTTAATTGGGACAAAAAATTCTTATCATTAGCTAAAAAAATCAAGTTGTCAACAAATTTTTTATTTCTACCCATGTTTACTTCTCATCCTATTGGATGCCTTCTAAAAAAATATGAAATTAAACAAACTAAAATTTAGGAAATTTCTCTGGTCAAAATGGGATGGAAATGTCAATTTTGTTGCTTCTTCTTGGTCTCATTGCACTCAACCAAAATATAAGGATGGTTTATGAATTATTGATCCCAAAACTCAAGGGTTATGTTTGGTTGCAAAATGGATTATTAGAGTAGCTATAGGGGACGAACCATGGAAAATCCTTGTTAGTAACTAAAGTTTTCAAACTGCAACAAATAAAAAATGACAATTAGTCAATTGGTTTGATAAAATTATTATGCCCCCCTTATTCAAAGTCAAGGCCTCCTTTCCCTTACAATCCAATTGGATAGTTGGGCAACATGTTTGTCAATTTCTTCAGTGGAATGACTCCTCTCTACAACATGGATTTAGCTTGCAATTTATTTTCCTAAACATGATTATTATTTGTACAAGAAATGTATTTGAAAATTTTAGACATTTGAGATTTTGATACTTTTTAATGGGATTCATGGTTGAAAATCGAAGAGCAATATGGGTTGAACGTCAAATATAAATAATTTATGATATTTTTGCAATCATTAGTTCCTCTTGAGTTATCTATGAAAATTTGTACTCCTAGGAAATAGAATTTTTTTAAAGATTGAAGATGGTTATCTTTTTCTCATTTAAGTTATCTCCCACTAAAGAAAATCTATCTTCATTCCTTGTCTCATTAGAAGATCATTTCTCGCCTCAGTCATAAATGGAAATGCAAATTTAGTAGAAAGAAGTTGACCAAAATGAGTGCCCAATATGGAAATCCAAAACTAATGTGAAAACTCAATTGTTGGCCTAAAAAGTTTTACATCATAAACTACTGGTTGAAGATAGACTAAGATGCAATATGATTCAGCTAGTTAATTGCCCCTTTTGTCTTTGTATTGAAAATATGAAACATATTTTTTTGGGATTGTCCTTTTGCTAAGAAACAATGGAATGCTATCTTTTAAATAAATTCTACTATTTTTCATCATAAGCTGAATTGGAAAGAAGCTCTCTTGGGATTTGGTTTGCATGATGATGTGATTGTTGATTCTATTAGACAAGTTATTTTAAGACATATTTGGAAGGCTAGGTGTATTACTATGTTTTCAAACAATTACTTTCAAGAAAATAGTATTCTAATGCTTTACTTTGACATAGTTTTTTAGGTTATTTCTTTTTGTGTTCACAACTTCAAGATTTGTCAAAGAAAAATGTAATGGTCATGGCTTAGCTTCAACAAATTCAAGATTAGGTTAATTAGCTTCAAAACAACTACAACATGAATCTATGTAAAGTGTTTCAACTTAAGTATTAGCCTCTTGTTTCATCTGGTCATGGTCATATGATGGCTCATTGTATTTTTCTACTTGTTTATATTATTTTTTTTCCTTCAACTACTAGCTAGTAGCTGCCATTCTTTGTAGTCTTGTTTTGTTCAATTAAAAAAAAGGTGCACTTGAGTCAAAGTAATATTAGGATTGATCACCCACCAAAAAGTCTCAATGCTTCACCCCTATGAGCATCACCTAGATGTAATGAGTATTAAGTGGACCATTCATTTTTATGAGATGAATTCTTGTAAACTACTACAAAAATATGAATCAATAACTTAAACTTAAAAACTATACAATTCAATTTTAATATAAATATTATAATTAATTTTAATTACATAAACAATAATATTTTAATATATACTATATAATTTTAAAAAATAAAGAACTAACTAGGGGACAAGACCCAATAGTTTAGCACCTTAACTTTGCGCTTCTCAAAATCCTATGTGGAAATTTCAAATCACTCCCAATTTTTTACAGCAGCTTACTTGGCAAGTCCCCTACTTATAACTAAGGTTTCAAGGCCACATCAACATGCTTTTTGTCAAGGTGTCCAAAAAGGCCCCAAAAAAAGTGAGACCGATACTTGTGCATCTACACCATGTTTTATTGGGCATTGATGTGGCATCACATGATTGGTTGCTTTTTAGATTTAAGGAATACATTTCATTTAACTATGGATAGGCATCATCAACACTAACAATTTTAAAGTCACGACTATTAGACCCTGCTGGTCCTTTTTCGTAATATCAAATAACTTTTTAAAAAATAAAATAATATCCAAAATCACACGGAATCGAGTTTAATGTAAAAATTAAGGAGGAAATAAAAACCACAAGTTAAATTCGTTCCTACCTGATTTTAAGCGAGGGAAATCACCTTAAAAGGTATTCCCGCGTTTAATTAAACAAAAAGGCCATATTTCCTGCTTACGTTGGACTTTGGAGTAAGTTTCCGCCTAACGTACGTTTTAAATGGATTAGGAGATACGCTAGTTTTGGGTCTACGCTCTGATCGGGTCTTTAAGTTGACCACGTCAGCAACCCCAATTGAAGTCGTTGGTCACTACGTCAGCGACCCCGATATGAAATGACTCATATTGTAGATAAGGGGGGAGAAAGTATTATGAAATTTGTAAGGATTCAGTTGTAGAGTTTTTAAGTCAAATTAAATATAATTTTTTTAATTAATTTTGTTTAATAAATTAAAAATTTAGACTTTTCAATAGAAATAAAATATTGAATGTGTAATTATTAAATAGATAAGTTTGCAAGATGATAATTTTAATTATTCTTATGATTAATAGAAATAAAATACAATATTTGATGTGTGGAAGGCAAGACACAAATTTTGAATTATTTGTCATATTTAAATTATTTGCAAAGTTTGTCTTTAAAAGTAAAATAAAATTTGGAGATGAAATTGTATAAATTTTAAGTTTAGTTTGAAGGTTATTATGAAGATAATGGAATGATGTTACAATATAAGTGATCCTTTTACTAAACATTATTTTCTTTATTATTTCTTTTTTTTCTTCTAAAAAAATTAAAATGTTAATAAAAATATTTTCTTACATTCAATAAAATAAATTAAAAAATTACCTTTTTTCTTCAAATAAAATAAGTTTAATCATTACATATTTTAGAGTTACTTCTACTATGTAGAATCTTCATCCTTCATCAAAATAATTTAGACTATAAGTCTTATTTACCTATTTATTTTATAAAATTAAAAATAAATTGTCATTGAAAATTAAATTCAACATGAGTTACACCATCAAAAAAATGTTTGATGGAAGGATAACTTTTCAAACTTCAACCTTATAGATGAGGTGTATAAATATTCAATAAATGTGTGTGAGTGTGTGATTTTTATAGCTCACATAGGTCTATAGAAGAAGAGAGTGAGTTTGCCATTGTTAGATAATGTGTGTTCATTGGTAAATAGACTTTAAACATGTGAAGGGGATTCGTGATGGCTCAAGTTGTCAAGTGGCATATAACAAGAGATGGGATTCACATGCTTCTTTGTTTTATTCAAATTGAGTTAATGGGCATTTCATAAATCATCTATATTTGTCATATATGGATTTTGACCACTTTCCTACATATTATTATTTTAAAAAATGAAAATAGATGCAAATATGTTGTTTCACTATTGTTTATCTATATCATAGTTGTAAGTTGTTTTTTATTATTTGGTAAAGGGCATGAATCATGTAGAGTTGGTGAGCATTGATAATTTGGAGGAACAAGTGGTTTATTAACAATACACCACAAATCACAATAGTAAGGAAGATATACACGATGTTGTTGGAGCAGCCAAGATCTATTTGAAAAATCGACAATCCACAAATGAGAAATGTGCAAAATGAGAAAATGTCATATGCATGTGTTGTAAATGTAAAAAGAACCTTTCTTATAAAGACAAGGATGAAGAGGTGAGAAGATAGGAGTAAAAATCTAACTACCCCTCCAAGTATGAAACAAGTGTAGGACTATAAAAATTTGTTGGGACACTTGGTGAGTCTACATGAGGTGAAACAAAATTCTAAATAATGTCATTTTGTTATGCTAAGCCATTGCTCATATTAACTCACCACCTTTTTATTTCCCTTGTACATCAAATAGTTTGAAGTGGTTCCCGAATGATAACTTATGATGTAAGAAGCTCGCATAATGTAATTAGGCGTCACCATCGTTAACTTATCCTTTCAAGTTTTCAATAGTTCATAACACATCACATATATGAGAGTGGGGCCTTTCAAAAATCTATAATGAAAAGATAATGTGTGATGTATTACGGAACTATCTATTGTCAAATCCTCAAGGAATTTTGTACCCTCTATATAATAAGTACACACAAACACTATCTAGATCAATCATGAAACACTTTGTCACCCTAACACCAAATTATTCAACACATATATCTCTTGCCAAGGACACATGTCAAATGGCCACTACTTCAAGTCTAAACAAATAGCCTTGAATAAAATCTATGATGTGAATAAATTTCATGATGCAATGAGAGACCACCATATATGCTTTAGAATATAATATCTATCTAGAAAATCCTACCTTTCATGACCATCACACATTGCATAGATAATAGTGGAGGCCATACCTAATATTATGATACATGAAGAGGAAATATAATGCAGTCGGAAGTCACCACATAGTAGAAGTGATAGGGAACTTTACTTCACCCACCTAGAACATACACATCATCAATTTAAAACCAATTAAAACACAACTCAAAATAATTATGACACCATGTTAAGGTAGCTTGCAAATGTGAATCAAACTTGGAGACACATGGAGTCACAATGCTAACTCATAGTCTCAAAAGAATATTTCAAATAAAAGATGTGATGCAACCATGTGTGTCACATGGCCAATTAGCCAGGTACCAAATACTTTAGGATATATCCATGACATTTGAACCATTGGGAATATGAATGAAATAGTGATATTAAGTTGGCATGAAGCATGAGGTTGGTAAACCAACTATGCTTGGGATGATTAAGACTCACAAAATAAGTTATTTCACATAGGCAAGCAATCACCATTAAAATAGAATTTTGAGATGACTAAACATTTGAAGAACCCTACAAGGACTGGGGCTTCATCCAAATACATGGAAAGACAAACCCTAGCAAAGAACATACAAAAAATCCTTAAAGATCAAAATAAATAAATGGAACACTCCAACACAAATAATTAAAAACTAGATTTAGAATTGTCTCCTTTGCTTAGGAACTATAGAAACTCAAATTTCCCTTCTTTTTGCTAATCTAGGCTCATATGACCTTTAATTAGGGTTATAGTAGATTAAAGGTCATGAAGCTAATATAGATTGTTGATAAAAACTAGTGACTTGTGTTAGGACGATCAAAGGAATCTAGCAACAATATAGGGAATGTATTCACCTATAGAGTTGATATTTTTATTATTGAAAAGGCTAAAAGGAAGCACACCATAGTAAGTAAATATATGTAGTCTCCACATGAATTTCAAATTAGGAACTAGAATTAACAGGTCATACCCTCTTCCAAGAATATGAAAATGTATTTATGGGGAAATTAATAGGTTTGACACCTCAATAGGGAAGTTGAGCTCATAACTAAACTCAAATTAGGGAATGAACCAATTCCAATTGCACCTAGATAATGTCAATGCTAGAATAGAATGAGTTAAAATAGAGATATAAGAATTGGTGGGGAAAGGGTACATTAGACTGAGGGTGTCACCATGACTAGTAATTTTTATGAATAATAATTATACATTTTCACTAGACATAGATTATAACCAATTAAATAAGGCCACTACTAATTAGTTTCATTTTCCATGTATAGGTGGCCTCTTTGACTAGTTAAAGGGAGATGAAATTTTCTCTAGGATAGGCCTAAGAATTGGATACTGGTAGATGAGGATAAAGGAGGAAGACATCATTTAAAATACCTTATATACTAGAAACAACCATTATGAGTTCATGTTTTTTCCCCTTGGATTCACCAACTCCCTTATAGTACTCATGGCTCATGAACCATATCTTTTGAGAGTGTTTGGATCAATTTTTTGTCATATTTATAAATAAAATGTTCATTTTTATTAAATCCAAGAGGAACATGAAGATCATCTTCAAATCATGTTGCAAATTCTTAGAAAAACTAAACTATATATAAATTTATCCAAGTGTTCATTTTTCTAAGAAAATTTCCAGTACCTTGTGTTAGGGACTCTTCAAAAATTTGTAAAATATGTTCATCTCTTAGTCCATTTTATAATTTTGCTCCAATTTTGTCCTTCCTTGTGTGGAAAATATCTAGTTTTAATTTTAAAATCCTAGTTTTTTAGGTATATTGGGAGTGTTTTTATGTGTGTTAGTTCCCATGGGTTGATTTTGAATATCCTTCAAATTACTAACACGGTCTTTATTAGTGATTTTTTGTTGGTTAGGAACTTCATTTGAATAAATAGAATTGTTTTGTCTTTGATTTTCTAAAGTGCACAATACTCTTTTCTATGTTTATTATGCCTTATAATTTTAATGCCAATGGTAGTTGGTATTTTGTGTTTGGTTCAAAACCTTATGCTAGGCCCCTGCATGCTCTTCATGACTTCATAGTCAAAATATTTATTTTGATAACTTGTTGGCTTGGCTCTTAAACCTCTATTATCCCTTACTAGCTAGTTCCAAACCAAGGTTGAAGTGTTTCTAATGCTTATTAGGAATGTAAAGTTTGATAAAGGAGGAGGATGGATGGAGTCAGAACACGTTAGAATTTTAGATTTTTTTGTAACCGTCATAAAATATTGATAAAGGAAGTGAAAAGGTTCAAGAAAATGTAAAGATATTGATTGATTTTAACATAAAATATTTTAGTGTTTTTCAAATTAAAAAAGGTTCCTAAAAAGAGGTAAACATTCTTACCCTTGTTTTTGTATGATGCTAATCGCCATGAATAAATATAAAAAAGGTTCAATGGGTTCCTATGTGATGATATTCTTAGTAATATATATGCAAGAATTTTATTCATAAAGGGATTGGTCTATATTTTTTTAGACACTTGCAAGTTTCAGGTTACTCTAGAGCTTTAAAACATGTTAGTTTAGTTTATTTTGTGAGCAACAATATATTTGAAATCAAAAGGAGATTAATATTGTAAGTAATGTTTGTAACAAAATATATCCATAACTATTTGTGTCATTAGAGGAATCTCTTAGTCATTTCTAGGGCTTCTTCCTTGCCACATTTGTTGGTATGAGTGTAATATTGGATTTGATGAATGTAATAGTATTTTGATACATTGCAAGTCTTGTAATGGTCTTTTCTATATTATAGATAAATGTATGTAGCTCAATAATGGATTATTAAGCAATTTTTATTATGTGATATCAAATCTTTGGTATATGTAAATGTATTTCTCATTGTTTCTTATGGTTGAACATCTAATTTTTTATTTGATAAACTATGATTATGTTGTTGAATGGATAGGAACCAATCTTAGAGATATTTAACCAATAATACTCTTTGAAATAAAAAAAAACCTTTAATCATTTATTTAGGATTAGAAATAATTCTATGTGAATTCACAATTCAATACCATTATTTAGCAAGAGTATTAATTATTTTAGTTCTTTTTCTTTATGATTAATGGTTTGAAAATAAATTAAAAAATTACAATATTTTTTAATATTAGTAATTGAGTTTAGTTTATTTGTTACAAAACCAATTTTGCATAATCAATTGAGTTCATGGGTTCATATTTCTTTCAATAACTTTGATTTAGCATAAGTATCTAAATTTCTAGGTTAATCTCAATTTAGCTATTTCAATTTATTTTGTGTGTAATTTTATTTCTTCAGGTAGAAGCAATCCTAGTTTAGGTTTTTAATCCCTATTGTAGATAGCCTTAGAAGAAAACCCTAGTTGGAAAAGATAAAGAATAGATATTGAAGTGGATGGTTCAATAATATCTCATTAATTTTTGGCACTATTATCAAGGATGTTAGAAGAACGATAGAGAAATAGCAATAATGGAAACTTTAAAAAATTACTATAAACCAAATTATGCAATGTAAATCATATGGAGATTTAAAAAACTATAAATTTTTTTTGCAAAAAACAGAAAGCACAACACATAACATAGTGTTTATGTGGAGAAACCCTTTCGGGAAAAAATTCCACCAAAGAAGAGATGAATAGATGCATTAACAACAATGGTGTTTCACAATACAATCACTCTAACTCCTCTTCAATCCAACAACATTTGTGTACATGTAGAACCTCTCATAGTGTCTCCAACTCAACTCCTCAATATATAGACACATGGGGGCTCAAAATACCACCATAAAACATTACCATGGGTCAAAACAAGGTTTGGAAATACCATGGTAAAAATCCATTTGAACACTTACATGCTAAACGTGGTCTCTTACATGACATTACACCTTCTTACAAGATGTCATAATCTAGAAACATGCAAAGGAAAATAAAGACAAGACTAGTAAGGCACATGCGAGTCAACCAATTAGCAGGCTGTATGCATACCAATCTTGTTCATCATATATGAAAGGAAAAAAACTAGCCAAAGGGACAATAACAATTGTCAAACTAGGTTCATCACCAAGTTCAACACTCTTCCTAGTAGAATTATGATTTAATCTCATAGAAGAGGACAACAATGTATTCAATTCATTATGCACTTCTTCGTCAATTTTAGCAAGATCATCATTGTCATCCAAGTTAATCACAATGGGAGATCGAATGATAATGTCTAAAGAAGGATTTAGCTCTTGTTTCAGTTGTGCTATAGGATTTTTTTGTTGTAGCAAAGAGGGAGACTCATCGTGTATTACTTCGGTCAGGTTTGGATGTTGATTTTCTTTGTTGTTCTCTTTATTTAAACTTTGAGCAAGAGCACGATGTCTACACCTATGCTCTCTAGAATTTATGTTTCTTTTTGTGTGATTTTCAAGTTGCGTTTGTGTAGGAGCGGGTCTATCAACCATAGGTTTCTTTTCTCCCCTAAGGGGAAGAACATAAGGAACCATAGGAGGTTGTTCAACCACTTTCTCTTTAGCTTTGTAAACTTGTTTTATCTTAGGAGGTGTGACAGGATTGTTTTGGTTGTCTCTTGGTCATTTGTAGGAGATAGGCAAAGGATCTATCTTAGGTTAGTCTTGGTTATTTGGAATGTCTTTAGGTTCAATCATAGTTTCGTCAAGGATAGGAGGCTCAATCATGGGTTTGAGGCATGTTTCTAAGGGATAGTTTTGCTATGCATTTTTCCTTAAAATTTTGATAGGATTTGAAAAAGAAGTCCTCATGAGGTTTAATAGGTTCCATAGGCTTGGTCCAAAAGAAATCTAATGAAAAATTCCCACGAGAATACACATGATTAAAGCCATTCTGGTGCATAGTAAAGATTCCATTGTCAAAGGGAAACTTTAAACATTTATGTACAATTGAGGAGATGGCTTCCATGGAGCATAGCCATGGATAACCAAGCTTCACATGGAATTGATCTAATATCAGGATGATGGAGAATGAGACATCTAATTGCTCAAATCTAATTTTTAGAGGAAGGGTGATCGATCCCATTGTAGGGCAAGCAAAACCATTATGCATTTTTATCCATGCTTTTGGTTGATCATATGTTTCTTGATAAAGTTCATGCACAAGTAAGAATTCCTCGGCGATCACATTCTCTCCACATACGAGATCAATTAATATCCCATTAGTGGGCTTGTCATTGATTAAATCGGCTATGTAAAGAGGACCATTAGGTTCATTTCTAATAATATCTTTAGATGAGAGTAATTTCAAGAGGCTTTTTAGTTCGGCCCTTACGAGGTTGAGTTTCGATCAATGCAATCAAACCATCCATAGGATTGTGTTCATTAGTATCTGTAGCACCTTGTTTATTAGTATCAATGTTGTCATCATCTGTGTCAACAATCATCACATCCTTCTTCTTAGTTTCACTAGCTTTGACAAATGAAATATTATGATTAGGCATAGGGTTGGTAAATATTTGCAAGTTTTGGTTGGGAGGGGCAACAAACTTATTTCCCTAATCATTAACACCTCCAATTTGAAGTCAACTAGAATCAATGAGGTCTTGCACAAGATGTTTAAGATGCTTACAATGTTCTATGTCATGTCCATTTTGTTGGTGATAATGGTAATAGGAATTCGATCTAAAGTTCAGAGGTAAAGGCTTATTAGGATTGAGAGATTTAATGGGGGGTAAGGAAATCATATTCTATTCTAGAAGTTGTGGCATTTTGTTATCGAGGGCATCGAGTAGAGGAGTAAATTGTCTAGCCAAATCCCTAAATGTAAAAGGACTTGTCTTCTTTATAGAAACCACTTGGGTATCGACATGTTGAGTTGGTTGAGGGGGATTGAGTTGAAAGAAACCTTTATTCTATTTTCTAAAAGGTTGGTAAGTGTTTTGGTTTGTAGATTCATAACTTTTAGGACAAATAGAGGTGGATTTTGTTTCATGACTACTAACTGAGTTTTGATAATCACGAAGGGCAGTACACAAGTGTATGAAGGAAGGAAACTTTATCATGCTAAGCTTATCTTGTCTCTTAGTTTGCAAGTTCTCAATGAACATTTGTTGAAGGTGAGGATCAAGAATATTTATGTTGATTTGGGAATAAAGAGATTGGTAGCATGAAATGAAGTCAATAACTTTTTCATCATCCTTTTACTTACAGATCTCATAAAATCAGCTAATGTCATCTTAGGGGTCATGTGCACTTGAAAATGGTTAATAAAGGCCTCAACAAGTTCATTGAATGAATGAATTGAGTTATTCAATAATAAGGAAAACCATTCTAAAGTGATATCTTTCAAGGACCTAGGGAAAATATTAACCAAGATCTTATCTTCAAGGACAAAATCACTACATAAGGTGGTGTAAGCAAAAACATGGTTAGAAAGATCTCCTTTCCCTCCATATTTCTCAAACCTAGGAATCGATATACCTTGTGGTGTCGACGTTCTCAATATCTCCAAGGATGAGGGATTGCTTTTGACATAGTATGAAGGTTGGCCATTTTGATTTTGGTTTATGGTGGAAGTTTACTTTTGAAGGGATGAAACATTTTATAAAAGTTGATTGAGAATGGTATCATTGGTTGTATTTTGAGATGGAGGTGAATATGGTGGAGGTGTATATGTGTTTGAGGGGGAAGTGAATAGGATACTTATGAGATGAAAAGTGGTAGGAGATATGATGTGTGATGCCACAAAGGTACTAGGATTGTTAACAAAAATACCCAAGGTAGGAAAGACATTAATAGTAGGTTGCATTGTTGTTGTAACTTGAGGGTTGGTATAGGTAGGAATAGACACAATGATTGTGGGAGGAGGAATTTTATTTCCTCCTTGACTTTGGACATTGTTTGAAGGTTGAGAACAACTAGTAATTTTTCCAAAAATATAAGCTAGGTTACGTGCAAGTTCTATTCCTTCTTCACTTTCAATCATGCGGTGTATGTTATCTATGGTAGGGATAGAAGTGTTGGAAATGTTTTTAGTACTCACTTGATGTTCTATGTTTGTTAACTCTTCATGGATTTGGATTATGTTTTCTTGAGGAATGTTAGTAATCATTGTTTCAACACTTGTCACACTACTTGAAGGTAGAGAGTTGTTAAGGGTATGGTCCATACCTAGTGAGCTAGTGTCAACACTATGAGTGAAAGAGCTAGATAACCCAAGATCCATGACAAGTGTGCTATCATGGGATGACATGAGTCTCGAACTATGTCTCACTATAGTATTAGCAATAGGACACCAAGTTGCAAAGCTCATGCAAGGGACAATCAATGAATGCAAGATAAATGCAATGAACATAAGATAAATGATATACTTTAATTCTGATTCAAATGAAATTAAGCTAAGATGCAATGAAATGAATGAAACAAAAACTCAGCAATCTGAAACAAATTCTAACAACAACAAAAATGAAGCACATAAACAAGGTTTTTAATGCTGCAAAATACAATTTCAAGTCTGACAAGGGACTAAATCGCCTAGAGGGGCATATGAGTCCCAGTTAGGGTTTATGAAGGGTTTAAATGTTGAAAAGTAGTCAACACAAAATTCCCATAAATCAAGTAAAACAACCTATACGAGGACTAAATTGGCCAGAGGGGAGAATGAGTCCCAAATTAGGGTTTTGACACTAAATTTAGCAAATTCTGAGTGAATGTTAAGGTTTTTAACTCGTATGCAGTGTTGACTATGTGCAATTGCAAATTTTTAATGATGCAAGATGCAAAAATACAACCTATATGCACTTTCACTAATGCAAGATTTAGAAGCCCTAAATGCAAATTTATTAAATGTAAGCTAGATCTAAGACTATGATGCACTCCAAATCAGAAATAAGGTGTCCAAAGGCTAGGTTCACCAAAATGAAATAAAGAAAATAGGGTGTGGTGTTCACCTTTTAGGAGATGGAACACACAAGTGGAATCATATTTTGCACTATTTCATTCAAGGAAACCCTAGAGATCTCAATCTAATGGTTCAACTAAGAAAAGGGGTTTGCTATAAGGTCTCCTTGGGTGTGAATAAAGACAAAGGGGGTTCACCACTAAGCAAAGGATTAGAAAGAAGGAAATGCAAATGATATGCAAATCTAATAGTGTAACCTAGAATATGAAACTTCAAATTAGAATAATAAATTGAGAATGAACAAAGGTGCATTTGGAAAATTGAAGAAGCACTAAATGTAATCCCAAAATTTTGAATTTTAATGCACACTAGGACTCATACGCTAGTTGGGGAAATTTAGTCACAGTTTAAGGTTTCAGGTTGAATCTAGAATTTCTAATTGGTAAACCAAGATCTATAGAAAATGGCTAAAAAGTGGTATGTTGGGACTCATACGCCCAGGGTGGCGATTTAGTCCCAATATTAGGGTTGATCTAAAACTTTGATATCCTCTAGTGATCTCTTGTAGCTTCTCTCCCTCCCGATCTCTAAGTCTGAAACTTTGAATTTTGACCTATAGGTGACTTTCCATAATCTTGCAAGAAAGGTGACAAATTTTTGACAACTTTGCAACTTTGACAACTTTCTCCAATCTTTCTCTTCAATGGATCTTCAACCTAAATTTGTAAATCACACATCAAAGAGAGGGGAAAATGTTGTTTTGTTAGTGGATAGGGGTTTTCCTTGGTCAAACCCTATTTTGGTAATCAAACCTTGAAATGAAATCAAATAGAATGAAGGAATGATGAATGAACAAAATGTAATGTTGCAACTCACCAAACCCTTGGAACAAAGGCTGAAATATTGTATGAAATGTCTAGCATGAATGTAGATCTTGAATCTTGATTGTATACTATGAATCTTGACTTGAATGCTTGCTTGAATCATAAAAACCTACGTCACAAATGTTAACTCAAAAACAAACATGATGCATTATGACTTTGACATGATGCTTGAATCTTGAATATAGCTCCAAAATGTTTGATAATCAGCTCTTGAATGCTCTTGATCTCATAAAATTGCTAGGATACTTGCTCATAAAAGTTGCTAGATGACTTGTGAAATTGTTAAGAGAAAATATGTGAAATAACCTTGTATTTATACTTGTTTATGCCAAATTTCTCGAAATTACAACACTACAAGCCAACATGAGATCTAGGAGAACAAAATCTCTCCAAGAATTTGGATTTAAAATAGGTCCAAGCTAAGCAGAACTCATACACCAGTTGGGGCGTATAAGCCCCAATAGCCTAGGATTGCGACACAAATTTGAAGAAATGTTAAGTTATATGCCAAATTCAGGTTTAGGCCCCGAAACTTAGGTGGGACCCATATGCCCAAGGTGCAGACAACCCAAAAAACATTAAATTATGATTGGTCATTTGATATGTGTCAGAATTATCCTTAGAAAGATGCATTAAATAAGGCTTGTGGATGCAAAATAGGACCAAATAAGGCATAAAGAAGCCTAGGTTTAGTAGGGAGGGCCTAAAAAAGTGTGAAAATGTAGAGGGATACATTTTCCTACATCATAGTGATTAATAAATCTTTGATAGAACCATTTGAATTGCAACGGTCAATAAGGCAAGGATGTCCACTATTCCCTTTTTTATATGTGCTTACAAATGATGCTTTGGGATATATGCTTCAAAAATCTAACCAAATGAACTTTATAAGAGGGATTTTTATTCCCCAAGATAAGGTTGTTATTAACTCTCATTTTGCTGATGATAGTATGTTATTTTTACAAAATTTTGAAGAAGATTTGAATAACACTTTGGGCATCCTAAATCTATATTATTTCATTTTTGGTTCTCATCCAACTCACAATTAGACAAAATTAATGATGTCTCAATTTGGGCATACTCCTAAGTGGATTCCTAAGGAGTGGATGAAAATTAAACATGGAGAGATTACTAGATATCTTGGCATTCTATTTGGTGTAGGGGTTTATCTTTTTTGACATGTGGGATTGGTTCCTAAATGAAATTAAAAATAAGCTTTTTAATTGGGGCAACAAATTCTTATCATTAGTTGAAAAAAATCAAGTTGCCAAGAAATTTTTTATTTCTACCCATGTTTACTTCTTGTCTTGTTGGATGCACCCTTCTAAGAAAAAATTTGAAGAAATGAACAAACTAGTTAGGAAATTCCTTTGGTTGAAATGGGATGGAAATGTCAATTTTATTGCTTCTTCTTAGTCTCATTGCATTCAACCAAAACACAAGGGCGGTTTAGGAATTATTAATACCAAAAATCAAGGGTTGTGTTTGGTTGTCAAATGGATTATTAGAAAAGCTATAGGGGAAAAACCATGGAAAATCCTTGTTCGTAACCAATTTTTTAAGTTGCAACAAATAAAAAATGGTAGTAAATCAATTGGTTTGATAAAATTATTATGCCCCCTTCTTCAAATTCAGGGCCTCCTTTCACTTACAATCCATTTGGACAACTTGGTAGTAGGTTTGTCAATTTCTTCAGTGAAATGACTCATCTCTACAACATGGATTCAACTTGCAATTTATTTTCCTAAACATGCTTATTATTTGTACAAGAAATGTATTCAACAATTTAAAGATGTTTGAGATTTTGATACTTTTGAATGGGCTTTATGGTTGAGAATCAAAGAGCAGTATGGGTTGAAAGTCAAATATAGAGAATTTTTTATATTTGTGCAATCATTAGTTACTCTTGAGTTATCTATGAAAATTTATACTCCAAGGGGATGCAATTTTTTGAAAGATTGAAGATGGCTATCTTCTTCTCATTTCAATTATCTCCCGCTAAAGATAATCTATCTTCATTCCCTACCTCATTGGAAGATCATTCCTTGCCTCAATTATAAATTGAAATGGAGATTTAGTCCCAAGAAGTGGACCAAAATGAGTGCACAAATATGGAAATCCAAAACTAATGCGGAAACTCAATTGCTAGCCTAGAAAGTTTTACATCACAAACTGTAGGTTGGAGATAGACTAAGATGCATTATGATTTAGCCAGTAAACTATCCCTTTTGTCTTTGTATTGAGAATATGAAACACATTTTTTGGGATTGTCCTTTTGCTAAGAAACAATGGAATGTTATCTTTTAATTTTTTTTTGTTATTTTCATCATAAGTTGAATTGGAAAGCTCTCTTGGGATTTGGTTTGCATGATGATGTGATTGTTGATTCTATCAGACAAGTTATTTTAAGACATATTTGGAAGGCTAGGTGTACTGCTATATTTTCAAGCAACTATTTTCAAGAAATTGGTATTCTAATGTTTTACTCTGACATAGTTTTCTAGGTTACTTTTTAGTGTTCACGACTTCAAAATTTGTGAAAGAAAAATGCAACGGCCATGGTTCAACTTTAGCAAATTCAGGATTAGGTTAATTAGCTTCAAAACAATTGAAATATGAATCTATGTAAAGTGTTTCAACTCAAGTATTAGCCTCTTGTTTCATCTGGTCATGGCCATATGTTGGCTCATTGTATTTTTCTACTTGTTTGTATTGTTTTTTTTTCGTTCAACTACTAGTTGGTAGTTGTCATTCTTTGTAATCTTACTTTGTTCAATATAAAAAAGAAGGTGCACTTGAGTCAAAATAGTATTAGGATGGATCACCTACCAAAAAGTCTCAATGCTTCACTCCTATGAACATCACCTATATGTAATGAGCATTAAGTGAACCATTCATTTTTATGAGATGAATTCTTGTAAACTACTACAAAAATATGAATCAATAACTTAAACTTAAAAACTATACAATTCAATTTTAATATAAATATTAAAATTATTTGTAATTACTTAGCAATAATATTTTTTTATATATCATACAATTTTAAAAAATAAAGAATTCACTAATATCAAATAACTTAAAAAATAAAAAATAATAATATCCAAAATTATACGTAATCGAGTTTAATGTAAAAATTAAGAAGGAAATAAAAACCACAAGTTAAATTCGATCCCACCCGATTTTAAAAGAGGGAAATCACTTTAAAAAGTCTTCCGACGTTTAATTAAACAAAAAGGCCATATTTCCTGCTTACGTTGGACTTTGGAGTAAGTTTCCGGCTAGCGTACGTTTTAGAAGGATTAGGAGACACGCTGGATAGACAATACCTACGTTAGTTTTGGGTCTTGAAGTAGACAATACCTACGCTAGTTTTGGGTCTTGAAGTTGACTACGTCAGCGTTGGTCATTTGTGTAAAGGGGGACTACGTCAGCAACCCCAATATCCGGTGACTCGTATTCTAGATAAGGCGGGGAGGAAGTATAATGAAATTTGTAAGGATTCAGTTGTAGAGTTTTTAAGTCAAATTAAATATTATTTTTTTAATTAATTTTGTTTAATAAATTAAAAATTTAGACTTTTCAATAGAAATAAAATATTAAATGTGTAATTATTAAATAGACAAGTTTGAAAGATGATAATTTTAATTATAAAAATAAAATAAAATATTTGACGTGTGGAAGGTAAGACATAAATTTTGAATTATTTGTTATATTTAAATTGTTTTGCAATTTGTCTTTATAATATATGTTATGTAAAAAAATAAAAATAAATTGGAGATGAAATTGTATAAATTTTAGGTTCAGTTTGAAGACTATTATGAAGATAATGGAATGATGTTACAATAGAAGTGATCCTTTTACTAATACATTATTTTATTTATTGTCTCTTTTTTTCTTCTTAAAAATTTAAAATGTTTATAAAAGACTTTTTCTTAGATTAAATAAAATAAATTACAAAGTTACCTTTTTCCTTCAAATAAAATAAGTTCAATACTTACATATTTTAAAGTTGCTTCTACTATTAAATCTTCATCCTTCATCAAAATAATTTAAACTATGTCTTATTTACCTATTTATTTAATAAAATTAAAAATAAATTGTTAAATTTCATGAAAATTAAATTCAACATGAGTTACACCTTCATGGAAGAATAACTTTTCAAATTCAACCCTATATATGAGGTGTATAAATATTCAATAAATGTGTGTGAGAGTGTGATCTTTAGCTCACATATGTCTATAGAAGAAGAGAGTGAGTTTTCCATTGTTAGATTATGTGTGTTCATTGGTAAATAGACTTTAAACATGTGAAGGGATTCGTGATGGCTCAAGTTGTCAAGTGGCATATAACAAGAGATGGGATCTACATGTTTCTTTATTTTCTTTAAATTGAGATGATGGGCATTTCATAAATCATCTCTATTTGTCATATATGGATTTTTACCACTTTCCTACAAATTATTATTTTAAAAATTGAATATAGATGCAAACATGTTGTTCCACTATAGTCTATGATGCAGAGCAGGGTGGAGGTTGTCAACACAATCACATCTAAACAAGCTTTGTAACTTTGAAACCCTAACTTGGTGCCTTTCACCCAAAACCTTCAATTCTTCTTGTAGTACTTGGAACATGATTTTTTCTTCATATCTTTCAAAGAAGAATTCAAACCCAAAATTGAATCACCATTGTAGATTCCCTTTATGTCCTTTTGAAACATATCAAATTTGTGGATATGTTTTTTTTGTAACAACACCCTCTAATTTTGACTGCTATGTTGGAAAGAAGCCTAATTAGGCTTGTTTTCCAAAGCAACTTTGTGATATCCTTTCTCCAACCTACCAACCTTCACTCCAAGGATTTCCTCAAGTCACATGGGGTCTAAAAAAACAAATTTCATCCACTGGAATAATTACCCATCACCTTTTTACAAAACCCTATGTCTAACCTATTCACCTAAGCCTAATACATAGACATATTAGGCTAGGGCTGCATCAAACTTGGCCCTAACTCCATCCCCTGCTCCTGCAAACCCTACAAAAATTAAAATCACCCTAACTACTTCCATTCCACAAATTTTTAGAACTTTCCACTGGTGGAATGGTCCCCTAATTCATGTTTTCCCTACTAAACCCTCAAAACTAGGGTTTCTTGTATGCTTTCAGTAATTTGATTCAAACTCACTTCAAAATTTATGAAATTGAATTAAATCAACTAAAAATGAGAGTTAATTCAATCCACTATGAGTTCCAATACAACTTAGCACATGTTCAAGTCGTATGGAATCATATGAACCTCTATAGTAGCACAAAATCAATATAAACACACAAAAAATAGAGTTATTCTTTATTGTTTGATCACCAAAACTTCATTAGGAGTTTTCTTTCACCATTACATGGCATATTAAACATTTCCCACCAAAAACAACCATTGGCTAACTTCTATTTGAATCTCCAACGGTTCAAATTCCATAAAATCCAAAAATGCAAATGTTTTGATTAGATGTAAAAAATAGATTTTGAAGGGGCTTAGAACCCTTTACAAAATAAAGCTGCTGATTAAAAAAGATAACATAAAGCAACAATCAACCCAACGACAACGAAACAACAACCAAAAGCAGCCAAAAAGAAGGTAACCAACTAACAACACTACATATTATTCAGAATCTCAACAACTTCCATTTCACTAGCAACCAACTTCTGCACCTTATCCACAATATCAAAAACCTCAATACTCGAGGTTCCGACCTAAGCTTTCATTCTATTTCTAGTTTTGACCCCCAACCCACCAGTTTTTACCTCACTAGTCAAAACACTACCTTTAACAACTTTCTCAACAACACACTCCACATCAATCAGCTTACCCCCAGTAGCAGTAACATCAATAGACACATTCTCCTTTCTCTTTTTCATAGTAGTCATAAGGGAGATCACCTTGGCAGAATCCAAAATAGCCAAGACCTTTGAGGCATCTCCACCCTTCATCACAACATTCCACATCTTATCAAATTTATCCTCAAGGGATAGCATTCTTCCTTCCAAATTTTGTTTCAGATTAATAGTTTCCTCTACCACAGTATTAGCAATAGTATTAAGAGAATCCATTAAATTGTCAATTTGGCTTTAGACAGAAGGGTCCTCAGCCTTACTAGAAAAACCTCTAATTCTAACATTGGTCCTATTAATCTCATGAAAGAACCATTTAAAAAGTTTAAACAACACATTAGCACTATCATAGGCCAAGCCAACCACATTAGACAATTCATCCCTACCAAAGTTCTCAATGTGTTTCCCCACAATGACATCCTCATTAGAAGAGCTAACATGAACCTTCTTAGAAAAAAATTTCTTACCTTTACCAATGGGGATAGGAGTCTTCAACTTTCGAATGGAGCAGGCGATTTCCTCCATAATAGCCTTCCTTTTCATTATCCTATCTGCATTCGCTTTACTAGTTCCCACAACATGTTTGCCACCCACATCTCTATCCTTTTCCTACTTCTGCAACCCAATGTCAGCACTCGACGAAGCCTCACACAAGATACCGCCAACCAAGGAAAGATGGAAACCCTTGTCTAGGTGGCCAACAGTCAACACCCTTCCCTTCCGACCCCCCTCCTTAGGCTCCCGCACAAATCTGGTCACTAGTGGAGGAGAGGAAGCTTCCCCATAAAGTTAAATTTTGTCCTTACCCCCCTTAAAAGGAACATTCACCACACCTCATCACTGCATATTGTATAGCCTACCTTATCATCCAGCTTCCTTTTCCCAGTCTTACCCTAAACAAGGGAAATGGCGCCCTCCTCAAAAGAAGCATACGAATCCAAGACATAATCAACATCATCCCTTTTAGACTCAGAATATTTGTTCAATATAAGCCTCCTCTTCTTAGGTTTCTTACTAACCCTTTCCTCTCTTGACTCTGTCTCATAACCCTCCCTGGGTTTAGCAGTATTTTTTTTTTTTAGATTGCAGGAATTGGGTAGCACGACCCCATATAAACTGCAGTGCGCCTGGTAAACTTTTTAACATGACCGACGGTGCTGGCGTGACACGCCCTCCGGCACCATGAGGGTGGGGGAGACTAGACCTCATGACCAACCTCCTGCAACAGGAAATATTTAGCCAACCGAGCTAGGGCCCCAACCCTTGGGTTTAGCAGTATTATCCTTTGGAGACACAAGAGTTTTTTGCACTTCATGAACTTTTACATGTTCATAGATCAGGAGAATTAACCCCGCATGCAAGAAAAGGTTTTGGGGTTTTTTCTATGATCTTTAATCGTCGAGTCAAGCAACATCAACAAATAGTAAGGAAAGGACACCCATTTCTTATGCCAAAAATGGTTAAGCAAAAGGAAATGGTAGGTGTTAATCGCAATATACCTTCCTTCCAAGGTAACATACCTCATAATTTCTTCAACAACATCACACCACAACGCTTTCAAGGTAATATACCTCATAATTTCTTCAACAACATCATGCCACAACACTTTCAAGGAACTCCTCTGATACCCACCACTCTTCGCCGGCTTCAAATCAACTGCCTCATTCCCTTTAAAGAAGATATACATCACAACCTGTGACTCTTTTTTGTCTCTGAACACCTTCATACCCTGAATAGCCAAGCCTAAAATTTGGGCTATGAATTCTTCATAAACCACAATTTCCCTACCACCCAAATTCAGGGTTCTCTCATTCCACCCTTCAACAAACAAAATGGTGACTTGGGGATTGTTACCATGCAGTTTCTCCATATACAAAGTTAATCCACCCTTCTCTAAAATCTCCCACACCTCCTTCCTCTCTTAGAAATAACACAAGAATTAGGCTCGACTCGATTCCTATCCCCACCCATCGCTGAAGACTTAGCAAACAGAGGCTAAACACACAGTAGAAAGCTCAAGAAAAAACAAACACCACCCATAAAAAGATTACCCAGCAGAAGACTCTGGAAACTAAGGTGACTAACACCCACAATCCGTGCAAAGCCAGCCATAGGACAAATATACCATAATGAATTTGAACTCCATGCCTTATGAAAGCCTTCCCTCAAAATCATAACTTTAACATCCTCACTCATGACATTCAACCACACGAGTAAGGACATGCACCCCTTAATGTACAAAAAGATCAACCTTAGATTAGCATTTATTATTAATTATGGCCATCGCCTCAAAAGGAATAGGATCATTCAAATCCCACTCCTTGCTATCTCTAACACCAAATTTAGTGAAGAAATCAATTAACATATTTCCCTCTCTCAAAATGTGGGAGATATAAATATTATCAAAGAAGTTGATAATTTCAATAGAGTCCCTGACCAAAGCCTCAATAGTCTAAGATGAAGGAGAGGCATTCTTCAAATTATTAATAATGTTCAGAGGGTCACCCTCCAACCAGACCTTCCTATACCTTTTTCTTTGAGCCAATTTGAGTCCATGATAAGCTGCAACCACCTCCGCATAGTGGTTTGCCTGGATTCCCACCAAAAAAGCAAATGTTGCTTTACAACTTTTGCAACATTTAGCAAAACTTGATAATTTGACTCAAAACTGACGCCACATGACTTCAAACACTTAAAACATGAAAACATTGTCTGAATAGACCTTATTACAAACAAAAACACAAAATACTAACATAAGACCCTATTTACATCATGAAGGCTAGGTGCCCCTGCACCATACTCCTGGGGAGAATAAAATCTCAAGTTCCACTTGAGATCAAATCTTGAATTCTTGTACCATGCTTCTTGATGTCTTCCTCTATCATCTAGGTGGCATCCTCCATAGGAAGGACTTGAAACTTCACCAGGTACTCATTGTACACCTTGTGCCTTGTTCTTTTGGTTTCTTTTGTATCCAAGATGCATTCAAGCTTCAATGGTTGACTAGGTGGAAAATCTTGGACCCAATCTTCATTTGGAACTTCTGATGTACCTGCATCTGTACCTGTAATCACAACTCCTTTAAAAGGATATAGGTCAGAAACATTAAAAATTGGGGAGATAGCAACTCCAAGAGGGAGTTCTATCTCATAGGCATTTTCTCCAAATTTGTGGACCACCCTACATGGCCCAATCTTCTTCATCTGCAACTTTGAATACTTTCCTTTAGGTAGCATTTATTTCCTTAAATGAGCTAAGACCAAGTCCCCTACTTTGAAATGTACCCCTCTTCTTTTTCAGGTATGCATGTTGTTTGTATTTTTCAACACTCTTTTGAAGATTTTCTCTAACTTGCTGATGTATGTCTTTCATGGCCACTGCAAACTCTTCCCCTTCAACACTCCTCTCCATGCCACTCAAATCTCTGAGTTCAAATACTCCCCTAGGCTACAATCCATATACAATCTCAAATGGGATTTTTCAAACACTTCTATTCACAGAGTCATTATATGCAAACTCAACTTGGGGTAGGATAAGATCCCATTAGGTTGAATGTTCTTTTTTCAAGCATTTGAGTAGATTCCAAAGGATTCTATTTACAACTTTAGTTTGCCCATCTATTTGGGGATGATAGGCAGAGCTAAAGGTCAAGTTTGTTCCCAACTTCTTCCAAAGGGTTCTCCAAAAGTTACCCACAAACTTAATGTCTCTGTCAGAAACAATTGTCAAGGGTAGACATTGGCTCTTTTTTCATGATTCTCCTCTATAGGAAACCATTTTATGGAACTATGATGTCAATCCTCCATTAGCATGACCCCTTCAACATCTAATTAGAAATCATAAATTTCACTACTTATAATCTGTGCAACCCCATTAGTCTTCCCAAATATGCATTAAATCTTCAAACTTTAGCTGCCTTCTATTAATTATTTTTCAGCCTCTCTCTTCACATGTAGCTGCCAAAGATCTAACAATTCACATTTTAAATGTCTTCTTCTTGCTAGATGAAGTGGTGTGCCAGCCTTCACAGGTAATTTGATTCTCAATCTAAAATTTTGTTATTTGTATCCTCTCACCTTAATCTCACACAGTCTCTTTTTTCCACTCTTGGCACCATCCTCTTGCTTGCTCAATGTAACCCCTCTCTTCCTACTATGCACCGACTCTTCCTCATAATCTCTATGCATATTTAATTCAAATTAAACTGACTTGAAATTCATTTGCAACCCCTTATGGAATTTTTTTTTCATGCAACCCCCTCTTTTCTTCAATTGAATCAACCCTCTATGTATTTTCCTCTAGCGCAACCCTTCTCTCCTTCTCTATTGGCATCGCTTCTTCTTTTCTCTATTCATATCCCATTACCTAGTCTTTTTGTTTCATCCATCCATCAAATATGGAAAGATACATTCTTTAAACATTCATTTCAAATTTTCCAATTATAATTTTATCGACCTTTTCACAAATCTAATGGCTTCTTGACATTCCAAGGCATTTGATTACAGTTTTAAATTTGTCCCTTCAACTAAAAATCATATCGAGATTCCATTTAATTTTCATTGATTTGTCAAATGCTATCATCACATCTTCCCAGTTGTGTCCTTTGGTATTTCTTTCCTCTGGTTTTGCTTTCCATTCCTCAATGTCTTTATTACTTTGCCAACATTTTATAATAAAATGGTGAAGTCATGGAAATAAAATAACTTATGTTGTATTTTAAACTATTTTAAATCATTAATCCTTGAGTGCAATTTCATGATAATCAAAGGAAAAAATTTCTACCATCAGCATGGTAATCCATTATTCGGTGACATGGTGACAAGGATAGAACTGTGCAACATCATTTTTCAATGATTCCTCCAAATTTAAAATTTTCTAATGCTAGTGTATTCAAAAGTGACTGAATATAATCTCATTAAATGTTTTTTCTGAAGTCGCATCTGGGTTTTCCTACCAAAAGAGAACCAAACAAGCCAAAACTGAAAATTAAACTATAATTTTTTGGGGCAATGCAGATAGCTTGTTCACCTAAGATGCTCCTGCATTAGATACATCGGGTAAGAAGTTTGTGAGTATAGGCTCACAAAATGGATTTGAGTAGTAAAACTACTCTTTCAAGTTGCAAGCAACTTGCAACATACTCCAATGCTGAAATGGTACCCTGCACAATTTTTCTTTTTTCTTCTTTTCCAACACTTTATTAGAATACTTGATGTGTTCATCTTCCAAGTCTGGTCTTCGTTGTCATCTCTGTGTGTGGAACTTCTTCCATCATGATTTGAATTCTCTTTCCAATTATACCTTCCTCTGATTTCTCCTCTTGTGAGATTCAATCCACCCTAAACTGTTTACCTCCACCTAATGCTTTCTTCATTCTCTCTATTTGTGGGATCTTTCCCACCATAATTCAACCACCTCCACCAAACTCCACTTTCATCTTCCACCTTTGTGGGAGTTAACCCACCAAAATCCATCCTCCTCCTCCAAGAACTTTCCCTCCAATGTTCATTCATCACTAAATCTGCAAACATATCAGTATCAAAATTATGGAAATTAAAGATTTCCACCAACCAATTTTCTTCACTAGCATCTTTCTCTTCAACCTCTCTTCTTGCCATACTAACATAATGGCTTTTCTTGGGCTGTACCTAAACCCACAACATCTCTATACTTTCTACTTTTTCAAACTCAAATGAATGCAAATTAACACAATCTTCACAATTACAACAATCAAACTTTACCTCTATTGCAACTTGTCTCTCTTCTGCAAGACTTATAACTTCAATTTTCTCCTCATACATTGTTGCAACTCTTGGGTTGCTCTCTTTTCCATTCCTCCAACAAGGCATGCTTCTTCCACTTCACTCTTCTCTTCCTCATCCTTTTTCACAAGGATTTCTTCAATCCTCACTGTTGTAACTCTTCCTTCAACACTTTCCTCATTCATCAACTTGTCCTCCAAAGGAAAATTTATTTCTATTCCTTCTACTTCTTCAACCATAGTTGCAACTTGCAACCTCATTTACATTATGCCTTTAAAAAGACATATCTCAATTGCAAACTTCTCTCTTCCTTTTCTTTTTTTATTCTCTTGCATGAAGATTTCTTCTTCGATGTCATAGACTTGACATCCTACTGCAATTTCTTTGTTACCTGCAAAAAAAACATTATAAAAAGGGTTATAAAAACTACGAGACTCCAAATAATCTTCACCATCACCATCTTCTCTTGGTGCAACAAATTGCTTCTTCTCCATCAACTTGTTATATTCAAAAGTCAACAATTTATTGATTCTTCTCATTTCTTATTTTACAACATTTCATCCTTGTTATCCTCAACCTCATCATCAAACTTGGGGCCATTCATGTTCACTATTTCAGCTTGCAAACACCCTTCTTCCACTTCACACAACTCACTCCACTCACATGCCATCCCTGCAACCTATGACTTAACATCTTCTCCACTTGTGTGGGATTCCTGTTGATGGTTAAAATAGCACATCAATGTTAAACAAAATATTTCTACTCTACTTCTCCTAAAAAAGATAACTAATCTAAAACCACCTATCTTCTAAGGTCTCTGTAGTTGGTTCTCAACCGTGCTGGTGTGATTTAGTGGTCAATGCAACTATAATATTCAAGGGGCCTACTGGTAAAAAGGAATACAAATTGCATCATATGAATTAACCTACACTAGGGGGGTAAATAAACAAAAAAAATAGGGCTTTAGAATAGGAAAATATGAATATAAATCTCTTTGCATCTAGACATGTATCTTAACAATAAGTGTTTCCTCAAGTAACCAAAACTACAAAAATGATGCAACCCATAGCATGACCTATACTATTGCATACATTCATAGTGAAAATTCAATAACCATAACCATTCATCAAAGCTTCATTTCCAAAATCAAAACACATCACCAACTCATTGCTAAAATTAACAAATCAATAGATATAAGTAAATTTCATTCATAGATAACTCAATGAAATAGTCTCAAATCCATAATCTTCTATTGATTTGCATCAAATAAGAAACAA
Source organism: Sequoia sempervirens (assembly GCA_007258455.2). NCBI lineage: Eukaryota > Viridiplantae > Streptophyta > Pinopsida > Cupressales > Cupressaceae > Sequoia > Sequoia sempervirens. The sequence continues at coordinate 101,831,070 of VDFB02252616.1, read as the reverse complement.
TTATGCGAAACATTCACTGGCATATGAATGACTATGATTCATTAACATTATCACTAAGACTGAAACTTGAAATGACATAAAACTATATAAACTGTAAAAAGTATCTCAAAGTATCTTTCTTGAAAACTTGTAAAATCTTAAAACTATGAGAAAATTATCTTCTATCTCTCTTAGGTAGCTAATCCTTCTTCAATCAACTAACCTTTACAAAATGTAGAGCCAAATTACATATAGATAAGCTTTGCATCAATTCCTCTCAATAAAAAATTGAGATCCACCAATTAAGGAACATTGAAACTGCCTGAAGTGATTATGTTGGCTGATCATTTAGTTCAAGGGTTGATGAATTTGTTCCAAAAATTTGACGCAACAAGAGGGAAGGCAGATTTCTTGGGGATCTTCAGTTGAAGTGAGGTCAAGGTCCTACAAAATAGGAGAGAAGAGAGGGAGCTATCCAGCTAACCATGCCATCAGGTATCCATCAGGAACAACATGTTCCACTGCAACCTCATTCCTATGTATTTTTCTCAAGAAGGTAATCATCATAGCTGGTGAAAACTTGTTGGAGTATGTCTGCATCAGACCCATCTACCCAATCATATTCAAATTTGATTATTTTCAATTTTGCAAAGGAAAATTCTTGCATATCTTTCAATTTAATTAACTCCCTCCTAGTAGCCTTCACTTCATCTTTGATATCCATGAGTCTATCAAGCAACAAGTCATCACCATCCTCCTCTTTTTGCATCACCTCCTCAAACCTATTATTCCACTTTTCCTTTAATTTTTCAAGAGGAATACCTTCCTTCATAGGGATATTTAGATTAACCAAAATAGAAATCACTACTTCCAATTCATCAATCTGCTCATTTAGGTCTTTACTAGCTTCTTGAAATTTATTTCTATGTTGATAAATGAATGTGGATTTGAACCTAATAATGCTAATTGTCTTTTCAATGAAGTCTGAATTATCCTCATCAAAGATAGCCTGTTCCAAGATAGTTTTCTTTGGAAATTTGTTGATGTCTTTCAACTTCTTTGTATGCTCTCTATACTCATCCTCTTGTTTCCCCAAGACTTTATCATGTGAGTTCATGTCCTCAACCAACTCTAATGTACCCTCGTGTTCCTTATCACTATCCACAAGTAGCTCATCCACCTCTTGGTTCAACCGATCTATCCATCTATCAAGCATTCCAACCTTACTCCTCATTTGCACAAGATCATCACCTTCCTTCTGACTTAACAAAATTGGTGTTTCTAGAAAAACAGATTGAGAGGAAATAGGGGTAGATACATCCTTTAGGAACCTATGCAATTGGTCTAATTGAGCCTTAAGCTCATCTTTTCTTTGTTTGTCCTTTATCATCCTGGATTTGGTGGAGGATGCCACTATATCAATAAGGTTCATCTACTGATTTCTTATTGGTTTCCCCAAATTAATTGTACCCAACTGATAATCAGTCAATTGCATATCTTGCTTATCCTTGTCCATCATTGTAATTGCACATTCAGCTATAATTTCACTTGCATCTTAGATTTGTGGAATGAAGGACCCTAGCCTTTTTCTTGGGCCTCTCTTTCTCTATTTATTTCACCATGTCTTCCTAATTCAAGGGTTGAGGTTGGACTACTTGTTTTCTTTCAAGGTTGAGTTTCAACCATGTTGGAGCAACATGAGTGGTAACCAATTTTGTGGAAGAAAAAGTAGTAGTGGTAGAGGAAAGAGGTTGTAGAATGGTGGTCTTAGGTTGAGAATCAACCTCTTGTGCTTGTTGTTTCTCCCTCTCTGTAGCTTCTTTTGCAAGCCTTTCAATTTCAGCCTTCTCCCTTTCTTCCTCTAATATCCTTTGCTCTAATAGGTCCTCTCTTTCTTTCAACATATCATCCCTTTTTTTCTCTAACTGTTTGATCTTATCCTATGCTTTCTTAGAATCTTGCTCATGTTTAGCAAGTGCTTCTTCCTCCAACTTCTTAACCAAGAGTTATTCCTCATCCTTCTTTCTTCGAGATTCCTTAATAGCCTTGAACTTGGCCTCAAGATCTTCTTTCTCTCTTCTTTGTTGAGCTTTTTCTTCTTCCATCTCATGGATTTTCTGCAGCATAGCTAACTTATCCCTTTCTTCTTTATTCTTCAATTCTTGTTCTTTTTGTTGCTGCAACAAATCTTCCTTTTCCTTTAATTTCCTTGCTAGCTTTTCTTCTTTAGCTTTAGCTTTAGATTCTTGTTGCCTAGCAAGTTCTTCAGCCTTGGCCTTAGCCTCTATTTCTTTCTATTTGTAAAGTGCCTCAACTTATGCCTTGGAATCTACTTCTCTCTTGGTATCTACAAACAACTTCCATTGATCTTCCTCAGTCAAAACATACTCTTCCTCAATAGTTCCAACGTTCTCTAGAGAAACAACTTTGGGAGGCTCATCATCTGATTGTGTAGCCTCTGAATCATAATTGATGTCATGAATTTCAACCTCCATTTCCTTCTATTTATCTTTTTGAGCTTGATCATGAAGGCTTCCTTGAGGTACTTCTTTAGTGGATTCTTCTAGAAGGAGCGGTTGAGATGAAGTTCCTTCACCAACAGTAGTAGTTTCTTCTTCTTGTGATTCAGAGATATCCTAAGCTGGTACTACTGGATGAGGCTCCTCCCCAGAGTTAGGAGGGAGAAACTCTAATGGCTCCTTAGGAGCTATCCTTCTCTTCATTCTTCTGTACCCTTGGGTACCTACAACTTTCCTCTTCTTAGAAGTTTGAGCTTTTGGATCCTTGATCCTCATTACCACCCACTGGATACTTTGATCCATCACTGTCCTTGCAATATGCTTAAAGTCAATGGACTCTTCCTCATCCCAATTTATTGGATCCAAGTCCTTAGTACCTATGTTTCTAGCCTCATACTAGGGATCCAAGGTTACACCATCATCTGATAAATTATCAAGAATATCTTCCTTCACCCCATACTCAATCATTAATGGGATGGACAAATTTTCACAGTTCCTCCTTCTGACATCATATTCATCTTGTAGATCAATCCAAAAATCTTCTAGAAAATTGATATGCTTCTCAAAGACAGTAGGGAGCAAATCATTCATCTAATGCTTAAGATAAAAATTCTTCTGAGTTGTATATAAACCCAACTTCAAATAAATCAATTCATCACAAATTTCCTTAGTAGCCACATTATGTGCACAACTATACTCTCCTAACTTCATGGAAAATTTATGACAACCAGTCTTGTGCTTGCTAGCAAATTTAAGATTGACTCCTATGGCTTGATAGATGAATTCCATAAGGATAATTTTGTTATTGCAACATCTTGGAAGCAAATGAGGATGGCCGTCAAAACCAACCAACCAAAAGTAAGTAAACTTGGGGTATTGGATGTACCAATGTCCCCATTCTACAATGAATGCCATGGTTTTCCTGCTTAATCTATACCTTGCATCGCCTATCAACCGGTTAATGATAACATACAAGAATGAATCATTGACCCTTCTATAGTGCAATTCTGATGTTTGCAAAGTTAGCTTATCATAATGATCCCACACTTTCTTCTGTCCAAGGGCTTCTCCCAATACTTCAACTGCATTCAAACCAGGGAAAATCCCCCTCCTCGCAGCTGCATACAGTACATAAGAATTCATGAAGAAACTCTTTATTTGCCCCACTCTAAGCATCTGATTATGTAGGCTCTCTAACAAAATCATTGGCCAATCAAATTGGTACTTGCCATCCAAAATAGTTTGAATGAATGGAAACATCCATTCCTTGAAGTGTGAAGATTCTCTCTTTTCAAACACTCTGGAAAGCATTATGATTATGTCACCAATATCCTTACTAAAATCTACTCTCTTTAGCTTATCAAGAAGCTTATTCAAGGATTTCTTTTCCACCCTCATCCATTTCTTGTTCATGTGGGTCCTGTTAGTTTCCTTGCGGTTGCTATGCAATTGTAATGCCTCTACTTCATTGAGTTGTTTTGGGTTCTATGGTATAGTTGCATCAAACATAAACCTTATCATCTATGGAGTGAGATCAATGATGATATTCCCTTGTAGGTACACACATTGCCTTGTTGTCGGGTTATAAGCTCCTGCTATAGTAAGTATGAGATTTGGACATTGAATTGATAGAGGAAAGAGGGCAACATGTGACAACCTGGATTGAACAATTCTTTGTGTTCTCCCTATTGCATCCTCTATGAAAGTTTCTTCAACCAACTCCTCATAATTGAATGGACCTAAGTTTGTATCAGTGATATTAGCCCAGTTATAATCCACCTTGCTGGCTATAAGAGTGGGACTCTTATGTTTGTACCTCAAGGTGTAAGGGAGTTGCTCCACCTTTATCTTCTTAGGCTTTGTTGGCCTTGAAATTTTTGCAACCTGGCTCCCCCTTTGAGAAGCTTCTTTAGAGGCTCTTGAAGTTTTTCACTCCTGCAAAATATTCTTATGATAGATCAACAAAGACTTGGAAACCATTACATTGATATTACCTTTTCATATCATCTTCTATTCACCCAAGGAAACTCTACATACTAAGTCAAATTTTGTATTTACTAGAAGTGGAGCCAAAAGATAAATAGGAACAAAAATCCTTTTAACATAGGCGGGATCAAGATCAGAACCAAGATGAGACCAGAACCGGGATCAAAATAGAAACCAAACCTAGAACCAGCTGATGGTTCCAAGTTCGTTTCCAACTCCGGTTTCACTTCTACCAGTTTTTCATTCAAGAGAAGAACATTTTAAATAAACGATCACACCTTCAGACTTACGTCACATGAAACCATAAGGAAAGTTTAAATAAGGGGTTTAACCTCACCGCTAATAGGACAAAACCATATTTAAACTTTTTAGGACACGATATTGTAAAGGTCAATGCACAAACCCTAGTTTGCATGACTCGTCGATTTAGGAAATTAGGACATTAAGAACCTAACATGAAAAGCATTGAATTGACACAAAAATAGGATAAAAGAGGTCATTAAATATATTTGAACACTTTTAAAGCACAAAATACCTCTAAAAAATAAAACCCTAATTAAAACTAGGGCACAATAGAACATACATGCCACGAAAACGATAGCAAAACGACAAAAAAAAGGGGAAAAGTTGAAAAGGAAAAATGGAAAATGGGAGAAAAACAAAACCAAACCAGAAAGAACAAGTGAAACACACATGAAAACAAGTGAATATTTGCAAAAGAAAGTCTCACGAACGTGCAAAGAACATAAGAAATGAACGGGAAAAGCACAAACATAATGGGAAAACCACCTACCTCAAAACGCCACCAAGAAAGGTTGAAACTTTGAAAATAATCCACTCACCAATGTGCACCCACAATCAAATCGTGCTCCTCTCAAAGTTACTCAGGCTTTGGCTCATAAAAATTCTTTAGTTAATCATTATGAGCAAAAATAACCTTGATTAAAGTTTAAAATCCAGTTCACGCATGTGAGGAGGTTATAATTAATGTAATAAATGTGGTTGGTCAGGTGCAGAATCAGAATGGAAACGAGTATACAACCAATGTGAAAATCAAAGGCAGGCCAGACACAAAACATAATTGAAACAAAACAAGAAACTTTACTGAAGTCTCTTATCTAATTTTGAATCTGGTTTTGGTCCTGTAGTAGGGAAAAGACAACAAAGGGAATGGGGGCAGAATTAGAACCAAAGTTGGACTTGGAACCTTTACGAAGTTCCAAGTTCGGTTCCATTCCCAACAAAGGAAAAAAAAATTACACAAGGATAATGACAAAAGAAACGACAGGAATTGGGACCGGAATGAAAACCAGACATGGACAAGACACCAAACAAGGACAAAAACACAAAGCAATGAGTGGGAGTAGGATCAGAATGAAAAAAATGGATCTAGAACTTTTACAAAGTTCTAAGTTTGGTTCCATTTTCGGTTCCACTTTCGCTAAAAGAAAAAACAAAACACAAGTAAATGAAATCCAAATCAAGGGAGAAATAGACCCAACAGTGCAAGGAAAACCCAAAAAGACAAAGAAGAACAACAACACAAGGGTGGGGTCAAGACCATAACCAAATCCAAAATTGGAACCTTCATAAAGTTTTGAGTCCAGTTTCCATTCTGGCTCCACTTCTACCAAACAAAAAAAAGAACAAGGACTTAGGAGGAAAAATGAACAACTCCTAAGACCCAAACAAAAAAGCCAAGGACAAACAAACACAAGGGGGACCCATTTTGACCAAAAAAAAAATGGGGTGGTTATGCAAGGCATAACACTGCCCCCACATTTTCTTCCTTACATGCCCCTTCTATCAAAGGGTTATAACAACTCCTCTCATCCTTTGCAACCTTGGTTGCAATCTCTTCTCTTTCCTCTTGATCCTTTTGCACAAGGATCTCCTCTTATTTTTCTTCATTCTTCATATTTTTTGCAATCTTTTCTTTCTTCTCTTCATCCTTCAAAGGATTATCAACTATTTTTTTCACCTATTACAAATTTTATGTTGATTTCTTCTTTCATACACTCTTTAGGGCATACTGCTGCAATTTATTTTACCACTTTCTCTTGTTTATCTCATAACAGATTCAACACAAATTCTTCCTCATTCTTGATTATACCATAAGTGTTATCACTGCTATTATGTATAGCTTCTCTATCCCAAATCCAAGGTTAACCCAACAAAATTTGACAAATATCCATTGGTACCTATCACATACAATTTCATCCTTATATCTTCCAATGTGAAAATTCACAATGCTTTGTTCACTTACCCGAATTCAATAACCTCCATGCACCCAAGAGATGTAGTATGGCTTAGGGTGCTTCATCCTCTTCAAGTTCAACTTCTCAACCATTTCCAATGCAACCAAAATATCTCTACTATCGATGTCCACCATCACTTTGCAACACTTTCCACAGGACTCAAGCACACAGTTCAAAACAAATCACTCCTTTGAATGGGTTCTTGTTTCTTTTTTTGGGGCTTCAAATATTCCTTCTTCATCAAAAAACTCTCTCCATGTTCTCAAGACATTTTTCAAACAAGTGTGGCACACTCTCAAGGATTCTTCACTCTCTACCAATTCTTCACCCACAGTCTTGGTGGATTCCCTCCACTCTCAGGATCTTGTGGCTCTGATAACAATTGATGTAGAGCAAGGTGGACGTTGTCAAGACAATCACAACTAAACAAGCTTTGTAACTTTGAAACACTAACTTGGTGCCTTTCACCCAAAACCTTCAATTCTTCTTTTAGTACTTGGAACAAGAGTTTTTATTCATATCTTTCAAAGAAGACTTCAAACCAAAAATTGAATCACCATTGTAGATACCCTTTATGTCCTTTTGAAACATATCAAATTTGTGGATATGTTTGTTTTGTAACAACACCCTCTAATTTTGACTACTACGCTAGAAAGAGGCCTAATTAGGCTTGTTTTCCAAAGCAACTTTGTGATATCCTTTCTCCAACCTACCAACCTTCACTCCAAGGATTTCATCAAGTCACACGGGGTTTGAAAATACAAATTTCATCCACTAGAACAATTACCCAATCACCTTTTTACAAAACCCTATGTCTAGCCTATTCACCTAAGCCTAATACATAGAGATATTAGGCTAGGGCCGCATCAAACTAGGCCCTAACTCCATCCCCTGCTCTTGCAAACCCTACAAACATTAAAAGAACCCTAACTGCACCCTAACTACTTCCAATCCACCAATTTTTAGAACTTTCCACTAGTGGAATGGTCCCCTAATTCATGTTTTCCCTACTAAACCCTCAAACTAAGGTTTCTTGTATGCTTTCAGTAATTTGATTCAAACTCACTTCAAACTTTATGAAATTTAATGAAATCAACTAAAAATGAGAGTTAATTCAATCCACGACAAGTTCCAATACAACTTAGCACATGTTCAGGCCATGCGAAATTGTACAAACCTCTGTAGCAACAAGAAATCAATATAAACACATAGAAAATAGAGTAATTATTTATTGTTTGATCACCAAAATTTCATTAGGAGTTTGCTTCAACCATTACATTGCATATTTAAACATATCCCACTAAAAACGACCATTTTATAATTTCCATTTGAATCTCCAACAGTGCAACTTCCACAAAATCCAAAAATGTAAATGTTGCTTTGCAACTTTTGCAACATTTAGCAAAACTTGACAACTTGACTCAAAACTGATCCTACATGACTTCAAACACTTAAAACATGACAAGATGGTCTGAATAGACCTTATTACAAACAAAAACACAAAATACTAACATAAGACCCTATTTACATCATGAAGGCTAGGTGCCCCTGTACCAATCTATCTACATCATAGTTGTATGTTGCGTTTTATTATTTGGGTGATCCCACAATAGTGGTTTACAGTTTTTGCCCAAATTGGACATTGAAATAATTTTTTTAAAGTAAATATTCACTTTTGGACACCTCTAGCAGCTAAACCATGAGGAATTTGAAGATGATGCAAACTTGAGTTTCATGAAATTTTGTCTGTAGATTCTAAATATATTTTTTTCAAAATTTTTAGAATTAGATTGCACTATTTTTTCCATCTCCCTCGAAAACTAGTTTTTTTTACAGAAAACAATGTTTTTAAAAAGTGACACCGTATAACGCATAATTTTTTTCCATGAAGGATAAAATTCTAATTATTATGAATTTAGATTTGTAACTTTGATATTTAGTGCTTTCAATATATAGTGCACTCATATTTTTCAATATTTTGTTTTGATAATCTTCTATTTTTCCACATGTGTAGAACAAAGAGCTTAATTTTCAGTGAGAAACATACATTCACAAGATATAAAAAATAATTATAAAAATCAAATTAAATTTAATTAAAATTATAATTTTTTGGAAGCTTATAATAAGGACTACATACAAAAAAATAAAATTAAATGAATTCATTTCATCCCCCAAAAGGTAAATAAAAAGTGATTTTTTTAGTAGCATTTTGATAGGTGTAAAGGAGACTTCGTTATAGGTATGGTTTAAAACTAGCGGGGTTATATCCAAGGGGGCTTGGTAAAAGGTGGTTTGATCAAACCCAATTCAATTGGAATCCTTTAAATGGAACTTTTCAAAGCTTAAATCATTATATTCTCTAAAAATATGTGATTTCAACAAAAATCAGGATCTCCGAGAAAGTGTAAACCACTATTGTGGCAACACCCATTTGGTAAAAGGCATGAATCATGTAGAGTTGGTGAGCATTGATAATCTGGAGGAATAAGTGGCTTATTAGCAATACACCACAAATCACAATAGTAAGGAAGATATATAATATTTGTTGGAGCAACCAAGATTTTCTTGTAAACTCAAACAATCCACAAATTAAAAACGAGAAAAATGAGAAAATATCATATGCATGTGTCGTAAAATGTACAGAGAACCTTGCTTATAAACACAAGGATGAAAAAGGTGAGAAAATAGGAGTCAAACTCTAACTACCCCTCCAAGTATGAAACAAGTGTAGGAATCTATGGGAAATTGTTGTGACACTTGGCGAGTCTACATTAGGTGAGACACAATTCTAAATAACCTCATAGTGTTATGCTAAATCATTGCTCATATTAACTCACCACGTGTTTATTTCCCTTGTAAATCAAATGGGTTGAAGTGGTTCCCCAAAGATAATTTATGATGTAAGAAGCTCACATAATTTAATTAGGTGTCGCCATTGATGTCGCCATTGATCCTCTACTTTAACTTATCCTTTCAAGTTTTAAATAATTCATAGCACATCACATATATGAGAGTGGGGCCTTTTGAAAATCTATGATGAAAAGATGTGTGATGTGTTATGGAACTATCTATTGTCGAATCCTCAAGGAATTTTGTACCCTCTATCTAATAAGTACACATAAACACTATCTAGATCAATCATGAAACACTTTATCACCTGAACACCAAATAATTCAACACATATATCTCCTACCAAGGACACATTTCAAATGTTCACTGCTTCTAGTCTAAAAAAAAAACCTTGAATAAATTATATTATGTGAATAAATTTCATGATGCAATGAGAGGCCACCATATATCCTTTAGAATATAATATCTATCTAGAAAATCCTATATTTCATGACCATCACACATTGAATAGATAATAGTGGAGCCCATACCCAATATTATGATACATGAAGAGGAAATATAATGTAGTTTGGAAGTCACCACATAATAGAAGTGATAGGGAATTTTACTTTACCCACCTATAACATATACATCATAAATTTAAAACCAATTAAAACACACCAACTCAAAATAATTATGACATCATGCTAAGGTAGCTTGCAAAAATTAATCAAACTTGGAGACACATGGAATCACAATGCTAACTCATAATCTACAAAGAATCTTTCAAATAAAAGATGTGATGCTTGACCAAGTGCATTACATGGCCAATTAGCAAAGTACCAAATACTTTAGGATATAACCATGACATTTGAACCATTAGTCATATGAATGAAATAGTGATACTAACTTAGCATGAAGCATGAGGTTGGTAACCAACTAGGCTTGGGATGATTAAGACTCATGAAATAAGTGATTTCACATAGGCAAGCAATCACCATTAAAATAGAATTTTGAGATGACTAATCATATGAAGAACACTACAAGGATTGAGGTTTCATCCAAAGACATGGAAAGATAAACCCTAGCAAAGAACATAGGGAAAAACCTTAAGGATTAATATAAAAAAGTGGAACACTCCAACAAAAATAATTAAAAACTAAATATAGATATGTCTCCTTTGGTTTTTGATTAGGGGTAAAAACAGGTTTTGATGAGACCCAAAACCCATTATAGATCAATTTTGAAGGGATTTGTAACCATGTCAAAGTAAAGCATGTTTCCTACAAGATAATTCACAAACCATCAACAACCAAACAATAACAACATCAAACAGATAAACATGACTAAACAAATTGCAACAAAAAAGAGAACAAGGGACCAAAGTCCCTTTACAACCAAGTTTTAACTAGGACCTAGAACCCTTTAAGTGAACAAAGAGACCACCTGCATCATCTAGGAAATAGTAAACAAAATACTCAAGAAATACACATATGAGCCAAGAAGAATATAAAAATGAATTGTACAGAGCACCACTAAACCCCTAAACAAAAAAATAGCAAATCCAAACCCCCCACCTCAAAAGGGGAGTTAGAGAGCACAACGAAACCCTGAAGCATAAAAGTTTTCTTATAGCAGAACCTCACCAAAACCAACCCTGTATCTACCTCAATAGGAGGGAGATCCACTCTATAGGAGAGAAAGATATGAGAGTCCCAAACTTCAAAGCCATCACTCATCAAACCACACAAGCTCAACCTCAATAGGATCAAGCATAGGAGAGAATTACTTCATACCAAATCTATAGTAACCACCTCCACCTCAATAGAAGAGGGATCCACCTCAATGGGAGCAGTCTCCACCTCCATAGAAGACATCGCCAATAGATCCAAAGAGAAAGAAAAAAATTTAGGAGGGAAAATCACAAACTCCTTAGGTTTAGCAAGATACAGATGCAAGAAAGAAGTAGAACACACCTCAGCCAACAAGAAAAAACACAAAAGCTTTTGAGCATTTAGAATAAAAATATGTAACAACTCAACCAACAATTGGGCCTCAGTCACCAACACAAAATAACAGGGACCTCCAGTCTTGTAACAACAGGCCATCTAGGTTTTGAGAGAAGGCATGAAAAAAGAACCAGCCGAAATCCAAAGAATAAGAGGAAGAGCAGAGCAGAACCACTAGCAACAAATATCCCCCTAGCTTATGAGAAATAACCCCACCAGCCACAAGGCACACAACACTAATCAAAGTGAGGAAGCTACAAAAACTTCCACCACATCCAACACCTCAAAAAAATTAGTCTTCCCATCAAGAATAAAGGTCGATTAGAACACCCCTGGAGGGCCAAACCATAACCTTACAACCACAAGAAAGATATGCTTCATAGAACTGCCAACCTCAACAAGTGAGGACACCATAGGAAGAAAAAGAGACGATAGAGAACAAATCCTGCTACTCAACCAAGAAAGAACCATAGAAGAGAAGCTAAGCAAGGCCTAAAAAATGGTCTCATCCTCCTCAACTCCTCTAGAAAGCAAACCCCCAACTCCAGAGCACTTCCTGCCATGCCCTGTCAAAAGACGGAATCCATAAGCCCAATCATAAGGCAATGAGCCCACCACCAAAGCAAGGAAACAACAAGGACATGAGACTGTAGGCCTTCCAAGAGAAGATTCACACCCTCCAAAAGGAAAGGGGTGCTCAGAAACAACACAGAGGCTAAAAAGAAGACCCACACAATAACAAGCCCACACATCAAACTCAAAAAAAAGCCTTAGATTGATGCAAATGACTCTAGAAATGAGCCCAAGCAGGTACTTGAGGCACCAAAGCTACAACCCAACCATTCAAGTAGAAAGAAGCTTCCAAAATTGAAAGAACAAGCCGTAGCACCACAAGAAAGGAGTATGCAAGGATCTCCACCACAAACCATATTCAACCTCAACCTCTCCATCCTCTATAGATTTCAAACTACCCTCTTCGTGCCTCTTCTCACCACTCCTCTCCATCAAAATTTTAACTGAAAAGGAAATGTCTCCTTTGGTTAGGGACTATAGAAACTCAAATTTCCCCTCTTTTTTCTAATCTAGGTTCATATGGCCTTTTATTAGGAATATAATAAATTAAAGGTCGTGAAACTAATATAGATTGTTGACAAAAACTAGTGAGTTGTTAGGATGATCAAGGGAATCTAGCAACAATGTAGGGAATGTATTCACCCATAGAGTTTATATTTGTATTATTACAAAGGCTAAAAGGAGGCACACCATGGTAGGTAAATATATGCAATCACCACATGAATTTAAAATTAGGAACTAGAATTAACAGGTCATACCCTCTTCCAAGAATATGCAAATGTATTTATGGGGAAATTAATAGGTTTGCAACCTCATAGGGAAGTTAAGTTCACAATTAAACTCAAAATTGGGAATGAACCAATAATAATTGTACCTAGGTAACGCCAATGCTAAAATAGAATGATTTAAAATAGAGATACAAGAATTGGTGAAAAAAGGGTACATTAGAATGAGGGTGTCACCATGGCTAATAATTTTTGTGAGTAATCATTGTACCTTTTCACTATACATAGATTATAACCAATTAAATAAGGCCACCAATAAGTAGTTTCCTTTACCATGTATAAGTGACCTCTTTGACTAGTTAAAGGGAGATAGAATTTTCTCTAGGATAGGCCTAAGAATTGGATACTAGTAGATGAGCATAAAGGATGAAGATATCATTTAAAAAACCTTATATACTAGAAATAACCATTATGAGTTCATGTTTTTGCCCCTTTGGTTCACCATTTTCCCTATAGTACTCATGGCTCATGGACCATTTCTTTTGAGAGTGTTTGGATCAATTTTTTGTCATATTTATACATAAAATGTTCATTTATTATTAAATCCAAGAGGAACATGAAGATCATCTTCAAATTCTTAGAGAAACCAAACTATATGTAAATTTATCCAAGTTTTCATTTTTCTAGGAAAAAATTGAGTACCTTGTGTTAGGAAATCTTCAAAAAATTGTAAAATATGTTCATGTCTTGGTCCATTTTGTAATTTTGCTCCAATTTTTCCCTCCCTTGTGTGGAAAACGTCTAGTTTTAATTTAAAAATACTAGTTTTTTAGGTATGTTGGGAGTGTTTTTTAGTTCCCATGGGTTGGTTTTGAACATCCTTCAAATTACTAACATAGTCTCTATTAGTGATTTTTTGATGGTTAGGAACTTCATTTGAATAGATGGAATTGCTTTGTCTTTGATTTTCTAAAGTGCACAATACTCTTTTCTATCTTTATTATGCCTTATGATTTTGATGCCAATGGCAGTTGGTATTTTGGGTTTGGTTCAAACCCTTGTGTCAAGTCCTTGCATGCTCTTCATGACTTCATAGTCCTCAAAATATTTAGTTTGATAACTTGTTGGCTTGGCTCTTGAACCTCTATCATCCCTTATTGGCTAGTTTCAAACCAAGGTTGAAGCATTGCTAATGCTTAATAGGAATTTAAATTTGATAAAGGAGGAGGATGGATGGAGTCAAAAGGTCTTAGAATTTCATATTAGTTTGCAACCTTCATAAAATATTGATAAAGGAAGTGAAAAGGTTTAGGAAAATGTAAAGATATTTATTTCTTTTAGTATAAAATATTTTAGTGTTTTTCAAATTAAAAAGGTTCCTAAAAAGAGGTAAACATTTTCACCTTTGTTTTTGTATGCTGCTAATCACCATGAATATTGTAGATGATCGATTCGTATACTACGTGTCCTTATTGATATTATATGCATCCATTTTGGGTGAGATTGATCTTGTGCCCTTTAATTACATTTCAATGGGTTCCTATGTGATGATATTATTAGTAGTATATATGAAATAATTTTATTCATAAAGGGATTGGTCTATATTTTTTTAGACACTTTCAAGTTTCAAGTTACTCTAGAGCTTCAAAGCATATTAGTTTAGTTTATTTTGTAAGAAACATATTAGTGTGAATAAATGTCTTGTACCTAGTTAATTCACTCATTAAGACGTAGGGGACATATTCACATGTTAAGTTTACTTAGGTTATAAGATTCCTTCTAGAAGTCTTATTTGTTATTTCTAGATCTTCTCTTATCCTAAGTTGCTATGACTTATTTGTCTCATGTGATACGATTAAGACACTTGTCATGATCTTGTCTAATCCTATTCCTCACCTTTCCTATATAAGCAAGGCATCATATGTACATTGCCATATTCATTGTGGTTTCTATTTTGGAATTTTTGCATCCTTAATCATAGCATGATATTTCTACCATCTCTCTCATGGAAGATATTTTGTTTTACAGGTGATCCTAGGGTGTTGAGGAGTTCAACATAAACTCCTACATGGTATTAGAGCTTCAGTGTTGTAGACTTCTTCCTAGATTTGAGAGACCAATCTTGGCATGAAATTTTTGCTAGGTGTGAGTTGGCATCTTGAGAACCTCGCCACTGAATCCAAGGCATTAGAGAAAGACAAATTTGACTTTCGTTTGGCTCAAAATTTGACATATTTTGTCAAATTTGCAAGGGTTTGAAGAAAGGGTTTTAGTTGCCAAATATGGAGGGTAGCTAATTTTTCAAAGTAGTTTGGGTGAAAACTAACCTCTCCATTGTGTCCAAGTGGCCCGAGAACCTAAGGATTCACTACCAAATCATCAAAATATGAGACATTTTCTAGGGTGAGAATTTTTTTTAGGCCATACAACCATATGGATCCCTACTTGGTCGTATGGTCGTAAAATCGTCTTCGTTGTCATTTGTAGATCTTGTTGTCCCGTTAGGTAGAGAATATTCTCTATATTTTTGGCATATTCAATATGATTTTAATTAATAACACACAAGTTTTATATTTATTAAAACTGTGTTTTAAAACTTTTTAAATGTTGACCACATTTTACTTAGCCAACGATGAAGGGGGGGCTAAGCCTCAAGTGGCATGGACTCAACCCTACTACCCTCCCCCCTTCCAACCGCTTGCTCTGGTGGCACTATTGTTGTTAGACGACGGTTTTGTTTTAAAAACTTTTGGTAGCCATTTTGGTCCTATGGGTGACTGACCACCTAAATTTTTAGCCCTCAAGGAATTTTTTTGCATCCATTTAATCTATGAATTCCCAAATAGGGCCTTTTTTCATTTTCTCATAAATTGAAATCCAAGAGGAAAAAATTCTACTCAGTGCACTCTCTTCAAAGTTCGTGTCATAGATAACCCTCTCCCCATAGATCAAAATCCTTAAGATCCTCTAGAAATTCTCTACAGTGATCATGATCTCTCCAATAAGCAAGACAAAAGCATTGTGCTCTGTGTGTGTGAAATTTTGGAGAGTTAGCAAATCAATACTAAAGCACACAAACACTAATGAGATGTATTATATTAAAGATTTGAATCAAAGAACTACTCTAATTTCAGCAAAAAAATCTCTAAAAATGTTCCATTGTTCTCTATTCTCAAGGATTCATTGAATCATTTAGCTCTCAGATTTTATATGTGCACTATGATTGTTAGAATGACAACTTGAGAAACGAGATGTTAAAAAATGCAAAGAATCTGAATTCCTACATGAAACTATGTGATTAAATCCATGATACTATGATAATGGTGATATTGACAAATGGATAAATGATGTTGCATAAAAAGCTAAAATGATTTTGCATATGCTCAAATATTAACTATTGATATGATAAACTAAAATGCAATTACAAACTAAGACATGATTCTAAGTTAGAATGATAAAACAATGCAACTTCTAAATGCTAAATGATCAATTTCTAAATTCTCCAATGCTCCAAATCTATTCTTGCATAATAAGTTTGCTAAAAGATGTGATTGATAATGTTGTAGCAAGGGGTTGTATTTATAGGATTTTCAAAGCATCTTGTGATGTGGCAGTGATCGACGGTCCAAATTAAAACATGAGGGATGAACAGTGGAGATGGAAGAATCAAGGAGGATGTTCCCTTGACCAAGGGCAACATGCCAAATGGATGAAGGAATAAAGTGTGAGAAATAAGCCATGTGTTAGAGGTTTGTTGATATTAAATGTAATTTAAATATTAGCCATATTTAATTACATGTGACATTTGATGACATGGCCAAAAAGTGTTGTAGACATGTGACCAAATTTTAAATTTGCAATTATTCAAACTTAGTGAGGAGATATTTAATTAAATAAAAAAAAACTATAGCCATTTATTTATTTAATTAAATTTAGAAGAATGTGGTTTAGAGTGAAGAATTTTAGAAAAGCGTGAGCTATATAAATAAATTGAGAATTTATTTATAAGTAGATGAATTAAAGGAGTTCATTAATTAAATGGCTAGTAATTAATTAATTAATTATATTGACTGATTTTAGGTGTATACATTTTTCCCCTCTTTGAAGTAATGTGTTTACACATTGCTTCAAAGAAAAATTTGTTGCTGATGTCGACAATTTTTTTTTTGATGCCCCATACACTAATTTTCAGGTGATGGTAGATATATGCCCCCTCAGGAGATAAATCAATGAATTTTTGAATTTTTAGGATTTTTTGAAAATTTTGATGATTTTTTGATGATTTGATGATGATCTCAAAATTTTATGATTAGAAACGATTTATCTCCCAAAAAATGATGCTTAAGCCACCAGGTGATGAAATTGATGAATTTGCCCATTTTGAAAATAAAATAAAACAACCCCCATAAAAATGCCACTTAATTAACCTTAAAAAGCTTTAAAACAGTGATTAGAAGTTCATTTGAGATTTTGGTTTTTGAAAACTTTAAGAGTGATTGAGTGATTTGTGCAAATTTTGAAAAATGGTGATACCTTACCACATGCATCGGTTCGATCGCGTTAGACGTCACAACCACCCAATAGTGTACGGCCCTCTGGTATGTACCCCACAAACCTCTCTTGTAATTTCTGCATTTCATTTTTGGCATGTTTGTCATGTTTGAATTCGTATTTTCCTATTTCGGCACATAGAAAACCCAATGTAGCCCATAGAACGACTGTTCTAGCGCATAAACTACTTTAGCGCATAGGATAAATGAATTAACGCATTGATAGATGTAGCGTGTAGGGTGCCTGAAGTAGCACATTGAAGAACTGTTGTAGCATATAGGTGCATTTAGTTCTTAGGTGAATTGATTTAGCACATAGATGTGTTTATGTAGCACATAGGATAATTTGGCACATAGGGACTTTTTTCTGGTGCATTGGATACTTCGGCGCATTCAAACTATGTTTTAGCGCATTGATGATTTTTTCTGGCGCATAGGGTTTTTTAGCACATTGAAGCATTATTCTAGCACATTGGTGAAATTTAAACTAGATTGATGATTTTTTTGATTGGACTCCTTGATGTCAATGATGTTTGATCACATCAACCTTTGATTTAATTATGATTGATGATGTTGATAGGTTAGATGTCCATTGATCTCATGATAGGTGAGATTCAATGATTGATACTGATAATTGACCACATGCTAGGCAAGGACCAATGATAGTTTAATTGATTGATGGACCTCATGATAGGCAAGGTGCATTGATTGATTGATAAACCTCATGATAGGCAAGGTGCATTGATTGATTAATAAACCTCATGATAAGAGAGGTTGAATTATTGATTAACCTCATTATAGGAGAGGTTGAATTGATTGATTGATGCTCACGAGATTTGATCAAAGTCTCACCAGAGCTGATTATATTGATAAGTAGATTGATTTTGATTGATTGATTTTTTGATTGATGTCAATTGATTCATTAGATGCTATGTGATTTTTGTGATGATAGGAGCATTTGATGAGTTTACAGATTAGAGAGTGTTTCTTGAGGACATGGGAGTTGATTCCCCACCTGACGTAGCCTAAGATAGCCATTATTGCACAATGTAGATTGTCATCCCTAATTGATATGCCCCAGATTAGGATTAACAAGGGTTTACTGAAAAATTTAGCTGAGAGGTGGGTTAGTGAGCATAACACCTTTCATTTTCCCACTAGTGAGATGACGGTGACTCCAAAGGACATTTATCAAATTTTGTGGATGCCTGTGGTGGGAGAGCTAGTATTATATGATGCTCAGGAGTAGGGCAGGACTGATGCACTGTGCAGAGTATTCCAGGATGATAAGATATGTGGCTATGAGATCCCATGGAGATATATGGTTGATGCTTATGCCAAATTTCCATCTGTGCTTGCTAGATTTATTGGAGGGTTCCTTTGTCCTGATTGTAGATCAAAGGGACTTTCAGTTGGATGGGGCAAGATTCTTGAGAGCATGATTTCTCAAGGCACTAGATATGCATGGGGATGTTGTATGCTCATGCATTTGTACCATGATTTACACTAGGTGGTCTATCCTTGTGGGGCTAGTTTATCAGCTGGGGTTACATTGCTTCAGGTCTGGGCTTGGGAGCATATAACAGTCACATAGCCAGTTGCAAATAGATAGCGGCTAGCCATGAGGCCATACGTTCATGCTTATGTAGGTTTGATTAGTTAGCCTAGGCTAGGAAAATTAGAGTACTGGAGGAGAGTATTGGATGATCTATAGTTAGTGACATGGTGACCATACCTTGATTGTGAGTAGTGGCCTAAGGATGACACCAAGATGTCGTATTTGTGTCATTCCATGTACCTCATTGTGCGGACCCGATTCATTATCGAGAGATTTTTGCTAAGGAGTGTGTGGTGATAGTATGGCCGAGTGCAGGGGATGCCCTAGGGCATGGCACATTATGCACGACGTCAGGTGGATGCCACCGAGTGGGGACCCACTTTTTCCTATGATGTTGTTGTGCAAGAGTATCAGAGTTTGTAGGATATATTTTGGGATATTCATCTGGATATCATTGAGGCTCCGATGTCAAATGAGTATGCCCATTACCTAACTTTACATCCATTTCCACGAATCACCATCCTGGACAAGCCAGTGCAATTGTTAGAGGAGGAGGGGAGGGGAGTAGGTCATTGATGCAGGTGGAGGAGAGAGGAGAGAGGAGAGAGGAGAGAGGAGGAGGAGGAGGATGGCAATGATGATGAGGATGGTGATGGATATGGAGGTGGTGGGGATGATGATGGGGTGATGGGGGAGGAGATGAGGGTGGAGGGCTAGGTCCAGATGTTGGAGAGATGATAGTGCCTCACAAGAGGCGACATGTGGAGATTCAAGTACCCTCGTCATAGTAGCATACACAGATTGCTGCATCACAGGTACAAATTGAGACACTTCAAGGTCCTCTTGAGTAGGTTCAGGGTTTACTAGCCTAGGCCCAAGGGAAGATTACTGTATTGACAACAAAGAGGGATGCTGCTAGATAATAGGTACATTAGGTACATTCTCAGCTCACACAGGTCCATGCTTTGACTTAGGCACAAGTACAGATGTAGAGGAAAATTGTTACACAGACTACAGAGAGGGATACTTTGAGACGACAGGTCGATCAGGCTGAGGGCACTGTTGAGAGGCTACAATAGGCTACAATGGTCATTGGTGCATCAAATTACTTTAGAGAGATCTGACGTACCACATAGGAGGTAGAGTTTTATAGAGTGAGATATCATGATGCAGTGCCTCTAGAGCAATGGGAGAGATATGCATAGTCCCAGTCCAATAGATCCCAGTCTCAGACCACTAGTAGGGGTGTTACACAACCACTTTCAGGGGATCAGAGAGATCTTGCTGCAAGTCTGAGGTGGGGGAGGTACTAGTCCTGTGATGCCAACATCATCTGGGGGGAGCACGACATAGCTCCGATTGCGATTCTCTAATGTACTTTGGACATGTATACATAGATGTATTTGAGACATTGATGATGTACCTCTTGATTTTAGACATTATGATATGCTGCCATTTTTGATATTGATGTATCTCTTTATACTGTTGGATATCCTTGTACACTTTGACATTATGATTTTGAGGTTATATGATATATGAAGATGTTTATGATCTAAGTGCATATATGATGTTTATATGATGATGATCATGATGATTATGATGGATGCATTTAATTCCTATTATATATGCTATGTGATGTTCTATATGATGATGATGATGATGATGATTATGATGAATGCATTTAATTTCTATTATATATGCTATGTGATGTTCTATATGATGATGATATGATATGTCATGGATGCAAATGATGATGCAACTGATGTGTTATGATTCTATGATGCTTTATAAATGATGTCTATATGATGTATGTGATGGATCCTATTATGCCAATGAAATGTGATGCATTTTATGTTTTTTGTACTTTTCTAATGCTAATAAATGATGCAATGAATGAATGAATGATGTACAAAATGATCACATGATGGTGTATATTTCTTTGTGTTTATGATGTTTATATGATCATGATCATGATCATGATGATTATGATGATTATGATGATTATGTAATGATGATGCTTATGTAATGATGATTATGTGATGTATGCAATGATGATATGATAATGCATGATTGATGATTCTATATGCTTAATGGATGATGTTTTATGATATGTGATACATATTTGATTATGCAAATGATGTATGATGTGTATGCAATGATCCAGTTATTACTTTATCAGTCTTGGATTTGAGTAATAAAAAATTCATCTTCACTACTAGTTTTAGATGTTCATAACATTGGCATTATGTTTTTACCAGTAATGTTCTTCAACAACTTTTTCTTGTTGGAAATCTTATTTGTTGGACATGTCTGTCAATCATCTTATGAAAATCCAAGATCCATTTTGGAAAAGGAGTAAATGATTTCAGTGATTCATCAAGTTCAATTATGCCCCTATTAAAGTAGATATGTTTTTTTGCTTGGAAATCTTACTCTGCTAGACATGTCTTTCAATCAACTTAATGGACCAATTTATAATTCATTAATAATTTATGAAATGATTTGGATCATGCAAGTGAGATGGAATGCACTTCTTTTTGTATTTTCTGGTGCAAATATTATGATGTGATGCATGGATGGATGAATGATGTATGCAAATGATGATGCAACTAATGTGCAACTGAATGAAAATGATGTGTTTTTGGTTAATGTCAAATGTACTCAATCCATTAATAAGCAAGAAAACCTCATTGTGAAATTGTTGTAGCTTTGGAAACCCCATAGATATAGATGCAAAACTGACATAGATGCAATCTAACTTAATCATGCAGATCTAATATGTAGATGTTGTCATTCGTAAAAAATGATTTTTCATACTTTTATCATCATTGAGCCTTTAAAATGTTGAAAGTGAGTACAAAGATCGATGGCATAATGTAGACCATGATGACCTGAGTATTAATTCCATGATGTTTGATATTGTAAGTTAACAAAAGAATCTAGGTATAATTAAACTGAGATGACCTGAGTATTGCTTGCATAAAAAAACAAGAGTTAACCATTTTCCTATGTAAATTTAGAATGTCATTAGTGATACTTTGTAGAGCAAATCCCGTGACAATTTGCATAGTAGTAATGATCAACTCATAGACAACAGAAAAAGAACAATCATACTCCTTCCTGGATCCTCTAGTTCAATACATCATCGAGGTGCTCCAGAGATATGATAAAAAAAATAGAAGTTCAACAGTTGAACATTCATGCCACAACGATAAAGCCATGATTTAGAAGAAAGATCATCCATTTAAAGTGTAATTTTGGTTTGATTGATTTGGCTGTTTTTATTTTGATGGTTGATGTGTTTTCAATGGTGATTGATGTTGAATGTTGAGTTGCACCATGATCATTGCATTTTTTGTGTTTGTCTTTCTATTGTTTTTCTGTTGGTTTAAACTCAAAGTTTATTTTCCCCTAGTGAGTTCAGGATTTTTCCCCTAGTCTAGGGTGAGACATGACCACAATGCCAGGGTATGTACATGAGGTTTATGATGATAGGTAGATTGATGGTGAAAGCAAATGGTCAACATGCTCAAATAGATGGAAAAGCTAGTCTATCACAAATAGTGCCTGTTGCCAGGTTTTCACTACTTGTTTTTATTGCACACTTTTAGATTTTATGATTTTTTTGAGTTTTTTTTTCACCTTTTTTTTTGTATTTTTCTCTTTTTTTTATTGTTACCAAGACGCCTGTTTGCTAGGTTTTCATCAAGGCAGCCATTTTTTCAAGACATTTTTCTAATGTTTTTGTATATTTTCAGGACTTTTTTCGATGCATTAGATGAACTAGGTGTAGAACTTCTTGAGATATAGGCTGTTGAGGGGTTTATCAAACAAATCCCCTTTTGGTGTAGATAACTAATATGCTCCTAATCTAAAGACTGATACAATGAAAAATGGACCTGGCCAGTTTGGTTAAAATTTCCCCTTCTTCTCTCGATCCTATTGATTACAGGGGTTCTCTTTCAGGACTAAATCACCTAGCTGAAATGTTCTAGGCTTTACCCTGTGATTGTAACTTCAGGATATCCTCTACTGATATGCTTTCAAGTGATCTAATGCATGTTGATAATGTTCATCCAACAATTCTAACTCTTTTAACATAGACACTCTATAATCCTCATCTGAAATGATCCCCTTTAGTGACAAACAGAATGATGGTAGTTCAACCTCAATAGGTAGAATGGCCTTTGATCCATACACTAGAGCATATGGTGTGGCTCATATCAGGGTGTGGATGCTAGTTTTGTAAGCCCATAAAGTATGGTTCAGTTGAACATGATAATCACATCCAACCTTGTTGACAATTTTCTTCAAGATTTTCAAAATAGTCTTGTTTAAGGCCTCTACTTGGCCATTTCCTTGGTGATAGTATGGTGTAGACAACTGAATCTGGATGTGGAACCTCTCACAAAGTTCTTCGACGTCCTGATTCTTGAAAGGTCTACTATTATCCATGATAATAGATTGAGGAATTCCATAGCGATAGATGATATACTTTAGGATGAATGATGAAATTTGTTTTCATGTGATGGTAGTTAATTGAACAAATTCAATCCACTTCATGAATTACTATGTGGCTATGATGATAAACTTGTTTCTATTTGATGAATATGGATGAATATTTCCTATGAGGTCCAATCCCCACTACCATAAAGGCTATGTTGATGCGAAAGGTTGCAACTCTTGTGCTGGTGCCTATATCAAGTTTCCATGAATTTAACATTTTGTGTACCTTTTGACATATTGAAATGACTCCTCCATATTTGGCCAATAATACCCAAAATATAGGAGTTTCTTAGCTAAAGTTAGGCCACTTGAATGTGTGCCAAAAATACCCTCATGAACCTCATGTAAAGCGGTTTCAGCTTCGTTACATTCTAGACATCGAAGGAGAGTACCATCAAGACCTCGTCAATAAAGCACGTCAACTATTCGGGTGTGTCAAGTTGCTTGTTGAATGAAATTTCATTTTTGGTTATGGGATAAATTAGGTGGGAGGGTATTTTCTTTAAGATAGGTGTATATTTTCCTGTAGGTAGAAGCGTCATCCTTGGCCAGATGGTAGATGACTTGGGATTCGGGGTTGTCGTAGGATGGGTTGAACATTTGTTCCACCATGAACTCATAACGAGCTCCTTTCTCAGGAATCTGTGAGAGTGAAGTAATGGTAGCCATGGAATCAACAACTTTGTTGTCACCTCTAGGAATATGCTCAAATTTGATCTCCACAAAGTACATTTTGAAGTCATCAACCATTCTTTATTAAGGCATCAACTTGTCATCTTTTGTTTGGTAATCATCATTCACTTGGTTAATGACTAGTTGTGAATCGCCATAGACATGTAACTCTATGATCTTCCACTCAACTGTTACTTTGATTCTAATGATCAATGCTTCGTATTCAAGTATGTTGTTAGTGCAAGGAAACATCAGTTTGTAGGACTTGGGAATGGTATGTCCTTGTAGTGATATAAACAAGATTCCCGCCCTTGATCCATGTTGTGTATAAGAGCCATCAAAGTACAACATCCATTGTTGTGTTGACACCATTAGGACATCAACATCTATAAATTCAATGTTCATTGGATGATTGTCTTGCAATGGTGCTTCAACTACTTGATCTGCTATAGCCTTACCCTTGATTGATTTTATGTCCATGTACTGGATGTCAAACTTGCTCAATATCATGATCCACTTGGATAGTCTTCTTATTAGGGTAGCTTTGTTGAGTAGATACTTTAAGGGATCAATTTTAGCTATGACCTTGATAGTGTGAGTCAACATGCAATATCTTAGGTTTTGGGTAGAAAATACTACCACTAGACAAGATTTTTCAATAAAGGTGTTGTAGACACCAAAATCTGGTTTAAGCCTGCGAATTCAATGTTCTTCATAATTCCTATTCTTCTATTGATTAAATAATCTTAATTACTTAATTAATTCATCTTAACATTAATTCTTCTATTGATTAAATAATCTTAATTATTTAATTAATTCACACTTTTCTTTATTCTATCTGATTAATTAAATAAACACTTTTATTTAATTATGTTACTAATTAACCTTATCCTTCTTGTCAAATCAAATAAATTCTTATTTAATTTACTCTTTATCATATTTCAACTATAATTAAATAAATTCTTTATTTAATTATTCATTTAAACTTTCATCATTTAATTAAATAAATATTATTTATTTAATTATTCTTCGAATATCAAGTCTTGAATTAAATGAATTATTTAATTCATTAATTCTATTTTAACGCATTCCTCTATATTTTAGATAATTATGTGAGTTATCTAAGTATTCACTTTTACTCGACTCAACATCTATTTTAATCATTTAGTTAACTCTTCATTTGATGTCTGAGTGGCGTTCTCGAGTAATCTCTTCATCAAATCATTCAATCATCCAGTTCTAACTCAATTGTGTGTACATGCATATTAATTAAATATTCTTATTTAATTAATTAAATGTTGTGCGTGCATTCAGACAAGAGTTTCTTTAATCCATCTTCATCTTTTTCATGCAAAGATATTTCTTATGTTTTCGAATACTGAACTGAAGATTAAATCATTTATTTAATCTTTAATTCTATTTCTAATTTGTATCACTCAAGTCATCACTAATAGTTATCATAATGCATGTCTAATATGTCGATCTCAACCATCCGTTGATCTTTCAATCTTGGCCTGTCGTTCAAATAATCAATTTTCTATAAATTGATTTGTCATTCTTCATTCCAATCTCTCTCGCGAAATATTATGACTTTTGAGAGCACACTTGTCTTGAATATTTGATATTTTGCTAATCACTATCTTAGGCTATACTTGCACAAACTTACGAAAAATCTGAGGGAAATTATACTACACAAGCAAAATGGAGAAGGGCAATCGAGATGAATCATGGAAATACGTTTGAAATTGGTGAGATTGTTTCAGTTTTTTTACGTTTTAACTTCCTGTGTTCTTTGTTGCTTTAACATTTAGATTTGCATCTTAGATTTTAGTATTGCATGTTTGCTTCTAATCTTCTTTGTTGTCTTTGTGCACTTTCTATGGCGTTACATTTGGTGAACCTAACATGAAGATACCATCTTCGCGGATCCGTAGATCTTTTATTTTTGGTTTTTGCAGGTTTTTCGTATGGAACGACGCATATGAATTTTCCTAAACCGCAATTGAATTTATGCACCACATCTAATAGAGGAAACAACACATCTGTATTTTCCCGAACCACAATTGAATTCTTGAGCCACAATTGAAGAAGAAACGACACATTTGACTGGTAGTACAATGATGCAATTGACTGGTAAAACTTTATTTCTGTTTTCGAAAATCTAAAATTTTCAATTGATTCGTGTGTTACTAATATCTTATCTTCAGCGTGTGGCCTTTTGGAGTTAACAAGCTTTTGCAGGACGATTGACGAAGACAATATTGCAAACTACTAACGAATTTTTCTACAGGACGCTTGTCGAAGACCTTAGTTAATTTTTGAAACAAATTGTTTGGTAGCATAGCAAATCTTTCGTTTGGTTTAAAATTAATGAGTGTCTACTGTGTTTGGTGTGAAAGCACAAGTCTGGTTACCCTTACGACTTGGTACATCGAAGTATCCTCTCCCCTTGCGCATCCATGAAATCCTGGGTGTAAGAGAAATGGTTACCAACTCTATAATTTGAGTATGTTCTGGTGGGAAAAAGTACTCACCCTAGGACGACTTAGACTGGTAGTACCTTGAACCCGAGGGACTTCTAGCCGGTATATAAAAGTGGGTTCTTGGGGAAACCCCAAGAATCACAAGTGTGGTTCCGACGAGATGGATCCGAAAGGGGACTCGCGCCGTATGGATCACACCCCATGAACGAAATGCCCGTACTAAATACCCTTTGTTTTAGAGACCAACCTATTTGTGGCCATTGCTTAGTATAGTGCAGTGTATAGTATCATGCCCGAAGATACTCACTACTGATCCCCTTGAGTAGAGATAACAGTTCTTGGGAGGTCATTGCCCAAAGAATTCAAAATTGGTGTGCTCGAAAGACGTTAATGAGCCGTGGAGGGGAGCCAATGCCACCAAATTCCTAAGCTATCCACTCTCGAGAAGGAAAACACTACGCCTTTGGCCTATTAGGATGTGCTTGTCTGTTGTCAACTTAAACATTCTTTGAGTCCAAAATCGAAACTGAAAACACTTTGTCTTACGATTGTCTTTGATTGTTAGAATTTGATCACAGAAAACAGAGTCAGTTTAAATTTCATGTCACTGAAAATTCATAGTCGCAACTATTCACCAGAAGGTCGCAATTGATTTTTCAAGTCGCATCTATAAATTTTTGAGTCACAACTATAATTTTGAGTCACATCTGTTCATTTTTGAGTTGCATCCACAAGTTTGGCTTGCAATTGTTTTGGAAAAACCGCATGTGTTATATTCTGAGTCGCATCTGTTAAAAGGCTAACCACAATTGTGAATTTGAACCGCATCTGTTAGATCTTGAAACACATCTATCTAATTATCAGAAAACTAGAATTCACAGTCATTGTCTAGTTAATACGGTTATACCAGTTTCAGTTGTCTTTACACAAACAGTCCTTGAACAGAAACCTGAAACGATTTGCTCAATTTCGCATCCTTTATGGTCATTTATTCATTACCATAGTTGTCTTCATTTAGAGTTTAGCTTCATCTTAGGATACATATTACCTTGCATTAGACTGCTAAAAGGTCACTTTTATAAACTTTAGGAGTAGTCCACCATCTATACTCTAGAAAAATCATAGTGTCAACAACATTTGTCATTGAACCTAGTCTTATCATCTTATAATTTGTCCTACATAGAGTCCTCCTAGCTCATTAGTCTAGTTAGGAAACTCAACTTTTCTTTGATCCTCGTCCTACATTGGTTGTTTGACTTAACTAAATTGACACCTTGGTTTGACTTTAGGCAGTTGGTCCCTTCATCTTGGGTTTATAGAATTGATCACTTTAGGGTCTTGCTTAGAATTTTGCATCTTTAGAGTCTAGACTAGCATCATCTTAAAGCATTCCTTATTTTGCATAAGAAAATCCCAAAAAAATAGACTAGGGTCATACTATTCATAGATATAGTCTTGCATTTCCCGCATATTAAGCTTGTCTTACATGGTTGAAACTAGGTCTAAGAGAAGTGAGAGAGAAAACATGTCGAACCCAAACGAGTTCATCAATCCATTTTCTTCAAGACCTCATAAGACTCTATTAGACAAATTCACCACTAGAAACACTCAAGGACATATTGCAGTTGAGGACATAGAGGCTGCTGCACTGGACCCTGAATTTGCCTCTTTCATAGATGAGTACCTAACAAATGATCGACAACGATATTTAGCCAAATTGCTAGTTGAAGGCGCTACCTTACCTCCACGATTTGACATTAGCACCTTACAAACTCAACCTACACAAGGGACAAACACAACGACTGCTAGTACTACTATACCTTAGATCAGCACAACTATGTTGCCTAGCACGTCCACACAAAGTACGATAGTCCATACGTCCCCATTTGGTATATCTAGCATGACATTAGGATTTAATTTCACTACAGGGGCTTCATCATATACTCCCTTCAGTCCTCTTGTTGGGAATAAAAGGTCTAAAACCTTAGCCTCTACACCTTATGTCGGCACCATAAGTTCACAGTCAACGACTATACCCAATGCTAGTATCATGAGTACCATACCACAATCGATGGCCATACCTAGTGCTCAAGTCACTAGTACTATACCACGGATTACACAAACATGAGGAATTCCCTCCTTCCAATATGGCAATCAAAATCCACTCTCCCAGACTAGCAGTCGAAACCAATTCACATCGATTCTGAGTCAGAATCCCTTTTCATAGATTGGTAGTCAGAATCCATCCACATAGATTCCAAGTCAAAACCAATTCACATCGATTCTGAATCAAAATCCCTTTTCATAGGTTGGTAGTCAGAATCCGTTCACATAGATTCCAGGTCAAAACCAATTCACATTGATTCCAAACCAGAATCCTTTTTCACAAAGTGGTACTCAGAATCCATTTACACAGAACCTAGGTCAACACCAATTTATGCAGATACTAGACCAGAACACATTTACCAATATTCCGAATCCAAATCCACCTCACATGCCAACGTTCAATCGAAACCCATCACGAAACTTTGGATTTTAGAACACATACATTGATCCGCATAATCCTCCTATCACATTGTTGACCCAAGTTGACATCCTACAAACACAAATGCACACATTACAAACACAAATGGATAACATGTCAGTGTCAACTAAGAAATCATTTTCAACAAAGGACATATGCCCATTCCTTTTTGATAGATCATTGTACATGACACCTTTCCCTCACGGATATGTCATATTGAATCTTCCTAAGTATAATGGCAAACAAAATCCAATCGAACATATCAGGGAATTTTCTACCATATGCATAGATGTTGCTTATGACCCCATGTATCTTATGAGGCTATTTCCAAGAAGTCTTGTAGGAATTACACTAGAATGGTTTTCGGGTCTAGATTCTGGCATTAGATCTTGGGG
Organism: Sequoia sempervirens; assembly: GCA_007258455.2. Classification (NCBI taxonomy): domain Eukaryota; kingdom Viridiplantae; phylum Streptophyta; class Pinopsida; order Cupressales; family Cupressaceae; genus Sequoia; species Sequoia sempervirens. Next base: position 101,801,504 of record VDFB02252616.1, on the reverse strand, counting down.
TGAACTAGTTGAGAAATTTGTGGAGCAATTCTCCTTCAACATTGACCACGAGATAAATATAGCAACCTTGTGCCACACAACGTAAGATGAAGGGGAAACATTCATTGCTTTCTTCCAGAGATGGAGAACTATTGCTAGTAGGTGTCCTGTTGAAATGCCCGAAAAACAAAAGGTTACAATGTTTCAAGAAAACCTTCATCCAAAACTCAGGAGTAACTTAAGGGTACATTGTTGTATATCTTTTTCGGAACTAGTGGAAAAAGGGGTGATAATAGAGAAGGATCTCATTGAAAATGGTGAACTCAAGACATCAACATCCAATAGAAACCCAATCATACAAAACACCCCCACTGACAGAAACATATTCTGGTCTTGCAACAAAAATGTCACCAATGATGGGGTAGTTGATGCTAAAACACTACAAGCAGGACCTCTCATCGCATTACAAGGACCTCATAGTTTTTCCAACACACTTAATGTTGTCAATCAACCTCCTAACATGGTCCAAAATACTCAACGTCCACAACCAAGAAGATTTCAAAAACGTGAGTTCACTCCCTTAAGGGAACCCATTGAGTCGGTGTTCAAACAACTGTTACAACATAACCTCATACAGCTGCAAGAACCAAGACAATACGATCTAGGATAGTTTAAACCAGCTTGGTGGGATGACAATGCCTTTTGTGATTATCATAGGACTAAGAGGCATAACTTACAAAACTATTGACAATTGAAGAATATCATACAGGATCTTGTTGAAAGGAGAATTATTGAAGTTAGTGGACAAAAACAAAAGTCATCAAACATTGATCATCAAGTCTTTTCAGACCCACTACATGACCATGGGAAAGGAACTATTCCCAGCTCGAGTACTAAGACCAATATGTCAGCCAACTATGCGAGTATTAAACATGATTATGGTAGTGGAAAAATCATTCATTGTCTTTGCGCCGCTAATGAGAATATTAATACCATTACTATCAATGCTAATCCTGAGTGTGCGGTCAATACTCATCGTACTAAATTCACTATTCAAGGCCCTCCATCGCAGCAAACACCCCAACCTTCCAAGTTACAATATAACCTTCTTGATCAGTTGGGGAAGACCCCAGCCCAAATCTCAATCTTGGAATTGTTGTGTATTTCCCCCCAGCATCAGTCTATCCTTGATAAAGCTTTATAGAATACCACAGTCCCTAACGATCTAGATGTCAATTGTTTCCAGGAAATGGTGGGCTACTTGACCAATAATCACCATGCCATGTTTTTTGAACAAGACTATGCAACAGAAAAGACGAACCACAATGACCCTTTACATCTAGAAGTCCTTGTTGATGACACCAAAGTTAGACGAGTTTTGGTAGACAGAGGAGCAGGCTTAAATCTATGCACTTTAAAACTAATTAAGGTATTCGGTATTTCAGAAGCATGTGTAGACACCACCAAGAGTATTTTCATTAAGGATTATGATGATGAAGAACGAAAATCAAAGTGGGTGGTAACACTTCCTATCAAAATTGTTCCTGCGGTGATGGAGACAAAGTTCTAGGTCTTGGATCTCACCCTCCCTTATAACCTTCTACTAGGTAGACCATGGATTCATGCCATGAAGGCGGTCCCTTCTACATATCATCAGTGTCTTAAATTCCCTTACAATGGCACTAAAATAACTATAAATGGTGATCCCGATCCTTTTCAGTATTGCACCAATCTAAAGGAGATCCCTCAACACCAAGTGTCGGTAAACCACGAGGCCTCATCATCCAATCCATCTTCTTATGTTGATCCATCCACACTCACTCGAGCAACTACTTCACCCTTAGTTCCTACCACACCTACGGTTGAGATCCAAGACAAGGGTTGTGGAGAGTATTACGTGAAGACTTCTTATTGTGTTAGCCATTTGGTTCCTCCTAAGTCATATGGTTTACCTACAACAGGTAGGGGACAATCTATAATCACTATACACGTTCCCCCCACAACAACTTTCACTAAATGGGGTGAATTAAGCAAAGAGGCTGTCGATGCATAAGATGTCACTTCCTAGCTGTTTAGGGAAGATGAAGAGAAACCACTCTTACTGGCTCATATTCCTACAAATCTATATGGAAAGGGTTTCAAAATTATGCAAAGCAAAGGATATGATGGACAAGGTGGTTTAGGCTTAAACCAAGATGGAAAAATTGAACCAATATTTGTTTCTCAGTGGCCAAAAGGAGTAGGGATAGTGTTTCAACTGATTCAGATTGGCGTTCCTAGTACCCCATTACCCTTACTAGAGGAAGTTAGTGCTTCAGAAGATATTAAGACATCTCACGAACTAGTGGACCAATATCATTGTGACTCATCCGAATCTAATGATTATGAGTGGGAATCGTTATCCTCTACTTCTTCCATGAACCTTGAAAAGTTATTTGGAGAACTTGACTTGATGTTAAGTTCCTCACCCAACCCCTTAAATTCCTGTCCGCCAAGGAAAATGAAAAAAGAGGAATGGTTTAAACATTACTATTGGGAATCACTTGATCCTACCTCTTGGCAACTTGAGCCACCTGTTTCCGATAGTCAAACCTTGGCATTAGGCCCACTTATTCATCCACCTAGACCCAAACCCAAGAGAAAAATGGACCTGGTACAAGATTTTTGTAATCACATGAATAATTCAATCTTTACCTTGACCCCATTAGACTTTGATAACTTCGACGATGACATGCCTTTAGTCTATCCCCAACTCATTGATTGGGATCAACAAGACGCACCTGTCTTAGACACTTTTGAGAACGACGAAGCAATTGCTGAGTTCCTGGGATTACATGAAGGCATACCTAACGGGGATCATAAGGCTGGTTTTACCATTGAATAGGACAACAAAGCATATTTTGGGGAATCTACTCAACCCTCTAGTCACAAAAATGAGAAAATGAATAAACAAAATAAAAAAGATGAGTCTCTAGGTGAAAACCGAAAGGCACCTTTAGACAATGAAAAAGTAAAAAGAAAGGATGCATCCGAAGGTGAAAACCTCTCTGAGGCACCTAAGGATGGAGGTTTGAATATTCTCCCTGTTGCATAGGAAAAGTCACCCATGCTCGTTGAAGAATCCGTAGAGGTCAACATAGGCACAAAAGAGAATCCTCGACTAGTTTATTTTGCAGCGTCATTGACAACAGAAGAGAAGCTTGAGTTCCACAACTTCTTTACACAGAGACAGATAAATTTTGCTTGGTCATATGCCGACATGCCGAGCTTAGATCCTGAAATTGTTCTACATCATGTTCCCTTACAACCAAGTGCCAAACCAGTGAAACAGAAGTTGAGAAAAATGCATCCACAAATTGCTTTATTAGTCAAGGCAGAACTCAAGAAATTGTTAGATGTTGGTTTCATCAAATCTATCGACTATGCAGATTGGATCTCCAATCTTGTACCAGTCACTAAACCAACTGGGGGCATCCGCATCTGCACTGATTTTAGAGATATCAACAAAGCTTGTCCTAAGGATGACTTCCCTTTACCTAACATAGACATGACAGTTGACATGACAGCAGGATATGAGATGTCCCTTATGGACAAATTTTCAGGATATAACTAGATCAGAATATCAACTGAAGACCAACCTAAGACAACTTTCACATGTCCTTGGGGAACGTATTGTTGGAATGTTATGCCCTTCGGACTCAAGAATGCAGGAGCAACCTATCAGCGTGCCATGACTACTATCTTTCATGATCTAGTACACACTTGTATGGAAGATTATGTTGATGACCTTATTGTAAAATACAAGACAAGGGTAGAACATCTACAGGTTTTAGACAAGAAATTTCAGAGGCTAGAAACGTATAAAGTGAGACTCAATCCAAAGAAATGTGTGTTTGGAGTCAAGTCAGGAAAGTTGTTAGGTTATATCATTTCTAGACAAGGTATTGAAGTGGATCCGGCTAAGGTAAAAGCAATCATTGACATGCCTCCACCCACTAATCTTAGTCAACTAAGGACACTATAGGGCAGGTTGCAATCTATCAGAAGATTTATAGTGTAGCTAGCAGACAAGACACATCCTTTTCAACATCTACTTAAGAAAGGCGTACCCTTTGCATGGATAGCTAGGTCTGGAGAGGCTTTTCAACTGATTAAAGATTATTTACTCACACCACCTGTCTTAAGGCCACCTGTTGAAGGAAGACCATTGATTCTTTATATTACAGCAACCCATTCATCACTCGGAGCATTGCTTGCACAAAATGATGATGAAGGTCATGAAAGGGTAGTTTATTATATCAGTTGGATGTTGGTAGGTTATGAGCTCAACTATAGTAACATTGAACGTGCCTATCTTGCAGTAGTATTTGCTACCCAAAAACTAAGGCACTACATGCTAAACCATCAAACAATGCTGATTGCTAAAATAGACCCTCTAAAATATCTTCTCAGCAAGGCAGCATTAATAGGGCAACTAGCCAAATGGGTTATGATACTTAGTGAGTATGATATCTAGTATGTAGAAAGAAAGGCTATTAAAGGACAGGTCATTGCTGATCAGTTAGCTGACACACCCATACAGGCAGATCACCCATTAGTTGCAGTCTTTCTTGATGAGTTCATATTCACATTTGACACAAATATAACATGGAAACTGTACTTTGATGGCTCACATACAAATCATGGTTCAGGGGCTGGTATACTGTTTATCACACCATAAGGTGATTCCATCCCTAAGTCATTTAGGATTGCAATCCCATGCACTAACAACATGGTAGAATATGAATCTCTCATGACAAGGTTACGCATGGCGGTCAAGTGGAAAATTAAGGTTTTACAGGTATATGGTGATTCTCAACTCGTAATTAGATAGGTAAATGATGATTATGAGACTAAGGATGAGAAGCTTGCTCCATACAAGCGCATGACTAATAGCTTTAAAGATTACTTTGAAAAAGTTGAGTTTCATCAAATACCTCATGTATTAAATAGGGTAGCCGATGCTATGGCTACAATTGCATCACTTCTTGACATTCCTAACAACATGCCTAAGTTTGAGTTCTTGGTAGAACAAATTTTGGTCCCAGCCTATGATATCCCAGATTCTGAAATGGTGTGTGATATTGTTGGTCCCGATTCCCCATGGTACAAAGAAATCTATGATTACCTTCATGCCGAAGTCATACCCATTGGCCTATCCAATAACCAATGTAGGACATTCCTCCACAAATCAGCCAAATACACCATCATCAGAGACACCCTATATAGATGCGCCTTAGATAATACCCTACTGAGATCTCTTGATTCTATTGAAGCACAAGCAACCTTGCGTGGGGTGCATGAGGGTATATATGGTTCCCATTCGAGTGGTCCTACCTTAGCCAAAAAGATTATGAGACTGGGTTATTACTGGCCTACTATGGAAAAAATTCATGTCTTTGTAACGAAATGTCACCAATTCCAAGTTCATGGAGATTTGATACATGCCCAAGCACAGGAGCTTCGTCCTATCACGTCACCATGGCCCTTTGCCCAATGGGGACTCGACCTCATAGGTAAGATCCACCCCACATCATCTAATGGACACAAGTTCATTATCACTGCCACTGAGTACTTTACGAAGTGGATTGAAGCCATTCCCATGACATATATTACTGGCACATAGATTTCTAGATTTATCCTGAACTATATCATCTGTCGGTATGGTATCCCTCAGTCCATAATCATTGATAATGGCTTCCCATTTAAGAACCAAGAAATCCACCATCTGTGTGATGAATTTCATATCAAACATCACTTTTCTACTCCATACTACCCACAAGGTAATGACCAAGTAAAGGCATCTAACAAGACCATCATTAGAATCCTCAAGAAGACTGTCAATGATGTTGGTCGTGACTGGCATTTATAGCTTAACCTTGCCTTATGGGCTTATCGTACAAGTATCCGTACTCCCACTGGTGCTACCCCATATTCACTTGTTTTTGGGTCTGAAGCCATTTTTCCTATTGAGGTCTAGATTCCTTCCCTAAGGGTATCCCTGAAAGGCCACATTGATGATGAAGAGTACCGAGTGTCGAGAATCCATGAGCTAGAATTCCTAGATGAGTGAAGACAGAAGGCACTAGACCATCTCCAAGCATATCAGAATCACCTTCGTCGTAGCTATAACAGGAAGGTTTTGAATAGAAACTTTGACATTGGTGACCTAGTTTTAATGGAGAATCCAAAGAATCAAGCAGAAAGAGACAAACTAGGAAAGTTTGAACCTAATTAGTTAGGACCTTATATTGTTACATAAGCTTTTGGATCAGGAGTGTACCAACTCTCTACTCCTGAAGGGGAACCATTGTCCTCACCAATTAATAGTCTGCATTTGAAGAGGTTCTATGCATAACTTATGTGAGCCTTTGTCTTAATTAGCAAAAAAATAAAAAAAATCAAAAAATCGTTATCAAGGTGAAAACCTGGTAAATAGGCATCTTGTTAACACCAAAAATAAATAAATAAATAAATAAAATTTTAGATAATATAGAGAATAGTAAAGACAAATCATTCGTCCAATGGTAAAAACCACTTCGGTGGCGTTTTGGATAGGTACCATGGTGAAAACCTGGCAAACAGGCGCCATGTGTACTCAACTCTGCTCCTTTGTCTACTATTATTCTAATCTACCTTGTACATAGTCCCTATCATTGTATATAGTCCACGATCCTGTACATAGTATCCACCTTGGTACATAGTCCACTTCCCTATCTATATCCCTTATCCTTGTATGTACTACCTATCCTTGTACATATCCCTTATCTTTCCTATCCATCATTTGTATATTCCATTCATAATAAGTGGTAGTCTTTCCCATAACTTGGAACGATTGACATCGAGAGCATTTCATATCCCCCATTTTACCCTATTCATAATCAATTGGTCTTATATACTCGATTGGGGGCAAACACTTGACATGTGTCATATTGGTTCTTACATTGGTTGTGTTGAAGACGTAAAACCATGGAAAATTCACAAAAACATCGCAAAATGACCTGAGAAAACACAAAAACATCAGAAAACTTCCAAAAGACAAAAAAATCAAAACATTTCAAAAATCCAAAAATAGAGTCAAAGTCAGTCGCACGTGTCAGTCTTTGTCGTTTGTCGAACTACATTGCCTCTGCGACTGGACGTAGGCAAGGCCCTCTGCAAATGTGCCCCCGAGGCCGCATTAGGTTAGTCCGTTTAGGTTTGTCTGTATAAATTCATAAGTCAATCCATATGTCTATATGACAAGGTCATTGGTCGTGTCGAACTACGAGGTCTCTACATGTATAACATAGGAAAGGCCATCAAGCGATGAGCCCCTGAGGCTGCACTAGGTCAGTCCATTAAGGTTCATCACATTCACTTTCACACATGTCTTCTATTTGTAGTTAGTCTTGTCAGTCAAGTCAAGTCAAACTACGAGGTCTCTGCGTGTACAACGTAGGCAAGGCCATCAATCGATGAGCCCCCAAGGCCGCACTAGGTCAGTCCTTTAGGGTTTATCATCACGCGTAGTCAATTTTCAACACATCATATCAAGTCATGCATCCATCTGGTGAACAAGTCAGCAATGTCTCTAAGTCAAATCAAACAACTTTCCAAACAAAACAATTCAAACAAATCAACCAAAAGTCTGCTACAGGATGTGTCCTTGGAAATAGACATTATCAAAACAATCAACCTATGTCTTATACAGGATGAGTCCTTGCATAATCGACAAGGTCAAGCATAGCCTTACATAGGTTATCACAACAATGGCATTTGACTCAATGTCTTATACGATACATGTCTTTCTAAAACTAGGCTTTTTCATGCCTTATACAGATAGTCATAACATCGAAACCAGACTCACAGTATTATCCGGTAGATGTGTCTCCTGACATTAGGCTTTATCAATCAATCCTTTTATCAATCAAACAAACAACTCATGTTTTGGCAAATATTTTTACTGGCTTTTTGACTTTCTGACTTATTTATCTTATCATTTATCTTGAATTGATGATTGGGATTCATGTTACTAGCTTTCTCAAAGATGTCCCATGAAGGATTTAGAGAAGCAATGATGTATCAGAATTCTATTTTCTTTGACTGCTGTCTATCGACTGTCTTTTAAATTGGATTTTGAGTCATGTTACTAGTTTCCTCAAGGAAGTCCCATGAAGGATTTAGAGGAGTGATGACATCTCATGACCCATCTTTTACTTTGTTTGCTATCTATGGTTTGTCCTGACAAAAAGACTAGGGCAACTTGTGCCCTTAGTATGAGTTAATGACAATCCTTGTCTGTGACTATCTATTATTAGCAAGTGGATGACCTTGCACACCTTGATCTATGTCATATCATGGTGTTTTTCTCCATTTGTATTAGTCCCGCCCAATGATGATAAAGTGCAATACCTTTTATGATACAACGAAACATCGAAGATTGCTAATACTCACATCATGATCTTTTATTATTCATCTTTCTTTTTGCACTAACATTTCTCCTTTTCTACATCTTCACCACCATTATCTATTTTCCTCTATCCTTTTTTTCTTTCTTTCATCTTCTAGTTCTCTCATCAATTTCGAAAGCACACTCATGTTCTTTGAACCCGCCTGTCCTCCCGAGGGGGCATACCTTCACCTGTTTCACACCGGGGCATTACTGGGGCATATTTGTTATCGATTTTCTTTGACACAACGCCAAAATGCCATTGTATCAAAGAGGGGCAAATGTAGACACCAAAATCTAGTTTTAAGCCCGCGACTTCAATATTCTTCATAATTCCTATTCTTCTATTGATTAAATAATCTTAATTACTTAATTAATTCATCTTAACATTAATTCTTCTATTGATTAAATAATCTTAATTATTTAATTAATTCACACTTTTCTTTATTCTATCTGATTAATTAAATAAATGCTTTTTATTTAATTATGTTACTAATCAACCTTATCCTTCTTGTCAAATTAAATAAATTCTTATTTAATTTACTCTTTATCATATTTCAACTATAATTAAATAAATTCTTTATTTAATTATTCATTTAAATCCCTTCAGCATTTAATTAAATAAATATTATTTATTTAATTATTCTTCGAATATCGAGTCTTGAATTAAATGAATTATTCAATTCATTAATTCTATTTTAACGTATTCCTCTATATTTTAGATAATTATGTGAGTTATCTAAGTATTCACTTTTACTCGACTCAACATCTATTTTAATCATTCAGTTAACTCTTCATTTGATGTCTGAGTGGCGTTCTCGAGTAATCTCTTCGTCAAATCATTCAATCGTCCAGTTCTAACTCAATTGCATGTACATGCATATTAATTAAATATTCTAATTTAATTAATTAAATGTTGTGCGTGCATTCAAACAAGAGTTTCTTTAATCCATCTTCATCTTTGTCATGCAAAGATATTTCTTATGTTTTCGAATACTGAACTGAAGATTAAATCATTTATTTAATCTTTAATTCTATTTCTAATTTGTATCACTCAAGTCATCACTAACAGTTATCATAATGGATGTCTAATCTGTCAATCTCAACCACCCATTGATCTTTTGATCTTGGCCTGTCGTTCGAATAATCAATTTTCTATAAATTGATTTCTCATTCTTCATTCCAATCTCTCTCGTGAAATCTTATGACTTTTGAGAGAACACTTGTCTTGAATCTTCAATATTTTGCTAATCACTATCTTAGGCTATACTTGTACGAACTTACAAAAAATCTGAGGGCAATTTTACTACACAAGCAAAATGGAGAAGGGAAATCGAGATGAATCATGGAAATACGTTTGAAATTGGTGAGATTCTTTCAGTTTGTTTACATTTTAACTTCCTGTGTTCTTTGTTGCTTAACATTTAGATTTGCATCTTAGATTTTAGTATTGCATGTTTGCTTCTAATCTTCTTTGTTGTCTTTGTGCACTTTCTATGGTGTTATAGGTGTAATTGATCTCATAACCATTCAAGGTCTTGCTGATATAATAGATTTCCCTTTCCTTTCCTGCAAAATCTTCTTGTGCCAATAAAGGTCCCAAAGATATCTCAAATGTTGCAATATAGAGTATCAATGGCTTTCCTTCGGTCAGTGGTACTAGTATTGGTGGTGACATCAGATATTGCTTGAGTTGATTGAAGGCGGATTCACATTTCTCATCCCACTTGAAAGAGATGTTTTTTGTGTAATAAATGATTGAAAGGATGAGTTTTGTCATCCAGTTGTGTGATGAAACTCTTGATGGATTGAAATCATCCCTGTAATGATCTAAGTTAATTGTTGTTTTTAGGAGGAGGCATCTCCATGATAGATTTGACCTTTGTAGGATCCACCTCAATGCCTTTAGCTGACAAAATGTATCCAAAAAGTTTAGCTAATGTTATGCTAAATACACATTTCTTGTGATTTAACCTCACATTGAATTTCTCCAGTTTGGTGAAGATCTTGTCTAAAATTTCTAGATGTCCTTCTCTGGTGTATGATTTTTGTTGCCTCTATTTCACCTACAGTTAAATTAGGAAAGATGATAAAATGTTAGATCTTCAGAGGCCAGGTGGGATATTCACACAGGGGCAAAGACTCTACATCTATTGCTAGGTCAAGGGAACTCGGTGGAAGAAGCTACCCTAGGAGTTTCGACATGAAAAAATCATCTAAGGAAAAGTTAGCAGGACTCTCCTATTCTCTGGCCGACTGACTATTTGTTTCTTTCCATCTTGAGCAGGTCGCTAAGACCTAGTTTCAGTCATGCCGAACGATCCTGTGGAGCTATCGCTATAGCGGAGGAGGTTCAGTATGACCTCTCACTGCGTAGATTTTCCTTGGATGATAGGCCATTTAATTGCAATTCGCCAGGAGTCTCGGTGACTACGGGCTTCAGGGAAACATACAGCGTTCGAGGAGAGGTCCCAACGAAGTTTTAATCTCTTGCCGATGTGTGAAGAATCTTGGAGTGAGGGATGCTTTTAGCAAAGGAGTTGGGGCTTCGGTGAGAGGTCTTGGCGAGGTCAAAAGGTCTCACTGACCAGTGGAGCCTCTCAAATGAAATGCAATTCCGGCCAAAGGATAGGGGTCTCGGTGAAATGTTTTTCTGAGATGGAGATATCTCCTTGACTGAAGGATAAAGTGAAGGGACCTTGGTACGTTTGTCTTCGGTAGGACTCTCGCCGATCATGAAGACTTCACTAAGAGCATTGGATATCGACATAGGGTCATGCTGAAGTGTAGATGTCTCACCGACAGCAAAGGGAGCTCAGCGGATGATGTTGGTTTTGGTGAAAGATGGTAGGATCGCTGTGATGTCTTAGTGACACACGGAGGTCTTGCCGATGCCGAAGGAAATCTTGAGCACAGAGGAGAAAAGTAAGCTCAGGGTAAATGAAATGAGCTCGCCATGGACTCTCGCCAACTGTTCTATGATATGTCGATAGCTGCAGAGACACCTAATCGCATTGGTGAGATGCTTCTAGTGTCTCTCCGAGATGTGATTCGATAGGGGAAGTATTGACCACCCGATGAAGCTGCGTGGATTCCACTCAACCAATCAGGAAGAGCGGATGTGAGCTGTGGTAGAACATAATGTCAACATAAGATGAATACAATGTGTATCTGTTCTGGACCCAGATGCATTCAAAGCGCTCAAGAGGAGGATTCAATAGGTGGACACATAGGGGTTAGAATTAAATTCAACAAAAGATCTAAGGAGTTTCTCCAAGTAGTTGCTCTTCACCGACACAAATAGCCAAGACATGCAGGTTGTAGCATTAATCTCGATAAAAAGATCTGGTGAGATATTTTATGAGCTCCAATATTTTTGTAAGCCCTAAGGGGTCGACCTCACAGTCTGTATATAAGGAATTTTTTTCCCTTTTTGTAAGGGGGTTCTCTAGTTTATTTTCTGAAGTCTGTGACCCTTTTGTAGTCCTCTCTCAGATTAACAAGCTTCTGTAACTTAGTTTGGAGCATGTTATATAAAGTTTGCCTTGGTGACTATTGATGTTCAATTTTCCATCTTGTTCTTGTAGAGTGTTGTGCATTTCAAGTTTAGGATTAAGTTATTTTTGTGAATTTCTTTCATTCCTTCATAACTTTATCCTGTGTTTCATGCCTTCCTTTGCGAAAGTATCATTATAGAAATTACAAATTGTGTTGACTTAGTCACACAGGGATTCTGGTCTGTGAAAATCTTTCTTTCCTCTCCAGAAAAAGTGTGTGAATCAAACCTATTTGTAAAATGTTGGTGTAAGGCTTATAGAATTTGATGTGTAATCTTATGTCCATCATCATTATTCAGGTGTAAATTGAGTATCTCATTTTTCCTATCAGTTCGGTGTATCACCATAGAATTAGTTTAATTTCCATGTATTCCTTCTCCCTTTTCCTTACAAAATCTATAGTTTAGGTGGTACCCAAAGGAAGCCGGCCTTCTCCGGAGGTTCATTTCAGCTATAGGTGACCCACAGCCTTGAAATGATCCCATGTTGCTCTAGAATGCTTAGTTTTTGTAAAACTCTGCGTAGGGTGTAATTATAGGCGATAACAGTTTCTAGCATGCTCGGTGGGACCGTGATCTGCTTCTTAGTTCATGTTTAGACAATTTATTGCTGCTATTTGGTGTGTACAACAGTATTTTCTGCCTTTGGAGGTAAATTTTTAACATACTTGGTGACTCCAAGCCTGAAGTATCTAGTTTCAGCAATCTAAGTTTTGGTTTCATGATAGTATGTCTTACCATTCACCATTTCATGAAGTTATGGTGCCTGCATATTTTTATCAGTCATTCCCTATTGATGATACCACTAGCTATGTAACAATGGGTTACCAGCAAGCTCAATTGGCCTACCACCCACCCACCCTTGTACAAGTTCAACAACAGCATGCTTATGCTCATCAACGACCCCAAGAAAATTATTTTATCTCCAATCAAAAAAAAATTTCTTCATATGAGCCTCAAATTTTAGATGAAATGACTATAGAGGATATGTCTTTATATTTCCAAAAGCAGTTTAAAGAAATTGAAAATCAACAGGAGGTCAATAGTCAATAGGAGGAGCTCGCTTATCAAGCTTATAATCATCAGCAGGAAGTTGAGACACAAAGAGGATCCCATTTAGTACAAGAATTTGAACAAAGTCAGTCTAACTTTCCTGAGGGACAACTTTCTCAAATGCCCCAAGCAACTGCTTTCTTTTCAAATCCTTTCTTTGAGGAAGGACTTCACTACATGAGATTCAATGTTCCAGGCTTTGAACAGAGTGAAGCTTCTTTCGAAAAGAAAGCAGAGGAGGAGAAACTTGTTGATCAAGATGATTTAATCTTTTGGGAGAAGATTAAGAATGTGAATCCTTTGCATTTAGCCATTAAATGTTATCAATTGCAGCAACAAAGGATTGAGCAGCAAGAAGACACTTGTTCCAAAGAATCCTTGACTGTTCTAACTGATCAGCAAGATCAACAAAGTAAGTCTTCTAATCCTTCTATTAATCTCCCTAAGTTTGAAATTCCAAATTTTAGGAGTTATCATCTAGTGCAAAAGCCTGCAGTTGAGGAAATTCAGCCCATTATCCCTCAAGAGCAGTCTTTTCAATTGCAAAGTCAGCCTAGTGATGAGATAGAACAAGTTTTCGAGGTAGACAGAACTCTTTTAGGTATTGATACATTTGAGCATGAAGTTCAAAATCAAAAATTAGGGTTGTTACAAGTGATTGATGAGCAAGGCTAGCTAGGAAAGCAGAGTTCTAGACAAGAAATGATAGCTGAACATGGAGTTATGTCATATTCATCTAATGAGCTTCCTAGTTTGGTTGAATAGAGTGATGAAAACCTATTTAATTTGTTTCCTGAACTTCTCGTTTTGGATAATCAGGTTGAAAAAAGCAATTCCAAACAACCATCATTGATAGGGTTTCAACGGAAGAAAGGTGATAACACCAATGATGAGGTGTTCTTCCATCAACTTGAGCATGATCAACAAAAGTGTGTCTTGAAGGATCATACAGATGCAACAGAGCAGAAGTTTTTCTTCCCTCAAGAGTGTCGTCTTGAAGAAAACAATAGTCCTCTTATCAATAAGGGGACTGATACTATGCACAATGATGAGGATTTGTTCTGGGATGATCTGGAAATTTTCATTTCAAACTTGGATTATAAACAACCTTTTAGTGGAGCGTATCAGGTAGATATCAGCATATCATATGAAAAAGAGCCTGCACCTCAAGCCCTCGCCGATTTACTTGATGAGCTTCCTGATTTTATGGAGGGGACTGAAAGAAGAGTTATGATACGGTCCCTAATGCCAAATGTTAGTCAACATACTGAAGAATGTGATGGTGGTGTGTTGATCAATATGCAAAAAATCCAAGACAATCATGACTTGACAACATCTGGCCAATTTGATAAGGTGAATGAAGCAGACATTTCATCGGCCTCTGAGCCAATTCATTCAAATGAGATTACTATTGTGCAAAATAGAGAGAAAGAAGATTTTCACAAGCAAATCAACATTAAGAACAAAGGGTTTATCCTTTCCAAAGGATGCCCAATTAAAGATTTGATAAATAGAGTACCAAGGATAGTGAAGTGTGCCATTGTTCCAGAAAAATTTGATCCAGTTACTACTTTGGAACAACAGGATATATCCACTTATCCATTTGCAGACATAAGTTTTTGCGATCAATTTGAAATGGTAAGTGGATTTATCTTTGTTTTTCCAAGTGTCCCACAATTAGAATGGGCATTTTCTCTCTTTTGTCATGCTTTGTTTGCAAGTCGTCAACTTGCAATTCATCTTTTATTAGTCAGGAGGGGTAGTTTTTTCACAGAGCCAATAAATGGTTTTGTTTGACCAGCTTCTTTACTGGTTAGTGTAGGGTAGGTTTAGTTGCATTTTTCAATTCCCTAAGTGTTGTTTCCAACACAGTTAAGTAGTTTCCCTTTTGTAATTTCTTGTTTTCAATAAATTTCCAAGTGTTCTGGTGAGCCTCAAGATATGTTATGGACATGTGCAAAAATGCTCTAGGTCTGTTCTTG
The DNA here is from genome assembly GCA_007258455.2 of Sequoia sempervirens. Taxonomy (NCBI): domain Eukaryota; kingdom Viridiplantae; phylum Streptophyta; class Pinopsida; order Cupressales; family Cupressaceae; genus Sequoia; species Sequoia sempervirens. The sequence goes on along the minus strand of VDFB02252616.1, from coordinate 101,786,464 downwards.
AGTTTTCCCAATGACTCTGTGCCCAATGGATAGGCCTAGATTACTGGTCTTCATGTTTAGCAGGCAAACATCCCGCAAAGGTTGCCAAAATTGTTGCCTCTATTTCACCTACAGTTAAATTAGGCAAGATGATCAAATGTTAGATCTTTAGAGGCCAGGTGGGATATTCACACAGGGGCAAAGACTCTACATCTATTGCCAGGTCACGGGAACTCGGTGGAAGAAGCTACCCTAGGAGTTTTGGCATAAAAAATCATTTAAGGAAAAGTCGGCAGGACTCTCCTATTCTCTGGCCGACTGACTGTTTGTTTCTTTCCATCTTGAGCAGGTCGCTGAGACCTAGTTTCAGTCACGCCGAATGACCTTGTGGAGCTATCGCTATAGCAGAGGAGTTTCGGTATGCCCTCTCACCATGTAGATTTTCCTTGGCCGATAGGCCATTCAATCGCAATTCACAAGGACTCTCAGCAACTACGGGCTTTGGGGAAACATACAGCGTTCGGGGAGAGGTCCCAGCAAAGTTTTAATCTCTCGCCGATGTGTGAAGAATATTAGAGCGAGGGATGCTTTCAACAAAGGAGGTTGGGCTTCACCGAGAGGTCTTGGCGAGGTCAAAAGGTCTCACCGACCAGTGGAGCCTCTCAAATGAAATGCAATTTCAGCCAAAGGATAGGGGTCTCGGTGAAATGTTTTTCCGAGATGGAGATATCTCCCTGACTGAAGGATAAAGTGAAGGGGCCTTGGTACATTTGTCTTCGGTAGGACTCTCGCCGATCATGAAGACTTCGCCAAGAGCATTGGATATTGGCGTATGGTCATGCCAAAGTGTATATGTCTCACCGACAGCAAAGGGAGCTCAGCGGATGATGTTGGTTTCGGTGAAAGATGGTAGGATCACCGTGATGTCTTAGCGACGCACGGATGTCTTGCTGATGTTGAAGGAAATATTGAGCCTCGAGGAAAAAAGTAAGCTCGAGGTAAACGAAATGAGCTCGCCATGGACTCTTGCCAACTGTTCTATGATATGTCAATAGCTGCGGAGACACCTAATTGCATCGGTGAGACGCTTATAGTGTCTTGCCAAGATGCGATTCGACAGGGGAAGTATTGACCACCCAATGAAGCTACGTGGATTTCACTCAGCCAATCAGGAAGAGCGGAGGCGAGCTATGGTAGAATAGAATGTCAACACAAGATGAATACAATGTGTATCTGTTCTAGACCCAGATGCATTCAAAGTGCTCGACAAGAGGATTCAGTAGGTGGACACGCAGGGGTCAAAATTAAATTTAGCAAAAGATCTAAGGAATTTCTCCAAGTAGTTGCTCTTCACCGACACAAACAACCAGGACACGTAGGTTGCAACATTAATCTCGATAAAAAGATCCGGTGAGATCTTTTATGAGCCCCGATATTTTTGTAAGCCCTAAGGGGCTAACCTCACAGTCTGTATATAAGGAATTTTTTTCCCTTTTTGTAAGGGGGTTCTCTAGTTGTTTTTCTGAAGTCTGTGACCCTTTTGCAGTCCTCTCTCAAATTAACAAGCTTCTGTAACTCAGTTTGGAGCATGTTATATAAAGTTTTCCTTGGTGACTATTGATGTTCAGTTTTCCATCTTGTTCTTGCAAAGTGTTGTGCATTTTAGGTTCAGGATTAAGTTATTTTTGTGAATTTCTTTCATTCCTTCATAACTTTATCCTGTGTTTCATGCCTTCCTTTGCGAAAGTATCATTATACAAATTACAAATTATGTTGACTTAGTCACACAGGGATTCTAGTATGTGAAAATCTTTCTTTCCTCTCCAGAAAAAGTGTGTGAATCAAACCTGTTTGTAAAACATTGGTGTAAGGCTTACAAAATTTGATGTGTAATCTTATGTCCATTGTCAGTATTCAGGTGTAAATTGAGTATCTCATTGTTCCTGTCAGTTTGGTGTATCACCATAGAATTAGTTTAATTTCCATGTATTCCTTCTCCCTTTTCCTTACAAAATCTATAGTTTAGGTAGTACCCAAAGGAAGCCAACCTTCTCCGGAGGTTCATTTCAGCTATAGGTGACCCACAGCCTTGAAATGATCCCATGTTGCTCTAGAATGCTCAGTTTTTGTAAAACTCTACGCAGGGTGCAATTCTAGGTGACAACAATTTTTCCACTAGGTCATCGACATAGTCTTTCATAAAAGTGTACATCATATCATGGAAGATGGTGGTCATTGCTCTATGATATGTGGGTCCAATATTTTTCAACCCAAAAGGCATTACATTATAGTAGAAAGTTCCCCAAGGACATGTGAAGGTTGTCTTATCTTGATCTTTGGTTCTATCTTTATCTGATTGTAACCTAGAAAGACATCCATAAGTGAGAGAATTTCATGTATAGTTGTCAAGTCTACGATGCCATCAATGTTAGGTAGAGGAAAATCATCTTTTGGGCAAGCTTTGTTAAGATCCCTAAAGTTTGTGCATATATTGATGCTTTTGTCAGGTTTTGAGACTAGCACAAATTTGATATCCACTTGGCATATTCAATAGGTCTGATAAATCCCACATCCAGTAGCTTCTTTAATTCGGTTTTTACCAAGAGGGCGGTATGAGGGTGCATTTTTCTTAACTTTTTCTTTAATAGTTTTACGCCAGGTGGTAGTGATCAATAATGCATGATGAGTTCTGGATCTATGTCTGGCATGTTAGTATAAGACCAAGCAAAGTTAATCTGCCTCTCTTCAAAGAATTGAGTGAAACTAGGTTTTTCCTCCCCTGTCATGGATGTCGTTAGATGCAAGGTCTTCACTATTTCAGTTGTGCCGACATTGATGGATTATGTAGGTTCAATCAACATTGACGATCTCTCCTGATAGTGCTCGGGAAGAGTGTCAAATCTTCCATCTCTCGGTGCCTCGATGAGGTTTTCACCTTGAGATGCACTCTTTATTTTTACTTTTTCTTGATTTAATAGTGCCATTAAATGGTTTTCACTATTAGATTCATTTTTTATATTCATTTTACAGCTGGAAGATTTGGAACTCCCCTCGTCTGAAGCTCCATTATGAGTTTCAGGGTTATTAGAACATACGAAGTTTACGATGGCGTCATCATTCAGAAAGGTGGGTATGTCAAGCAACTCAGATTGGTCCCAGTCAATCAGTTCAAGGTGTATTAATGGCAAGGAATAATCAGATTGACTAAGGTCAAAAGGGGTAAGTGTCATGATGGAAATGTCATCTGAGTGTCCAATAGTGATATCGAGGTTTGTGATGTTACCCTCTTCCGAAGTGTCTATCTCACTTGAAGTATGATCATCTTCACTTGAGTCATCGATATGATGTGATCCAATTTCAAGTGGTCTATAACCCAAGCTCTATCCCTTCGTACATGTTGGTGTATACTTTTGTACCACATCAATTTCCTTATCATGAAAAGACTCTTCAGAGAGGGAATCCCATTCATATTCATTGGAGTCTATTTCAGAACTATCTCTCAATTGAGGGATTCTCTCAATAACCTGCTGTTTGGTTTCTTCTTTTGCTTCTTCCCTATACCCTACTCCCATCTTGTCCTTATAATTCATTGTGATGGGCTGTATTGGTTATATGATGCCTTTTTTAATTTTACCAATAGGACCTTTTCCCTCATATCCCATCTTTTCCAAGATTGTCTTTCCTTTGCCATACTACTCTGGTATTACATTTGAAGTGGATGCTTGTGATTGTTCTTCATCCTTGTACAACCAATTCAAAACCTCCTTGTCTTTTGATTCATCCACTAAGGTTCCTGCTCTTAAAAAGGTGCCATCAAAGAGTGTGGTTGGTTGTGATGATTGTTGTCTTGATGTTGATGACTATCCATATGACTTTGGAGAAGATGAAAGTTGTGATAAATACAAGGATTGCTCAAATGATTATTCCCCCATGCCTTTGTCTTTCAATTGGATCTTTTTAACCTATTTTGATAAAGCATTGAGTTGACTTTCAAGATTTGATGGAATAGACTCACTGATACCCTTATCTTTTGATCAGTCCTTTTTCTCCACCCACTTTGACAAGGAATTCAGTTGTCTTTCACTATTGGTGTAGCTTCCCAGTTGTGTGGAACAAAAGTGTCTTGGGTTGTTATGAGTGTGTTGCAATATTAGGGGTTGTTGGAATCAACAACAATAGTGATTTCTTGTCTGTTAAAAGGAAATTTCAAACACTGGTGATATGTTGATGGTACAACTTGCATCTCATGGATCCAAGGATGTCCCAAGAGTATGTTGCATGTTAATTCTTTGTCCAAAACTTGGCAGATTATGTCTATGAACATTGGTCCCACTTGAATAGGTAGCACTATCAACCCTTGGGAGGACCTTTCTTCATCATCATATGATTTTATTATGATTTTCCTTCTAGGATCAATAGCATTTTTAGAATATCCAAGTGCACATACAAGTTTTAAAGTGCACATATTTAAGCCAGCTCCTCCATCTATTAGAACATGTTTGACACAATGTTTGTGGATTAAGATCTCAATGTGGAGAGTAGTGTTGTGTGGATGGGTGATAGATACATCATCATGTTTGGAAAATGATAAGCAGTGAGGTGCGGTCAAGTGTCCAACCATAGTTTGAAATTGGAAAAATTCCAAGTTCTTTGGTACTATGGTGGCCACTAGAGCTTGTTCTAAGATTTATTTGTGCGTTGGTAAAATCTTGAGAAGCTCTAATATGGATATTTGAGTAGGTATCTTCTGCAATTGATCAACTATGTTATATTGAGTTGCACGGACAATAGTAGTTGTTTTGGATGTGGAAGGGGTAGCTCTTATCAATGTTACCTTGGCTTGTCCTCTTGTGATTGCATTGATTGGTGAATTGTTTTATTTTCTTTGATTTTAATGACAACAGTGCTTCTATGCGCTAAAAGACTCTATGCACTAGAGAAATCCATCAATGCACTAAAACAAACCTTCAATGCACCAAACTACTCTATGCGCCATTTCATTTACTCAATGCATCAAAACAGGGCCCCAATGCGCCAAAGTATCCTATGCACTAGTTCATCTCATCAATTCGCTAATCTAATTTCCCTAAGTGCCAATCTAACCTATGCACTATTTCGGTGCTTCTATGCACTAATTCGAACAACCTATGCGCTACATCATTCAATGCGTTAGTTCATCTATCTTATGCGCTATAACAAACTATGAATGTGCTACTTCAGGTTGTCAATGCATGCTAGAAAAACAAAATCTGATTCAAAACATGCAAAATAGAGGAAAAAATTAAATGCATGAATTACGAGGGAAGTTTTTGGGGTACTTACTGGAGGACTGTATGCCATGGGGCAGTTGTGATGCCTGACCTGCTCAAATCGGTGCATGTGGTAGGGTATCACCATTCTGCTCCAAATTTGCACAAGTCACTCTCATTCACAAGTTTTCAAATTGCCAAATGCTCAAATGAACTTTCTAATCACACTTTTTAACCTTTTAAGGTTAATTAAGTGGCATTTTATGGGGATGTTTTACTTTTATTTTTGAAAGGGGCCTTAATTAATCATATGATCACCTACTGGCTTATATATCATTTTTTGGGAGATAAATCGTTTCTGAGACATAAAATTTTGAGATCATCATCAAATCCTCGCAAAATCATCAAAATTTTAAAAAATTCCAAAAAATCATAAAAATTCCAAAATTCATTGATTTATCTCTCGAGGGAGCATATATCCGTCAATATCTAAAAATCAGCATTTGGGGCATCAAAAAGAAAATTTCTCGGCATTGGTATCAAAATTTTCTTTGAAGCAATGTGTAAACACATCACTTCAAAGAGGGGTAAAATGTATACACCTAAAATCAGTCTAGACATTTAATTAATTAAATACTAGTTATTTAATTAATATTCCATCTATGTATAAATGAATTGTCAATTTATTTATATAGTTCATATCTTCTAATTCTCCAAATCTAAAAATAACATTCCTCTAATTTAATTAAATAAATGAATTTCTAAAGTTTGTTTTATTTAATTAATTCTCACTAATCCCAAATTTGGAATTCAAGCACATGTCTACAACTTTTTCATGCCACCTCACCAGTCACATGAAATTAAATAATTCTATTTTTTTTAAAATTAGAATTATCTTCAAAAAAATTTCAAACACATTGCTTATTCCTCACACACTTCTTCAAAAAACTTTGAACACATGGTCTTTCTTGTTGGAAAATGTGCCTCAAGCTTACTAACATGAAAACTCTTGAAAGAGAAAAATCGGTGTGACCCTAAGAATGTCTTACCGACTAGCAGTTGTGTTCTAAACTTATGAAAAGATTAAAGTCATTGAGACTTTGCTTCTGTCTTGCTGATGAGAATCATGGACAAGACATGGCTATCGCTATGAAATTTCTAACTCTTTTCGTCCGAGCATAACTCTTGCCGATGGGTTGGTTCCTAGTGGTTGTCGAAGAGCCTCTGGCTAATGAACATATTAGAGTAATATGAACTGTCAGGTATTCCTTTGGTGTGATCTCCTGCCGATTACTGTGGTCTCACCAAATTTTTTTCTTTTAGTATGATCTCTCACCAATACTATTGGTCTCGCCGACAGATAGGTGCATTCGGTATGAACTCTTAGCGATAATGTTTCTCTCACCGACAGGCAGGTGTTTTTGGTGATAACTCTTGCCGATGGTTTTCCTCTTGCCAACAGGTTTGTGTTTGGTGAGAACTATTACTGATGGATGTGGTCTTGCCGACAGGTATACATTCGGTGTGAGCTCTTGCCGATAGTGTTTCTCTCACAGACAGGCTGGTGTATTCGATATGACCTCTTGGCAATAGCGTTTCTCCCGCCGACTATTCTAAGATTGGTGTGAACTCTTGCTGATAGAGGATATCTCACCAATGGATATATGTTCACTGTGAACTCTCAGCGATAGCGAAACTCTTGCCAATATATCTACATGAGATAGATATGGATGTGATGTCTTAGCGATAGAGTGTGTCTGGCTGATGGGTTTGTATTTGATATGATTCTTTCTGATAGAGTGAATCTGGGTGATAGGTTTGAACTCGATATGACTCTTGTCGATAAGGACAATCGGGCATTGTGGCATCGAGGAGACACGGTCTAGTGTCTCACCGACATGCTATTCAGTTTGAACATTTTGACTGAATGACTATCTGATGCGATCTATTTTGAACCAATGAGTGAAGCAGAAGGAGAACAATTGGCAGTTGAACTGTTGCAACTGTTCCTCTGTGGAAGATCAACAGGCTGTGAGAGAATGGATTACTCTCTACAATGGTGGATGATGATGATCTATTCGGTGTGTGAAAGTATTGCTCGATTGGATACAAATTGATCAGTGTGAATACATTGTATGTTTTCATAGAGCTATTCTATACAAGATTGATCAGTGAATGTTGCTGCTGTCAAAATTGACATTAGAAAGTGAAGTTGATCTTTGTATGTAATTTTGATTACTATAATACAAAGAGACTTTTCTTGGTGTGGTGGGTTTTTCCCACGTAAATTTGGTGTCCAATTGTATATGTATGCTCATTTCTTTGTTGTGTTATTCCTTTCAAGTGTATCTTAATGAACTGTAATTGAAAAAATTAAAGTCATATCTGCATTATTCCTTGAGGTTTTGATATTAGGAGATTTTGTTCTACACCTAAGATTTCCTTACAAGTGGTATCAGAGCTTGGCCAGTTGTGTTATCCTTACATGGGTACGTTGGGTTTTTTTTTTCAATTCTATTCAGTGGGAGTCTTGTAGAAGTTTGGTAATTCGAATTACAGATTAAGATGGAAAGCACATAAGGAAAGATTGAAATTGAGAAATTCAATGGCAATAATTTTGAGTTGTGGAAACTCAAAATGGAAGATCTATTAGTTGATCGTGATCTTTGGCTTGTTGTGTCTAGAACAAAGCCTATAGGCATGAAGCAAGAGGATTGAGACCTTGCAGATCAAAAATCAAAGGGGTTGATAAGGCTCTGTTTAGCAGACTCTATTCTTCTAAATGTTCATAAAGAAAAGACAACATCCTCTTTGTGGAAAAGACTAGGAGCTATTTAACAGGGCAAGTCCTTGGTGAATAAGTTGTTCTTGAGGAAGAAGTTGTATTCTTTGAAAATACAAGGAGTGTCTATTGCTGATCATTTGAATTCTTTCAACATGTTGATTGCTTAGTTAGCATATGTGGGTGTGAAGATTGATGAAGATGATCATTGTATGCTATTTTTGTGTTCTTTTCTAGATTCTTGGGATCACCTGGTGATGGCTATTAGGAGTACTACTTCCTCTTTTAATATGGAAGATATTGTTGCTTCTTTGTTATTAGAAGAGATGAGAAGAAAATATTTTGAGATGGTGAAGGAGGCTCTTGCTATTAGAGGCAGATTGAAAGAAAAAGGAATGAAGGACAAGAAGTCCAAATCCAAATTAGAGGGGAGATCAAAGTCTCCTAGTAAGAAGTCCAAGGTAAAGTGTTGGAATTGTGGGTAGCCTAGTCATGTTCGAAAGGATTGCAAAGAGGAGAAAAAGAAGAATAAGTATTCCTCTAACAATGATTCTTCTCAGAGTGATGCAAACACTTTCATTACAACCTTGGCAACTTAGGCATCGGATGATGTCTAGCTAATTGATTCAGGATCATCTTTCCACATGATATCTCATAGAGACTAGTTCACTAAGTATGAAAAATACGATGGTGGAAGGGTCTATTTGGCAAGCGATTCATCTCTGGAAATAGTTGGCCATGGAAGAGTCTGAATTTAATTCCCTGATGGAAGAGTGAAGGGAATCAATGATGTAATGCATATACCAGGTCTGGCTCAAAATTTACATTTTGCTAGTAAGTTGAATGATGTTGGAGTGCAAGTCACGTTCTTTCGAAATGGCTGCAAGATGGCTAGAGGCTCAATGATGCTAGCTAGGGGTGCTCGTATTGGTACCTTGTATAAGCTAGATGCACATGATGTGGAATGCAATAGTGTCTCTGTAAAGTCACAGAAGGCTAGTCATGGAGAAAAAGAGAAAAATATTCTTGATAGTTCAAACTCTATGGAAGTTAAACTTCAAGTAGAAAAGACTATGCTCTGGAATCATAGGCTTGGCCACATTGGAGAAAAAGGTTTAAAAAACTTGAAAAATAAAAACCTGGTTGAAGGGCTTAATGATTGTAATCTCGAATTCGAGTTTTGTGAACATTGTATATATGTTAAACAACACCATGTTTCATTTTACTCCAGTCCTCATAAATCTTCTAGTTTACTTGATTACATTCATTCTAATGTTTTTGGTCCAGTAAATGTTCCTTCTTTGTCTAAATCAAGATATTGTGTATCGTTCATTAATGATTATTCAAGAAGTGAATTTGTTTATTTTTTGAAAATTAAAGCATAAGTGTTTAGTCATTTTGACGAATTTAAAAACCTTGTTGAAAATTAGACAAGAAGAAAAAAAATGTTTAAGGACTGACAATGGTGGTGAGTTTTGTTTTGATGAGTTCGAAAGGTACTGTAAAGACCATGGAATTAAAAGACATAAAACTACACCCTACACTCCGCAACAAAATGGAGTTGTTGAAAAGTTCAACAAGATAGTGATGGAAAGAGCACAAAGTATGCTAAGCAGTGCTGGCTTGGAGGAGAAGTTCTAGGCTAAGGCAGTTGCAACAACATGTTATTTAATAAACCGTTCTTTGGATTCCGCTCTTGTTGAGAAAACACCTTTGGAAGCATGGTCTAGAAAGAAGCCCTCTCTAAGACACATTCGTGTCTTTGTCTATGAGGCATATGCATATGTGTCAAATGAAAAAGGGTCTAAATTGGAAAAGAAGGCTGTTAAATGTATTTTTATTGGTTATAGTGCTGGCATAAAAGGATACAAGCTTTGGAATCCTGATACAGAGAAGGTTATATACAACAAAAGCATTATTTTTCATGAGTTGAAGCCTTCTGCTTTGGATATGCAGTCAGAGACAAAATCAGAAAATAAAAAGGATGTAGTTGAAATTCCTCTGACACCAAATAAGGAGGAATTGAAAATTCAAAATGTACCTAAAACCGAGGAGAGCTCAAGTAGTTTTGAGAGTTCTAAAGAAGAAGATCAATCTCAGCCTCAACCTATGAGGAAGTCAACACATGAAAGAAAGCAACCTGATAGGTATGGGTTTTCTTTGTTATATTCTACTTGTGCCTATGCTTTAATTTATAGCACTGATGAGCCTAGGACTGTGAAAGAGGAATTTAGAATGTCTGGTTCAAAATCTTGGCTAGAAGCCATGAATGAAGAAATGGCATCATTAGAAAATAATGATACTTGGAGTTTGGTGCCCTTGCCTAAAGGAAAAAAAATTGTTGGCTGCAAATGGGTATTTAAAAGAAAAATAGGTCTGGATGGTAGTGTGGAAAAGTATAAGGTGAGGTTGGTTGCGAAGGGGTATTCCCAGGTAGAGGGAATTGATTATGTAATTTTTTTCTCTTGTAGCTAAGCTGACATCTATCAGATTTCTTTTGTCACTTGCGGTGGCATATGACTTAGAGATTGAACAAATGGATGCAAACACAAAATTTCTTCATGGTGACCTTGAAGAAGAAATTTATATGTCCCAACTTGAGCACTTTGTGGAAAAAGGTAAAGAAAATCTGGTTTGCAAGTTGAAAAATTCTCTGTTTGGATTAAAACAATCTCCTAGAATGTGGTACCATAATTTTGACACATTTTTTTTGTCATTGGGATTTGTAAGATCAAAATCTGATCATTGTGTGTACTACAAAGTTGAAAATGATCGTGTTCTTATTATTGCTCTCTATGTTGATGATATGTTGTTCATAGGCAATAGTAAGTTGATGATTTTTGATCTAAAATTTCAGTTGTTTGCAAAGTTCGAAATGAAAGATCTTGGTGTAGCCAGGTATATTCTAGGAATGGAAATAACCAGGGATAGAAAGAGTAGAAAAAATTGGCTCAGTCAGAGTAAGTATATTAATACTATTTTGGAGAGATTTTTCATGATTGATTGCAAGCAACTAGTTGTTCCAGTTTTGTAGGGAACAAAGCTATCTATTGAAGACTGTCCAAAATATCCTACTGAGATAAAGGACATGACCAGAGTGCCTTATGCTAGTGTAGTTGGCAGTTTAATGTATACAATGGTCTGTACAAGGCCAGGCATTTTCCAAGCAGTGGGAGTACTCAGTCATTTTATGAAAAATCCTGGAAGGACACATTGGGATGCTATGAAAAGAGTGTTCAAATATCTGAAGGGAACTTCAGAATATGATTTATGTTGCCATGAAAATTTGGTTGAATCACAGAGGACTCTCAGCATTCGAGGCTATGTGGATTATGATTAGGTAGGGGACATTGACAGTAGAAGATCCACCAATGGATATTTTTTCATGATGAATGGTGGTGTAGTTAGTTGGATGAGTAAGTGGCAGGCTGTAGTCACTTTGTCCACTACAGAGGCAGAATACATAGCAACAACACATGCCTGTAAAGAAGCAATTTGGTTAAAACGTTTTTGTTCTAACATTGGGTTTGATGCAGGCATAATTACAATTTACTGTGATAGTCAGAGTGCTATTTGTTTGGCAAAAAATCCTACTTTCCATGCCAGGACAAAACATATTGATGTGCAATATCATTTTGTACGAGATATTGTGGAGGATGGAAATATCTCTTTAGAAAAAGTGGATACTTTGGAAAATGTTGCAGATGCATTGACAAAGCCAGTGAGCAAAAACAAGTTTAGGTGGTGTGCCAGTTCGATGGGCCTTAGTGCCCATGAATTTTAGTAGTTTTGTTGTGCTCTGGAGGTGTCAGTAAGATCTTCATCAAGTGGGAGATTGTTGGAAAATGTGCCTCAAGCTTACTGACATGAAAACTCTTGAAAGAGAAAAATCAGTGAGACCCTCAAAATGTCTTACTGACTAGCAACTATGTTCTAAAATTTTGAAAAGATTAAAGTCATTGAGACTTTGCTTTTGTCTTACCGACGGGAGTCATCGGCAAGACATGGCTATCACTGTGAAATTTCTAACTTTTTCCGTCGGGGAAGACCTCTTGTCGAAGAGACTCTGGTTGATGAACATATCAGAGTACTATGAATTGTTGGGTATGCCTTCAGTGTGATCTCCTGCCGATGACTGTGGTGTCTTTGAGAAGTTTTCTTTCAGTATGATCTCTCGTCGATATTGTTGGTCTCGCCGAAAGATAGGTGTGTTCGGTATGAACTCTTAGCGATAATGTTTCTCTCGCTAACAGGCTGGTGCTTTCAGTGAGAACTCTTGCCAACAAGTCTGTGTTCGGTGAGAACTCTTTCTGATGGATGTAGTCTCACTGACAGGTATACATTCAGTGTGAGATCTTGCCAATAGTGTTTCTCTCACCGATAGGATGGTGTATTCGGTATGACCTCTTGGCAATAACATTTCTCTCGCTAACTGTTTTGTGATCGATGTGAACTCTTGCCGATAGATGATATCTCATTGATGGATTTTTGTTCAACATGAACTCTCAACGATAGCGAAACTCTTGCCGATAGATCTGCATGAGATGGATATTGATGTGATGTATTAGCAATAGAGTGTGTCTGACCGATGGGTTTGTATTTGATATGATTCTTGCCGATAGAGTGAGTTTGGGTGATGGGTTTGAACTCGATATGACTCTTGCCAATGGTGGTGACTCTTTTCAATAAGGACAGTCGGGCATTGTGGCATCGGGGAGACATGGTCTAGTGTCTCATCGACATGTGATTTAGTTTGAATGTTTTGACTAAACAATTGTCTGACGTGATCTATTTTGAACCAATGAGTGAAGCAGAAGGAGAACAATTGGTAGTTGAACTGTTGCGACCGTTCCTCTATGGAAGATCAACATGCTATGAGAGAATGGATTATTCTCTGCAATGGTGGATGATGATGATTTGTTTGGTGTGTGAAAGTATTGTTTGATTGGATGTGGATTGATTAGTGTGAATACATTATATGTTTTCATAGAGCTATTTTGTACAAGACTGATCAGTGAATGTTGTTGCTGTCAAAATTGACATCATAAAGTGAAGTTGATCTCTGTATGTAATTTTGCTTACTATAATACAAAGAGACTTTTCTTGGTGTGGTGGGTTTTTCTCTTGTAAGAGTTTTCCCACATAAATCTGGTGTCCAATTGTGTATGTATGTTCATTTCTCTGTTCTGTTACTCCTTTCAAGTGTATCTTAATGAACTGTAATTGAAAAATTTAAAGTCATATCTACCTTCTTCCCTGAGGTTTTGACGTTAGGAGAGTTTGTTTCACACCTAAGATTTCCTTACATTTCTCTCACACACTTGATTACTCCATCCATTTGGAATGTTTTCTTTGGTCAAAGGAACACCTTCTTAATTCTCTCCATCTCCACTATTCATCCCTATTGTTTGAATCTGGACTGTTGATCGCTACCACATCACAAGATGCTTGGAAAAGCCTATAAATACAACACTTTTCCATAGTATTTTTCATCCCACATTCGAGTAGAGTTATCATGCAGGAATAGCTTTGGAGCATTGGAGCATTTGGAGTCTATAGTTAGAATCATGTTTTTCTTTTTAGTTGCATATAGAAACATGTTTAGCTTCATAGTTAGCATTGTAGAATCATGTTTTTCTTTATAGTTGCATTTAAGATATCATATCACTAAGCATTTGAGCATATGTAGAATCATTTTAACTTCTTATCACAACATTTGTATCACATAGTTTAGCCACATTATCCATTCATCATAATCTCCATCATAGCTTTCATCACATAGTTTCATATAGGAACTTAATTGGCTTGCATGTTGAATAGCATCTCATTTTTCAAGTTGTCATTTTAACAACCATAGTGCAAATCTAAAAATCTGAGAGCTAATATGGTTTAATAAATCTTTGAGAATAGAGAACAATGGAATGTTTTTAAAGATTTGTTTAGCTGCAATTTAGAGTAGTTTATTTGATTTAGATATTTAATATAATACGTCTCATTGGTGTTTGTGTTGATTTACTAACTCTCCCACATTTCACACACATAGGATTATCCGTTCGGCAAGATACTATTGCCGCCCTTATTGTCAAAACAATCCTCGTGATACTTGAACTTTCCTCAAGTACCCATGTTTATATCCCAGTTGGAAGTCACTTGGCTTTAGCATGTTACCGATTGGGTCATTCCCTTGGGTGATTACTTTTTCCCACAAGGCAGACCCTCTATGGATAAAAAGAAATAAAAACGAATGGGTTTGGCTTTTTGATCACCCAATTAAGGGGAGAGCATATGCCTACCATTCATCAAGCACATAAAACATGGTGTTCTTTAACCTTCTAATTAAGCTAGATGCCTATCTTAATCAAAATCAATCATTCAAATAACTCCAACCCCTAGATAAATCATTAGTATTTGCATAATTTTGTCTTTGACCGGCATTTCACCCACTTGCAAGCAGAAAAAAACAATTAGTTCTCAGGATTTTAAGATTTTGCAAATTTAAACAGATATGCTAAAACAGTCATCCAATGCGTAAAAGATCATTACAATGCACTAAAATAACTACTCTATGCACTAAAATAACTTATGTATGTGCTACAAGAACTAATGAATGTGCTAAAAGAACTAATGGATGTGCTAAAGTATTGAATAAAAGTGCAAAAAGACTCCCTGTATGTGCTAAAATAGTTGTTCAATGTGCTGGAAGAAATATTCTATGCACTATAACATACCTCGTATGTGCTGAAATATTTTTTGGATGCACTGAAAGCACTCACAATCGCACTAAAACGTCACATCCAGCTTGTTCACAAGAACTTTTCCAGAAAATTGTTAAAAAATGGGTTTTTTCCCCACGGTGGGCATCATTTTATGTGTGTGTGAAATTTGGGAGTTAGCAAATCAATACTAAAGCACACAAACACCAATGAGATGTATTATATTAAAGATTTGAATAAAAAAACTACTTTAATTACAGCAAAACAAATCTCTAAAAATGTTCCATTGTTCTCTATTATCAAGGATTCATTAAATCATTTGGCTCTCATATTTTATATGTGCACTATGATTGTTAGAATGAAAATTTGAGTAACGATACATGTTAAAAAATGCAAGAAATTTGATTTCCTACATGAAACTATGTGATCAAAGCCATGATACTATGATAATGGTGATATTGACAAATGGATAAATGATGCTACATAAAAGGCTAAAATGATTCTGCATATGATCAAATATTAACAATTGATATGATAAACTAAAATAAAATTACAAACTAAGACATGATTTTGAGTTAGAATGATAAAAAAATGCAACTTGCTAAATGCTAAATGATCAATTTCTAGATGCTCCAATGCTCCAAAGATATTCTTGCATAATAAGTTTTTTAAATTATGTGATTGATAATGTTGTAGCAAAGGGTTGCATTTATGGGATTTTCAAAGCATCTTGTGATGTGGCAGCGATCAACGGTCCATATTCAAACATGAGGGATGAATGGTGGAGATGGAAGAATCAAGGAGGATGTTCCCTTGACCAAGGAAAACATGCCAAATGGATGAAGGAATAAAGTGTGTGAGAAATAAGTGTTCAAAGTTTGTTGAAGATAAATGTAATTTAAAAATATTAGTCATATTTAATTACATGTGACATTTGATGACATGGCATAAAAGTGTTGTAGACATGTGACCAAATTTGAAATTTAAAATTATTCAAACTTAGTGAGGAGATATTTAATTAAATAAAAACAAACTATAGCCATTTGTTTATTTAATTAAATTTAGAAGTGTGATAGGTCGAATGTGAGCGTTAGAAAACAAGCAGCAAGTAAAAGAGTGCAAATAAACACCAAAACAACCTACACCTCAAGATTAGCCTAAGTTGGAAACAACACAAGATAAAAAGCAACAAATGAAACTTTATACCTTGTCTCGAATCGATCCTTTGGTTGGCCCTTCGATCTTTGATGTGTATGCTCCTTGGATGGCACAAGATGCAAGCTAAATGATGTTGTGAGGATGAGTGCAAGTGGATGAAAACATGAAAATGGGTAAGTGTGCATTGAGAAATAAAATTGCAAGAGTTTGGCTAGTAAAATGATCTCTCTCAAAATAAGAGAAAAGAAGGGGTATTTATAGGAATTTTGAGAATTCTTAGAAGAGATGGATGACCAACATTGAGCCACCAAATATCAAGATGTAGTTCTAAGGTGAGTTGAGAACTCACAAGCCCTCACATCTTGACATGTGGCATGTGATATAGCCCTAAAAGGTGAAGTGGACATGAGGTGGAAGGATGGTACATGACATGGAGGGGGGTACAAAGTACTTTGGGATTGGACAATATCTCTTCATAAAGGAAGTGTTTGTCCCCATGTGGGTGAGAGGACATGTGAGGAATTAAAAACTCCTCAAATATTCTCATGGGGAGATGGGAAAGAATAAAGAATAAGTGAAGGACATGTGGGAAGAAGTGAAGGAATTAAAAATTTCTTTTAGGTGCCTTGGGGGATTAAAAGGTGAATTAAAAATTCACATGGGGAAGTGGAGTGCCTTGCCCAAAAGGAGAAAGCTTTTAATAAGGTTGACTTAAGGACATATGCCATAAGTGGGAGGAGGATTAGATTAGACTAACCAAATGATTAAGGTTGTGCAAGTACTTAGTTAGATGGACTAATGACTCATTAGGAGCAAGTGGGAGATTATGGAGGATGTGACCCTAATGATGATTAAGGGTGTGCACATGCTAACGCTAATTAATTAAAAGATGAAGTAATTAAGATGGATTAGAGACCCACTTGCAAAAGTTGGAGGATGTGACCATGAGAGAGAAAAGAGGAATTAAAAAATGAATTTTAATTCCAAAAGGGAAATATGACTAAATTAAATAAAATGGTATCTTTATTTAATTTAGAGGAGGAAGAGGGGTAAAGTATTTATTAAATCAAATACTTTAGGACCCTTATGTAAGATGCATGGTATTAATTAAACAAATGGTTTAATTAATATTAACAGATGAGATAAGCAACTGGATGAATAAGGAGACGTGTTTGATCATATGGAAGTGATCAAATTGGACATCTACATTTTGCCCCTCTTCGAAATACTATAAGGATAATAGGGTTTTAAAGAAAAACAGAATGCAGGTGACTCTATAGAGGAAGAGATCAAAAAAGAGATACCCCAGCATGGGGAAGTGAGTGCGAGCTGCCCCAACAGAGGGGATGTGGAGAGGATGCCCCGGTCCAGCGAAGGTAGGCTTAGATCGACAGGTTAGGAGATGATGGTATGGTATGCCCCCTCGAGAAGGGGGATGCGGGAGAAAAAGGGAGTCCTGGTCAACTTCTCGAAAGTAAGGAGTGGTATATGTTGTTGGAAAGAGCACAGAAAAACGAGAAGAATGGCGCTTGAATGGAGTCAATCAGGTAAACAGTGTGCGAATGGAAGCCCCGGGAAGAAAGAGGTTGGATGAATTAATTGGAGGAATTTTGGTAAAATAAAAAGAAAGACCATTTTAGGTGAAAAAGGAGGGAAAAGGTAAAAAGGGGATAAAAAGGTAATTTTAGAATTAGCTTTGGCTCATTGTGACAGCTGGCAAGAGGAGGAGGAGGAGAGGAAGAAGAGACAGTGAGAGAGAGCAGACACAATGCCAGACTACAACAGGGACATCATTCACCGGGCAGACGAGAGGCAGATATTTTTCACCCACCGTGCAATACAACGCTAGGTTAGCCCCAAACTTAACTTTGTGTTTTTGCATCATTTATGTAATGGGTTTAGAAAAATGAAAACATGGGTTTCGTCCAGGAGGTCAAGAAGAAAAATGGGTAGGAATTTTTTTTTTGCATTTGCATTGGATTTCGCGCTAGGGAGGGGGGAACCGGCGGACAGGTCCACCGCCACGGGCAGACCAGTCTGCCACTGCAGTGGCTAGTCCGCCACCGTAGCGGTGAACAAGTCTTCCATCGTGGGGACGGGCGCGCCCACAGCTGCGGGGGTGGGCTCACCCGCAGCCATGGGGGCGAACAGGTCCACCACCATGGGCGAACGGGTCCGCCACCGCGGGGGCGAACGGGTCCACTGCCGTGGGGGGACAAGTCTGCCACCGCAGAGGCAGACAAGTCCACCATCGCAGGGGAAATTTGTCAACCGTGGGGCGTGGGAGGCAAAAAAAACATTGAGGGTGAAGGATGGGAGGAGTGGAGAAAGCCGAGAATGACGAGGGGGGAAACAAAAAGAATAAAAATGATAAAATTTTATTGTGTGGATGCAGAAAATAGGGATTTTGCAGTTGCGAGAGAGACGATCAGAGGTGCTGAGGAGATGCATAGTAAGGATGACCAGGGAGGATCACCAGAGACTAGCGGAGGCAAGATTACTATATATGCTGACATATCCAATGATCAAGGCCCATGGGGCCATGTTGACAGCTTTGATAGAGCAGTGGGATTCAGAGACATCGATCTTTTACCTACCGACAGGGGAGATGACAGTGACACTAGAGGATGTGTGGCAGATTCTGAGGCTCCCGATATCAGGGCTCCTGATCAGTGAGTGCTGGTCAGAGGACGAGGCGCTGGATGAGTCCGTGTGCATTGTTTTTGGTAGTGACGAGCTACCGGTGCAGTGGGGTCAGTTGTATGTGGATAGGATGGTAGCATGTAGGGTACCAGTACTATCACTGTACCTGACAGGGCTAATGAGTGGTATACTACTGCCAGACCGGAGTGGTCGGTTTCTGCACATGAGGATGGTCGAGGTGATCCGACACATTATCGAGGGCTGGGAGGAATAGTTTGTGTGGGGGACGTGCATATTAGCCCAGCTGTATCGGGACATGCACATGATTTGTTATAGGAAACAATTGAGTGTGACACATGTTACACTACTACAGGTGTGGGCGTGGGAGCATATCCACGTTGCCAGACCAATTATAGTGAGGTTTGGGGATCATGATGACACGGAGCCCGTAGCATGGTGGTGGGGAGCAGAGGCAGGGATGCTACTGCAGTATCAAGAGATGCAGGAGGTAGACGTGTGGAGGAGATCGTTTGATGATGTGTAGGTAGTGGATATAGTGTGGAGGCCATACATGATGCGGCGGTTCAGAGGGTGGTCGAGAGAGGAGGGTTTGTATAGTGGTTACTTCTTTACTCGATGTTACACTATTGGGAGCAGGCCACGAGTAGTGGAGTTGCATCGACCAGATCGGATGACGAGACAGTTCGGGGTGAGACAGGATATTCTGGCAAGCCGAGTGAGATTTGCATGATAGGTACGGGAGCTACCATGGGGACCCATGCTAAATCTATGCAGCGTATGGAGTGATATTGAGAGATTGGTGTTTAGGCCCTATCTTGATAGGTGAGAGGGGCTGCAAGATGCAGGGACGACAGATCATTATGAGGAGTGGTTCAGGTAACATCCATCGTAGCGGATTACACCAACTATGTCGATTGAGGAGGCATGAGGATTTGGGTCAGGGGATGAGAGGCGATTGCGGGCATGTAGGTTGCCTAGATCACCGAGAGGACATAGACGAGGACAGGGGGCATAGGAGCAGGGGGTAGGCAGTCGGAGGAGGAGATGATAGCGGAGGGGTCGGGGAGGAGGCATAGCAGAGGGGATAGGGGTTGAGGCTAAGGAGGTGAGAGAGAGGAGGCCGAGAGCCTGAGGAGGATCACAAGGTACACAGGGCGAGGCCAATGGGGCTGGAGGGGAGGAGGTGGTGAAGGATGAGGCTGAATAGGGGGTAGAGGATGATGCTGAGGAGGTTGTGGAGAGGAGGCCAAGGGTCCGAGGGTGGGGCCGACAAGAGAGGAGGCTGAGAGCCTGAGGAGGAGAGCCACAGGGGACACAGGGCGGGGCCAGCAAGGCCAGAGGGGAGGAGGTTGGATAGGAGACAACTAGGACTAGCAGGGGGCAGGAGGTAGATGGAGCCAGAGAGGAGAGATTCAGAGACTTAGGAGGTCAGGGAGGGCAGGAGACAGCCGGAGGGGTGGAGGGGGGACATGAGACATTTAGGGCCATCGGAGGACAGGAGGTAGACAGATTCAGAGGTGAAGAGGAGATGGACAGAGACCTAGGAGGACAGGGGGGCAGGAGACAATTGGGGCCAGAGGAGGAAAGCCACAACAGGGAGCTCTTGGGGTGATAGATCTAGACAAGATGGAGCTATCGGCTGAGAGTGAGGGGTACCATCTGCGTGAGATGGAGGTTGACTCAGATGTGCATGATGTAGCACCGCTAGTAGCGGCACCACCCATAGGGGAGGATCCGGTTGTGGTACTAAGAGAGACAATCGAGAGACTGCGACAAAGTGAGCAGAGGGTGCGGGAGACAGAGGCAGAGCGGATCGTAGCAGAGATAGAGAGCGATGACTGGCAGGCCCAATTTGCTCAGGGTGAGAGAAACTACATGGAGCTAGTCAGGCTAGTATCAGAGTAGAAGCAGAGATTGGTGAGAGAGAGATGAGAGCCGGGATAAGGTGGAGAGATTGTGGGCGGAGGTGCATAGTTAGATGATGCAGATGGAGGGATTGGGTTTGATGGGAGAGGGGGCGGCACAACAGGCTATCAGTAGGGAGACAGGGGATGCAGAGAGTATGCAGAGAGAGCTAGCTGAGCTCAGGGATAGGGTGCACATAGTGGAGGCAGAGAGAGATGTGGCACAGGAACAGGTCCAAGTGTTAGAGGCAGGGAGGGATGTGTTACAGGTGTAGGTCCAAGTAGCACAGAGTGAGAGGCAGGTGGTCGAGATAGAGGTATAGTCTCTTCGCAGAGAGAGATACAACGACATCGCAGGCATCTAGCTTATGACGAGAGCAAGATTCGGCTGAGCTGAGATTGCAGGCCTTGCAGAGGGACAGAGATGCAACAGTGGTGCAAAGACAGGCCACACAGAAGGAGGGGGATGCTGCAGAGTCATGGATGCAAACATTATAGGGCGAGAGGGATGCAACACGGGCTAAGTTGCAGAGGGGGCTAGTTGAGGGGGGAGGGTCAGGGACAGATGTGCAGGAGTTACACACGCAGTTACAAGTGTTGTAGGCGAAGAGGGATAGAGGTTCAAAGTAGATACAACAATTGATACTAGCTCAGGAGGCCTAGGTACGAGAGCGACGTGCTATCAGTGTAGATCGAGATCGGTATAGGAATGAGCAAAATTCCGCGAGACTGATAGCTGGGCAGAGGGATGAGTTTATGCAGCAGGCGAGCTATTGGAGGGGGTGTATGAGTAGGTTGTTCCAGACCCAGTGCAGGGCACGGTGCGCTACATCAGTCAGGCTCCACAACCACCAGGGTCGTCCCAGTCATTAGGGACATGCACTAGGGGTTTCAGCGACTACCGACGGACTCCATCTCCATATGGCAATTACCAGGAGACTCCCACCCGTGAGCACCAGGGGACATCCACCCGTGAGTACCAGGGGACTCCAACACACAGAGGGCCAGTACCTGATTCTCCATAGAGATCAAATGTGGGGAGCTCATAGTAGAGCAGACAGGTGCAGGACATTGGTTATTTTTGGCAGATACAGGATGGATGGTTCGTTCATGTTGCCAGAGGGAAGAGGTGATCCACATCTCTAGATTTTGTAGCTTATTAGGCGATATATGATGGGGATGTATTGTATTATGACAGGATGTTTATTATTTTGATTATGTGATGGCCTTTATTGACATTATGCATGATGTTTCTTTTATGTGGCTATATGAGATGATTCATGATGTGGTTTCATATATATATACACATGTTTATATGGATGATTTATGCTTTATGATTATGTTTTATGGATGCACATGTATGTTATTATGATTATGATGGATGCACATGTATGTTATTATGATTATGATGGATGCATAGTTGTTTATGAAAATGGATGCATAGTTGTTTATGTATGGTTTATGATGTATGGATGCACATGTTTATGGTCTATGTAGATGTTTCTATGATGTATGATGTATGGATGTACATGTGGATGGACGATTTATGCATGTTTATATGATGTATGATGTATGGATGCACATGTGGATGGACGATTCATGCATGTTTTTATGATGTATGATTTATGGATGCAGATGTGGATTGACGATTTATGCATGTTTTGATGATGTATGATTTATGGATGCACATGTGGATGGATGATTTATGCATGTTTTTATGATGTATGATTTATGATAATGCCCCTAAGTGTCAATAAATACTGTTATGAGAATGCAGATAGGCGATAGGCGTATGGAAGAGTGCATTTTCCAAAAACAAATATTAATATCCTAAGAGGAAGAGAACCTAAGAGGAAAAAAGAACGAGAGTACTTGCACAACCGAACTCATAAGCGATGGTCATGATGGAAATGAAAGGTGCATGCAAAGTGGTGAAAATGCAGTGAAAATGAGATTTTGCCATCTTTGGAGCATTGATTTTTACTATAGCATAGGATACTAAGTGCCTTGATATGGAAGATCAAGGCGAACGAGTACTCTACACATGAAACAAACACAACAAACAAGAACGTTATCCCAACACCCCGATGTCACGATGACCTCGGTCGGGCCTGGTGTTGAGATAACCACAAACACACAAGGTTGTCCCAGCATATCACAAGACCTTGGAGATCTTGGTGGGTCTTACGAGGGGACAAATGAGAAGACAACAGTCAAAACAAATGATCAAGGTATGCCCCCACTTCAATAGGTCAAAGCACGCCATGGTATGGTGGACCAACGCGACCCTAACAAGTGATGGGAAGGAACCCAAAATGATAAACAAAACTCAAAAGCATCAAGAGATCGTAGTCAAGACAGTAGGTCCTTTGCCATAGGATCAAGGTGATGGATGGGATTGACGAGGTCTAGTAGGAAAGATTCATCCTATTGAGACCAAAGATGGAAACTAAATTAGAATGACCCAGTTGGCGCGGGATGTTACCTAGGGACAAGATCTTGTAACACAAGGGAGCTTTGTTTATTAAGGACCGGTTAGAGGTGGGCATAACTTGATGACAAAGTACAAAAGATTGACATAACCTATAGAGCTAGGGGCTCGAGGGCTGATCATATATTAGCCTTGCCTACGTGAAAGTGCAGAGCCCTTGTAGTTCCAGAAAAGACCATGGATAAAGCGAAAAGAAGACAAATGGTGACCAATGATAATGGACTAATGCCTCGGGGGCGAATCAAATGATCAACCTTGCCTACATGACAACGCAGGGGCAACGTAGTTAGTCTGACGGACACGACAAGATGGGACCTAGGTGAAGACCGACACGACAGATGATCCTACCTGATGACACAAACAAAACAATGAAGGGAACGAATGACACAAGCTCAGAGTGGGATACTGAAAAGCTCAGGAATGGGGGATAAGCTAGATGGGCCATCCAATGCTCAATCAATATTTACCAAGTGGCGAGGATGAGATGGGTGAGGATAATAGCGCGGATGAAGTCATAAAATAACTAGGATGTCAGGTAGATAATGATTAAGCCCTCTATGGATGACGCCTATTGCCAAGTTTTCACCATCCATACTTATCCAAGGCACCACCAAGAGGTGGTTTTCACCATAGGACAGATTTATTTCTCTTGACTATTTTTGATTTTTTGACAAGGTGGGGTAACCGAGCAGATTTAGGCGTAGAATTTCTTGAGATGCATGATATTAATGGGCTCGTTAAGGGGTTCTCCTTCAAGAGTAGTCAACCTGTATGCACCAGATCCATATTTGGTGGCTATAATATAGGGTCCCAACCAATTTTCCTCAAATTTTCCTTTCTTGTCTCGGTCTTGCTGAGTGCTCTAGTTCTCCTTAAGAACAAGCTTGCCCACCTGGAATTGCCGAGGACGAACCTTCTTATTGTAGTTACGTTTGAGGTGATTTTGGTATGCTTGTAGATGATCATAGGCTTTTATTCTTCGCTCATCCAGTAATTCCAGTTGTGCAAGCTGTGCAACATGAGCATCCTCTTCGCTGATAAGATTCTTCAAGGAGATTCTCAATGATGGAAGTTCAACTTCGATTGGCAAGATGGCCTCAGCACCAAACACCAAAGAGTAGGGGGTGGCACCTGTTGGGGTGCGAATGGATGTGTGATATGCCCAGAGGGCAAGATGAATATGGAGGTGCCAATCTCGTCCGGTGTTATTGACAACCTTTTTGAGAATATGGATAAGGGTTTTGTTGGTCACTTCTACCTGACCATTACCCTGAAGGTAATAAGGCGTTGACCAACGGTGTTGGATATGGAAGGTGTCACAAAGGTGTTTCATGGCTTGGTTTTTGAAGGGTTTTCCATTGTCGGAGAGGATGGTGGAAAGTATACCATATCTGCAGAGAATATGGTAAAGGATGAACTTGGAAATCTGAGTATCGGTGATCTATGAAAGAGGCATCGCTTCCACCCACTTGGTGAAGTACTCAGTGGCGGTAATAATGAATGTATGGCCGTCAGATGATGGTGGGTGAATCTTGCTAATCAACTCAAAACCCCATTGAGAAAACGGCCATGGTGCAAGGAGGGGCTAAAGATCTTGTGCCAGGGCGTGAATTAAATCTACATGTTGTTGGCATGGAAGACACTTTTTCACAAACTCACAAGCATCATGTTCCAATGTAGGCCAATAATATCCAGCTCGTAGGATCCTTTTGGCCAGAGCCATACCATTTGAATGTGCTCCACAAACACCACCATGTACTTCTGTTAGTGCGTCATGGGCTTCAGTCTCATTCAGACATCTAAGGAGGATTCCATCATACCCATGATGATAAAGCGTATCACCAATGATGACATATCGGGAGGAGCGATGAATGAAGGATTTATGTTGATTACGTGTAAGATCTAGGGGTATAATGTTATCATGGAGGTAGGTATAGATGTCTTGGTACCATGGGGAGGTGGGACCCATGATATCGCACACCATGTCAGTCTCAGGGATATCATATGCTAGAATTAAAAGTTGTTCTACAAGAAATTCACATGTTGTCCGATCCTTGGGCATGTCCAACAGGGAGCCAATAGTGGCCATTGCATCAGCTGCTTTGTTTCGTACCTTGGGAATCTGTTCAAATTGTATAGAGGTGAAATATTTCTTGAAACCATCCACCATGCGCTTGTAGGATAACAACTTATCATCCTTGGTTAGGAACTCATCATTAACTTGTCTAATGACTAGCAAAGAATCACCAAAGACTTTCAACTGAATTATGTGCCACTGTTTTGCAATTTTGAGGCCGGTGAGGAGAGCTTCATATTTTGCCATATTGTTGGTACATGGGAATGCTATCCAGAATGACTTGGGAATGTAGTCACCCTGAGGGGTAACTAATAAAATTCCTGTCCCTGATCCATTGTGTGTATATGATCCATCAAAATATAGTGTCCATGTGGGGGTCTCAGCAACGAAGAAGACTTCTTCATCAATGAATTTTGTGATTAATGGATGAGTATCAACTAGAGGAGCTTATGCTAATTGATCTACAATTATCTGTCCTTTAATAGCCTTGTGGTCCACATATTCTATGTCGAATTCACTGAGGAGCATGACCCACTTAGCCATGCGGCCAGTCAGAGTGGTTCTAGATAACAGATATTTCAATGGATTGATCTTGGCAATTAATTTAACTGGATGGCTAAGCATGTAATGTCGAAGCTTCTGCATGCTGAAGATGAGTGAAAGGCAGGCTTTTTCCATGGGGTAGTAGTTTAGCTCATAGCCAACCAATGTCCGACTAATGTAGTAAATTGCCCTCTCTTTCGATGACTCATCATGTTGCGCCAACAATGCCCCCAGTGCGACTGAAGTGGCGGAGATGTAAAGCAAGAGGGGTTTGATGGGAATAGGTGGCATCAATATCAGGGGATGGGCTAAATATTCCTTAATTTTATCAAAGCCCATCTGACACTGTTGGTTCCATCGGAAGGTGGAATCTTTTTTCAGGAGATGAGTGAATGGCTGACACTTATCTGCCAGCTGGGCTATGAATTGACGGATGGACTGCATTTTCCCCTAGAGGCTTCTTAACTATTTGAGATTGCGTGGAGGTGGCATGTCCAGGATAGCCTTTACCTTGGTGGGATCAACCTCAATGCCCCTGTGAGAGACTATGAAACCCAACAAATTTCCTGAAGTGACCCCAAAGACACACTTTTTTGGGTTTAGCCACAACTTGTAATGCTCTAACTGCTCAAATATCTTTTTCAAGATGGCCGGATGTTCTGCTCGTGTTCTGAATTTTCCTAATAGGTCGTCGACATAGTCCTCCATGAAGATATGTATGAGGTCATGGAAGATGACCGTCATTTCCCTCTGATACGTTGCCCCCACATTTTTGAGACCAAAGGGCATAACATTGTAACAAAAAGTGCCCCAAGGTGTTGTAAAGGCGGTCTTATGTTGATCCTCAGGTGTGATTTGGATCTGGTTATACCCGGAGAAGCCATCCATAAGAGATAGCATCTCATGTCCTGTTGTCAAGTCAACCAACATGTCAATGTTAGGCAAGGGGAAGTCATCTTTTGGGCAGGCTTTGTTAAGATCCCTGAAGTCTATGCAGACGTGAATGTCTCCATTTGGTTTGGCAACCGGTACTATATTGGAGATCCGCTCAGAGTAGTCAATCGGTCTGATAAAATCCACCTCAAGTAGCTTCTCCAATTCCTTCTTGACTAACAATGCGACTTGTAGATGCATCTTGTGGAGCTTTTTTTTGACAGGCTTGGCATCTGGGCGAATGTCTAAGTGATGAACCACTAAGGCAGGGTCTAAGCCTGGCATGTCTGAGTATGACCAAGCAAAGTTAATGATTCCCTCTTGGAGTACCTACACGATGACTGGATATTCTTGCTCTAAGAGTGACTTAGCTACATAGGTGCTTTTAGGACTTTCAGTAGTTCCCAGATTGACCTCCTGAGTCTCTTCAATCAGAATAGATGATTAGACAAATAACTGAGTTCCCATAAGGGGAAGATGAACATCTCCATCTTCCAGCACCTCTTCGAGGTTTTCGCCATCAGATGCGTCCTTTATTTTTACTTTTTCAAGGTCAAGAAGTGCCTCAAGGAGGTTTTCACTAGATGACCGCTTGTTACTTTTCTTATTCTTATTTTTGCGACTGGAGTGTTCATCCTCCCCCAATCCCATAAGGTTGACATATGTATCAACAGACATACTGACGGGTGTGCTATTATGTAGGTCCCAATCAATAAGCTCAGGGTGACAAAGGGATAGGCTAATAGTGCAGACAGATAGGCATTCAAACATAGATGATAGGTCGGTGTGATCGACGTCATCGTGTGCACGTATGATGGATTCCTCCTCGGGTATGTCTTCCAGTAAGCCCTTGTCCACAATGACACTATTGGAAGTATTAAACGATGTTTTGGGGCCTTTCTGCATTCTTTCATACCCAATGCCCATGTTTTTTGGTAGCTAAAACGTATCAATGGGTTGCAACCGCCCTTTTTCTTCTTTTCCTAGGCCCCTGCCTTGATAGTTATGTTTTTCCATGAACTTTGTTGGCCAGGGGTACTTTTCTTGAAAGTATTCCTTTAGAGGAGTTTCTGGCTGGGGTTCCTCTCGCTAGACCCATTGGCTTATGTCCTCTTCTGGTGCATCTATCTTGATACTTGGGGATCTGAAAGTGGTGGTAGGGATGTTCTTACCCCTAAAGGTGACGGTCTTGTCTTCCTTTGGGGTAGCATGCAAAGGTTGACCATACTCATGCGGTGATGGTGGCATGGTCGCTACATTAAGAGCAGTATGCATTTCGTACTTGCCACACCCTTTGTCAATGATCTAGACTTTTGTGACTGTAGGATCAGTGGTGGAGGATGGAGTGGTTATCACGGTGGATGGTGGATTGGTGGATGATGAGTGGGATGCCCCCATTTCAACCCCAGGACAATAATGTAAATGGGGAAATGACGCTTCTAAAGCATGACAATATTCAAATGGTTGAGGGTCAGCATAGATGGTGACCTCTTGTCCATTGACTGGGAATTTGAGGCACTGATGGTAGGTGGAGGGGACGGCTTGCATAGCATGGAGCCATGGATGGCCGAGGAGGAGATTATATGGCAAGTCTAGATCAAGGACATGGTAGGTAATGTACTGAACCACTGGTCCCACTTGGACAGGAAGATTGATGATCCCTTCTGAATTCCTTTTTGCATTATCATAAGCCTTGATTGTGATGATTTGATTACTCAAATCCGCTAGAGTATACCCCACCTGTTTTATGAATTTTAGAGTGCACAAGTTGAGGGCAGAGCCATTATCTACAAAGACTCTTTTTATTTTATGACAGGCAACCACGACTTATATATGCAAGGGGCGATTGTGATTAACATCAATGTTTGGCATATCATTTTGGCTGAAGTGCAGTTGGTGAGATGAAGCTAGGTGTCCTACCAAGGCTTGGAACTGTGTAGGATCAATGTTGTTAGGCACATGGGTTTCCTGTAGGGCTCTGTTGAGGATTTCTTGATGTACTGGGGAAGACTTAAGTAAATCCAAAATAGAGATATGTGTAAGGGTCCTTCCTAAGTGATCAAGGATGTTGTACTGAGAGGTTACCGAAGTCGATTGGGCACGTGCAGAGGCTGCAGGAATGGTGATGCGGGCTCGTCGTGTAGTAACAGCACATTGAGGGTCTTTAGCTTTGACATGTATCATGGATACACGAGGTTCTACCTACTCAATGTAATGAATAATACCCTCGTAATTGAGGGGTACATTCTTTTAGCTCACGTTATTTGTGTTGTTGTTTTAAGGATTATTGTTGGAGGTGCTCGGGCCTTGGTTATGGTTTGGAAAGGCGTTTTGATAGATCTGCAATTGAGCATTGGATGACGGAGCTTGACTAGGGTCAACCTTGATATCACCTCGGTCTATGAGATCTTGGACGTAGTTTCTTAGACCCTGACACTTATTCAAAGAGTGCCCTTTGATTTTATGGAACTTACAATATTCATTTTCCCTGAACCATGCGGGCTTAGGTTTGGATTCGTCGAGTGGCTTGGTGATAGGGTACATGATCAAATAGTTGATCTATAACAACTTATTGAAGACGACGCTCAGAGGTTCTCCTAGTTGAGCATACTGGCGTTTAGTGTTCCCTTGGTTATTTTGATTGGATTGTTGGGTAGGACGGGGTGTCCCTTGCAGTACAGATATGGCATTAGGTATGGATTGTTGTTGTCTCTGGGATGTGTTGGCCATGTGGACATGTTTGGTATCAGTAACACCATCATTTACTGCGTTCTTGTTCTTGTTCCAAAAACGTGGCTTATCATTGAATGACCTTTCCTTATCTTGATTATATATTTTGATGTGCCCCTTGGCAAAAAGGGCATGCTCAAGGATGGGTCCCTTCTCTACTACATCTGCGAAAGTGGTGACATAGTGTAATCTGAAGTTATGAGCCATGTCGAGATGAGAGTTCTCCATGAAGAGGGTGATCATGTCCTTTCCTTTCAAAGGGGTTTTCATTCGGCTTGCTAAGGCATGCCACCTTTGGAGGTAATTGGTAAAGGTTTCCCCTTCATGCTGTTTCTCTTTGAGGAGATCTAAGGTATTGGTATCTTTCTCCAAGTTGAAGGAGAAGTAGGAGACAAATTTTTTTGACAAGTCTACAAAAGATTTTATAGATCCCTTTTCGAGGGTCATGAACCACCCTAGGGCGTTGCTTTCCAGACTCTGAGGAAACAGGCACAAAAGATAGTTGTCATTGTGGATAACTTCTTGACAATGGGAGTAAAACTCCTGTAAGTGCGCCTTAGGATCTTTGTTCCCCTTATATTTGTCAAAAATTGGCATTTCAAAATGTTTGGGGAAGGGAATCAATGAGATGGAGGGATCAAACGAATATGGGCATATATCTTCGAACTTGAATGATTGTTTGCTAGTCCCTGCCTGAAAATATTTTAGAGTGGCTTTGATTTCTAGTATGTCCGCACTGGCTGATGTGTCAAATGGGTATTGACGGTAGGACGATTGTGGATTCTGAGATAACGCTTGGGGATGGTTGTATGGATAATGAGGGGGTAGTATCCCCTATTGATACGCCAAGGGACCTTGTTGATAAAGAGGTTGGTGTTGCGAGGCGGGATATGGATTGGTCAGGTAGTTATGGGTGGCGTACTATTGAGAAGTATGGAGGTGTTGTTGATTAGCTGGCGGATATTGGGGGTGCTAATGTGACTGTTGGGATGCCACATAGGATGGTTGTTGTTGATATTGTTGCTAGTTATAATAGTTGTAATGATAAGGTGGTTTTTGATGCATAGTTGGCGAGATGGGATGTTATGTGGTGGTTGCGCTTGCGGGCGTAGGATGGATGCAAGGAATGGAGATATGGTCGGGGCTGAAGGCTGAGGTTGATTTCCTTGCGGTTGATGCTGTGATGGTTGTGTTGAAAATAGGGGATTGACCAATGGTTGTTGTTGAGGTAGAGGTGTGGTTGAGATGTTTTGTGAGGGAGGTTGTTGAGCACTATTGGGAGCATAGGCTTGGAGAGGTTGTTGGGATACGAATGACGATGGTGGAGGGATGTTGGATTGGGACGGTTGTTGGGATACGAATGACAATGGTGGAGGGATGTTGGATTGGGACAGTTGTTGGGATATGAATGACGATGGTGGAGGGATGTTGGATTGGGATGGTTGTTGGGGTACGAATGACGATGGTGGAGGATTTGTAGCCCCAAGAGGTGGGGGAAAAGTAGCGAAAGAGCTGCCCCCAGTGTTAATAGGAGGCAGGTTTGAGGGGAGTGGTGTCGGTAGCATTAATGGTTGCAGTCGTGGGATGTTTTGCGGCATGCCATAGGCAAAAGGATCATTGGGATCAATGGTTTTGGGTGTTCCTATGACCGAGATGGTGGGATGTGTGGGATTGCCAATGGGATACAGGACAACATTGCCGAATTCAGGTTGATGCCAACCTTCTACGGAAGGAACGTTGGGGACATACGAGCTACTGGAGATGTCATGTGAACCTTGGGGTACATTAGATGTGGAGGTGCCATACTTGGATAAGTCAACACCTGATGGCAACTTAACACCTTTGTCAATCAAGTGAGCCAAGATTTTGTCACCATGTCTTTTGAGAAGGTGTTATGTCATTTGTGCATTAACAGGGTTGCTGAAGTGTTCCTCGAATGTGAGCTCAAGTTGATTAGCTATGTTTTCCTCCCTAGGTGGTGACGTGTTTTGACCATCCACATTGGATTGTGATGAGGTGCCATTGTGGGGATCGTGAGGGATGTTAGAACCATAGTTAGGATCTGATGAGATGTTGACTGTGTTGGTGGGATTTTGAGGGTTGTTGGATTGGGCATTCAGGGCTTGTTGGTTGGCCATCTTCTTTGCCTGTGACCGAGTATGAACGGTCATGCAAGATGATGAGATGGATCAAGATATTAGAAAGACCTAGATGATGAAAGATTGATTTGATTTGATGGGAGATTAGCTGATGACGATCAGTCAGATTGATGTGGATTGATTTGATGACACTGGATTAGTCTAGGTTTTAGATTTGATGATGTGGGGGTTGGAATGATCTGATGATTAGGATTGATTTGATGATAAATACAATGAAGACCGAGATCCACAACCAAGTTTAAGAAGGATCCTTGGTAACACTAGGTATTGATTGAAAGGTGGATGTATGATAATGACACTGAATCCAACTTGAGATAGAAGCAGACTGATTGGGTCGGAAAGGATAACTGACTTAAGGTGGATAGTGATCCTAAGCCAGTTACGATGATTATGATTAGGGACGAACACCTAGGTCAACTTGTATGACAACTCCAACGGGGTTCATATGGAATAATGGAGATCGGAGATGAAAGCAGATTTAGGATGGATGGGGAGCATCTCAAGATAGATGAATGGCTCTCAAAAAAAGCAAAAGAGTGTTCTGGATAAATGACTCTTAGAACGAAGGGATGAAGACTCAGAACGGATGTTCAGATGTTCATTTAGGATGGTGAATGGTCGTATCAATGTTCAAAATAGAGAGACAAGGGATGCCAAGTGATCATATAGGCTGCTATTAGGACAGGTCTGCCAAAGCACTAAGATAGGTCCACCACAAAACAAGGATAGGTCCGCCAAAGCATTAGGACAGGTCCGCCACTGCATTAGGACAGGTCCGCCACTGCATAAGGATAGGTCCGCCATAGAGTAAGGAGAGGTCCACCACAGGATAAAGACAGATCCGCCATAGGATAAGTTTAAGCTTGATGTTTCAATGGATGGGTAAGGCAAAGGACCCAAAATATAGCAATCATAAAAGACTTGGCCAAGCTAATAATCACTGGTTTTTGCACGAGAAAGACAATTCAAATAGCACAACCCTAATATTAGTAGAAACGGGTATGGTCAACAAATTCTTCTACTCTAGGATGCACATGGTTGCTAAGGAGTCCTCGATATACACCTGGTATGTGAGGCCCAAACCGTGAACACCAACCCGTTACAAGCGTGAGTCGGGAACCTTAGCGAGATACTAAAGGCTTGGACCAACTCTTCACGTCATCCAGACGCTTCGCCAATTACAACATGGTTGGATTGAGGTACAACTTTCGCTCTCCCCCTTTATATACCCCGTCGGTATGCGTGGTTGGAATCGTCCCTTGGGGTGATGAAATCCCCAAGCAGGTCCCACTAAGAAAATGAAAAAGGGGTGACTCAAAGGACTTGGAAAGCTATGATTTCTCATCACCCAGGATCGCCAAATGGTGCAAGGGGATTGGATACATCAAATAGCCTTGCACAAGCACGCCAAACAAGGTTTATTGACCCATTTAATTAAACTATGTGCCTAATTTACCAAAAGACAATCGACAAAAACTTGAAATTTCACCTTCAGGAGGACAGGTCTGCCACTCTGCAGGGATAGGTCCACCAGAGCAGGACAGGTCCACCACCGCAGGACAGGTCCACCACTGGGGGACAGGTCCACCACTCTATCAGGACAGGTCCGCCACTGCAGGATAGGTCTGCCACTATAGGACAGGTCTGCCACTGCAGGACAAGTCCGCCACTCTGTCAGGATAGGTCCGCCACTCTGTAACCCAAACCTACAAAAATGCAAAAAATAGCAAACATGAAAGAAAGAGACCCGTTTGTGGGTCCCATCGGGCGTGTCAGAAATGTGATAGGTCGAATGTGAGCGTTAGAAAACAAGCAGCAAGTAAAAGAGTGCAAATAAACACCAAAACAACCTACACCTCAATATTAGCCTAAGTTGGAAACAACACAAGATAAAAAGCAACAAATGGAACTTTATATCTTGTCTCAAATCAATCCTTTGGTTGGCTCTTCGATCTTTGATGTGTATGCTCCTTGGATGGCACAAGATGCAAGCTAAATGATGTTGTGAGGATGAGTGGAAGTGGATGAAAACATGAAAATGGGTAAGTGTGGATTGAGAAATAAAATTGTAAGAGTTTGGCTAGCAAAATGATCTCTCTCAAAATGAGAGAAAAGAGGGGGTATTTATAGGAATTTTGAGAATTCCTAGAAGAGATGGATGGCCAAGATTGAGCCACCAAATATCAAGATGTAGGGCTAAGGTGAGTTGAGAACTCACAAGCCCTCACATCTTGACATGTGGCATGTGATATAGCCCTAAAAGGTGAAGTGGACATGAGGTGGAAGGATGGTACATGACATGGAGGGGGGGTACAAAGTACCTTGGGATTGGATAAGATCTCATAAAGGAGGTCCTTGTCCCCATGTTGGTGAGAGGACATGTGAAGAATTAAAAATTCCTCAAATATTCTCATGGGGAGATGGGAAAGAATAAAGAATAAGTGAAGGACATGTGGGAAGAAGTGAAGTTATTAAAAATTCCTTTTGGGTGCCTTGGGGGATTAAATGGTGAATTAAAAATTCACATGGGAAAGTGGAGTGCCTTGCCCAAAAGGAGAAAGCCTTTAATAAGGTTGACTTAAGGACATATGCCATAAGTGGGAGGAGGATTAGATTAGACTAACCAAATGATTAAGGTTGTGCAAGTACTTAGTTAGATGGACTAATGACTCATTAGGAGCAAGTGGGAGATTATGGAGGATGTGACCCTAATGATGATTAAGGGTGTGCACATGCTAACCCTAATTAATTAGAAGATGATGAAGTAATTAAGATGGATTAGAGACCCACTTGCAAAAGTTGGAGGATGTGACCATGAGAGAGAAAAAAGGAATTAAAAAATGAATTTTAATTCCAAAAGGGGAATATGACTGAATTAAATAAAATGGTATCTTTATTTAATTTAGAGGAGGAAGAGGGGTAAAGTATTTATTAAATCAAATACTTTAGGACCCTTATGTAAGATGCGGGGTATTAATTAAACAAATGGTTTAATTAATATTAACAGATGAGATAAGCAACTGGATGAATAAGGAGACGTGTTTGATCATATGGAAGTGATCAAATTGGACGTCTACAAGAAGAATGTGATTTAGAATGAAGAATTTTAGAAAAGTGTGAACTATATAAATAAATTGAGAATTTATTTATAAGTAGATGAATTAAAGGAGTTCATTAATTAAATAACTATTATTTAATTAATTAATTGTCTTGACCGATTTTAGATGTATACATGCTCATTGTGTCATCACTCTACCAATGATGTCATCATGGCTATATTATCCCTAACCTTGGGCATATGTATAATGTACTATAGGCTTATAGCACCTAGGAATTCCTCCTCTCCCTTGCTCAGTTGGCTCCTTAGCATCATGGTCATCGACTTCACTCCTATGACATCAGCCGATTCAACTCCTCTTGCAGTCATCAAATGTATAATATTAGCATTAATACAAATTGCCTTAATTTTTTCTTTGCATCACACACACCATAGTATCTATCATTTGCATAGTTTATCAATTGTGTTGCAATTTTTCATTTGTAGAATTTTATCAATTGTGTTGCACACTACCTATCATTTGTACATTTTTTCATCAAATTCATAACATCTCCTTTTATTTACATGATTATATCAATTGCACTACATTTCCAATAATTAACACTACATATCTTCACATTTGCATAATTTTATCACTAATGCAACATTTCTGCTCATTTGTGTGATAGTGCATCATTTGTGTGATAGTGCATCATTTGTGCAACATCACATCAATAACATCATATATCCTATCAGATGCATGATAGTGCATCATATGTGCATCATTTCCTATCATTTAGGCCTTTTTATCCCAATTCATGCATATAATTACACCTAATTCTACCCCTCATTAATGCACCTCAAACTAACCCTAAGGACCCAAAGGTCAAGAACTTATCACTACACCTCAACTTGACCCGCTGCTCAAAGACCCACACATGCTCTACCCAATGAATTCTCTTGGGAATGCATGTCATCTCATTGACTACTTCACTTTGGATGCTCTATCTAGATTTCTTATGTTGTGAGAGTGCAAATGAGGACAAATGACCCTTCCCATGCCTATTTGGAGCCTCCCAAACCCTAATCTTGCTCATTAACCTTGATCCCTCCTTCCCTAGCCTATTTTTCATTATCTATTTTATCATTTTCTATTGATCAACTCCATGTTTTCACCTCTTCGTCACTAGACCTAACCAATCCTTCCCATCGTGAGCTCAACTGGGAAATTATTATTTTGACTAATCTCTCAAGGGGGCATCCTACCTCCATTCCTCAGTTCATTAGGGTACACTAGCACATGTCACTAACATAATTGTTCATACCTACCTATTTTCTTTGAAACAACGCCATAAAACACATTGCCTCAAAGAGGGAAAAAATGTAGATACCTAAAAATGACTAATTGATTTCCATCTTTTTATTTTATTGAATCTTCTCATCAATTCTTTTATCTATATTAATTAAATACTTTTTAATTATTTAATTAAGCTAATATTTCCTTTTTTCATCTATAATAATTAAATAATTTTTAATTATTTAACTATCTCAAATTTTCCTTATATCTATGTTAATTAAATATTTTTTAAATTATTTAATTAATTTACCATCTTCCCTCCAACATTAATTTTGTTCCTTTATGAATAAATCATTTTAAAAAATTATTCAATTAGCTAACACTCCTCTCAATAATTAAATAAATTAAAATATTTAAATTATCTTTGCCTCCAAAATTTAAGAAAAAAATTACTTATTCCCCAACTATACTTTAGTATTTTATTTATTTCCCCAACTATACTCTTATGAATTAAATATATTTATTTATTTAATTTAATCTTATCTGTTTACTAATTTTAGTCCCTATCATATCTCAATTTTTCTTATCCATTGATTCTTCTAATTAATCTCCACCATCAATCAAATATCAAGTGAATCATATAAATACCCAATTCATTCACACATTATTCCCTAGTGATCATTATCAAGAGCTAGTATTATCAAGGAAGAGCAACTATCATTATCAAGCAAGCATTATCAATATTTCATATCTCCTAGCTATTACCTTTGAGCAAATATCACTATCTTGGCTATCATACTATCATTGTGCTATCATTTTTATGCTATTTTGAAGAACAATCCACATATAAAGCATTCAAGATACTATCAAAGAAACAATGGAGAAAATCAAGGTCTTTGCTATAGTATTATTGTTTATTATTTAATTTTATGTATAAATATTGAGCTTTATTGAGTGATTTTTTAGTGTGAATTTGTTACTTTCATTATATTGTTCCTATTTTAAATAATTCACATTTTCATCATCAACCAATCTAAATGAATATTCAAGGACATCATGGAAAAGTGTGAAAAAATTGGCATATATTTTGATAGATTTTTAATTGTAAATCAAGCAACAAAGTTTTGACTCTCATGACATTCCACATACCCTAGCCTATTTCGAATATTCTTGTTGTATTAGATACATTTGAATGAAAAAAATTATCTTAGGCCTATGGAAATAATATTATAACCTTGTGCCAATCATTCTAGTTTATCATGATAGTCATTACTAACAACAAATCAAAATAATGCAAGCTTTGATCATTCATAAATCTCAAGGTCTAACACTTGAAAGAGAATCAATTGGTATCAAATGTATTTATTGTTAGGGTCTCCCATTTACTACAATCTCCTAGGTGTAGCTTTTGGTATATCTATATATCTTCCTAAGGTCTAGACACCAATAATATGCTCACATACAAGATATTGTATACGCGCCCCTTTGGAGGAAGGAGGAGGATCATCTACATTATCAACCTCAAATCATTAGATGGTTCAATCAATAATGTACTCCACCCTTGGCACTATACACTATGAAAAATTGCTTCCATTAATCTATATTTATTTGTAATATTTGAAATATTAAAAATCATTCATTGCACATAAAGTGTGATTGCTAGTTATTAGCATTACCCAACAAATAACATAAGTCTTGAATCAATATCAACTAATATATTTGGAAATAAAGTTTTAGTTGAGTGTTGATCAATTTGATGATATTAGGTTTAGTTTGTTTAATAGCTTTGGAGGGCATTACATAAACCTAGGTATCAACTATTAGTCCTTTCAGAAAGGATATTAAATAAATTCTTCCATATTTTCTATTTGAAGATTACTAACCAATTGTTGCATATTATTAAATTAATTGCAATTCTCATTTAATGAATAAGATTAAAAAAATAGATTAAATAGTTCACCATATTCAAATGCAAGTCTTTCCATGTGCATGTATGATGAGGCTAGCCTCCTTTAATGGCTATAATGGGGCATATCAAGAGGGTCCAAAAGTGTGACAATGAAAAAAGAATCACTAATTCCCTTATTAACATAGTTTTTTAATAAAGATCTTATGATTTATATTTAGGTGGTGTTTTTGCAATGTACCAAACTACATAGTGTTTTATTAGGTTTCAATTGCAGACTTTTGATTTAATATTTCTTCATCCATAATTTATGAGTAGTGGTCTACAACAATTTATCTCTCTAAGCATCACATAAATACAATGAGTGCTAAGTAGACTATTCATTCTTATGTAAGATAAATTCATATAAACCGCTACTCATAAGATATAAATTGCATAAAATTGCGTAGTTTTGATTCAATCTTCCTCCACACATATTTAATGAGTAGTGATCTAAGGAAATTTATCTCTAAACATCACATAGATATAACGAGTGCTAAGTAGATTGTTCATCCTTATGAAAGATAAATGCATATAAACCATTACTCATAACATATAAATTACTAAAAAAATAACTCAAAACTACATATTTAAATCCTAATTAAACATTGTAAAAATATTTTTGACATTAAAACTTTTATAAAGATTCTTTTAAATTGAAACTTCCAATAAAATTCAAATATGATTTTTTTTTTTAGAAAGTTCTTGGAGTTTGATGAAGTTTATCACTAGAAGGCATCTTCATGATACAAAAAGAAAAATAAAAGGAAAAATAAAAGGTAAAGAATTAAAATTTAAAAGATTCTAGAAGCTTTTAAAAGAATAAAGTTAAATTAGACTCTCTAAATAGTTATAAACATAAAAAAGTTTAATATAGAAACTATAAACAAGATAAAATTTAATTAAAAAAATGAAAAATAAAATAAAAAATCAATGAATATAATTTTTTATTTTTAAGCAAATTCTTAGAATTTGATGAAGTTTATCACTAGAAGGCATCTTCATGATAAAGAAGAGTCCAAGAATTAAAATTTTAAAGATAAAGAAGCATTTAACAGAATAAAGTTAAATTAGAAAAGCTATAAACAGATCTCCATGATGAAACTTGTTAGAAATAAAGTTGTTCGAAGCTGACAAAGATCCCAGAAAAATCTCAGAATCATTTCCCACGTGTAAAAACGAGTATCTTCCCACGTATTGAAAGGGAATTTACATTGAGCTTCGTTTACACGAATAGTCCAGAACGGAATAGTACAGTCTGTTCATCATTGACAATCCTGGTGCAGACCGTAGTTTAAACGAAACAAAAGCAGTGGATCCAAAGTTCACGCTTCTCAGAAATACACTGCTGGTTCACAGGAACTTGCATTGCATGGCATGGCTACCAGAAGCAATGATGGTTTATGATGATTGCATTGCATTGCATGGCACTCAAAGCCAAGCATGAGTTATGATGATTTGGCCACTAGCATATTTTGTTTGTATTGGAAAACCTAGACTACCAGTAGATAAGGCAATAGCACCAGCGAAAGAAGATCAATGGGTCAATGAGTTTAACTACACGGTTGAATTCTGATAGCAATATCACAAGACTAAGCAGTCAATTGTTGATGAGGTGAGGGGGCTTTGTTTAAGTGATCTAAGCACTTGTAGAGGGTCAACAAAGGTCTATAACCTAAAGCACCTAAGGGGTATGTGGTCACTTAAATATGTAAGGTTGAGTGCTCCACCTAGGCAAAGATTTAGGACTCTACTTAGGGTGTTTTTGTTACGATGTTTGAATCATAGAATAGACTTAGGGCCCCTAGAGTATATGAGTTCATTTAGAATGCATAGTGACCCATTAAAATAGATGAAGCAAGATTTTGTTGATAGAAAATAAAAATTTGATATGTAGGTCTAACCTTTTATATAATTAGAAGAATCATGTAGTCTAATTACTCACAAATTTGTAACAACTTAATTGACACATGATATAAACAACACCAAATCATCGATTCCACAAACAAAAAGTTACCAAGAAACTTCAAAAGAATGGATTCTAGATGATTTTATTACAAATTGGGGAGGGTATTGCACTTGTATAAACAAATGACAACTCTCAAGTAAGAAAATTGCAAAAATGTTTAGAATCCAAAATCTCTAGCAAAAAAGAGAAACTAAATAAGATAAATTCATAACACGTTATGTTATGAGTATTTGAATTAAACCCAAACATAGAACAAGCATACACTAGATTCAATTAATCAAAGCATTTGTGTGCATGAGTTTATTTACTACTTCCTAACTTTGTGAGGATCATAATTATAATAAACGAAATTGGGTGGATAAATGCAATCCCCATGCATATTGAGTATTGCTCTATTGCTAGCCAAGTGCTCACAGCCTCAATGGAGTTACCTCTGGTCCCACTCATGGAATAGCTTTAGTACTTAGGCATCCATAAATCTAGAAAAGATATTAGAATCACCAAGAGATATTGAATTGTATGATTTTTTTTCTTTTTTTTGCTCAATTTTTATATCTTTCTCTTTTGAATCTCATTTTTCAAATTTTCTTCTTTTCTTTTCTACTCAGTCAACAAGCAATGAAGCTTGCTACCTAGGTTAGGGAGCACCATTGGCTTGTGAAAGGAACGATTAGGACAAGAAACCCTAATTGCATAAAATCATTACAAGTCACCCTAATAAACTAGAAAGTATAATATGCCCTTAAAAGTGATTTTTAATTAGTAGAATGGTTGTGCATGCTTGACAATATAAGCTCAATTTGGATAGGCTTAATAAAGCCTAATAAATAGTTTCATTTTTCTTCACGTTCCTTTGTAAAATAGAAAGACATCATGAACTTTGAGGCATACTCTCCCTAAAGATGCCACATGGCAACTTAGAAGTTACACAAAGTAAAAATAGGTGGGGAAGCAAAACAAAATATCCCAAAAAACTAGAAAATCAAAATTATAACTAAGAAAAGAATTATGTACAATCTAGACCACACAAAATTTTATACACTAACATAAATTTGTATACTCGATGACTTAGAGTACAAGTTTTATAATTTCTTCTACTCCACCTTTTCCAAGCATTAAGAATAATTAGTTGGACTAATTGAGTATAAAGTTAGGTGAGAGAATCTTTGAAGTCCAAGATTAGGTCTATGCAGAATGTACACTCCTAGTAACAATGGGATCAAGAAAAATCAAAAGTCGTGGTAGTTCATCATGGTCATGCTCTTCTTGTTTACATGTTTTCTTTCCTAAATTGTTGTAGTTAAAATAGAAATCATGATAGAATAGGGGTAAAGACAAAGAAACAACCTAGTTTTAGAATCCATACATTGGATTTATAACTTGTTCATCCCATAGCATGTCATCTCCAATAGTTTTCTCCCCAAGGAATCTTCCACAAACCCCATGTCCATGGACACCACAAGAAAAATTATTCATTCCAAACATATCACAAAACTCTAATCAATCAATATCCCTTTCCTATTAAAAATATATTTACAATTATTTGAAATAGCACCAGTGACTCTTAAGTATTCATCACTATACTCAACAAACTCAAGATAAATTGGTTTTGTTGTCTTTTCCTTTTTTTTGACCTAATAATTGATTTTTTCTTGTGCACCCTTTGTTGTCATATAGTTTCAAGTATCATGTTGGCATGAGTTTTGGTCCTATAGATCCACATTTGTTCTTTTCATGCTCAATTTCCATCCTTTTATTTCTCATTTATGTCAGTACAAATGTTAAAGCTCTCAATCATTATTTCTTGTGTAGATTTATATTAGTATGTATTTATTCTTCCTTGTGGTTTAATTCATACAATTATTCTATTGTATAAAGTGGTTATATTAAATACAAGAATAATGTATCCTATTAGAGATTAATTGCAAGAGCAAAGGACTCTAAATCAATTTTGGTATTAAGAATCTAAAGGTGTTGGAAGTAGAGAATCTATGGGATAACTTTAGCTATTGTGAAAACAAAAATTATGGATGACTTAGAAGATAGTTGTGGCTGTGGTCATGGATGTAGAAAGTGTAGATCAATTATAGAGCTATGTTATTTTCTAATTTTTGTTGGAACTAAGTTTATTTATCTTGTAATGATAGAGGTCGTTTGCATTAGTCTAGCCAATAATGTCCTAGAAAGGATTCCACATGAACTCTAAGGCAAGAAGGGACATGGGTAATATAGTCCCTTTAAGAAATTTTGATGAATGGATTAGGAGATTTGAATCCATTGAGGCTAGCTTACATCTAGACGAGTCTAAAGAGAAACAAGAGAACTAGGTAAATTCTTATTGGGTAGTAGACTCCTTGGAGAGGCTCATTAAATTCGTGATGAAACAATGCTTCAAGAGTAATGTTGATATTTCAAACAATAAAGGGGAACCAAATCTAGATTTATTCCTCAATTAGGTCTAAGAGTTCAAGAAGTATTTCTAAATGGAAGACATTGATGAGGATGATCATAAATGGGTGCAAATCATAGCATCCAGATTGAAGTCTCATGCACCTCTATGGTGGGAGAAGGTATAGAGTTGGAGAAAAATAAATAAAATAGAATTTGGCCTATGATATTGAAACATCTAAGATCTCAATTCTTTTCTTCCAGTTAACAAAAAAAATTAATAGAATTTCAAAACTTAAAACAAAGAGACCAATTAGTGTAGGCTTATACTAAGCAATTTATGAGGTTTCAAATTCAAATATATAGGAGACTAATGTAAGGAAGCTAAGGTAGTGGAACAACTTCCTACACTAATCTTGAGAGGAGAATAATGCAAAAATTTTATAGATCTTTAACAGTTACAAAAATTTTAATAGAAATAAACAAAAATATCTTGCATACTACAACACAATGATTTATGTAGGGAGAACCCTTTAGGGAGAAAAACCCCACACTCCAAAAGTGGCCCAATATATTATTCAACAATCACAAAGATTACAATATACTTCTAGAGTAAGCTTCTCATAGGAGTATCACCACTAAAAGATCCAGAGACAACATAACTATTAGTAGACTCTCATAATACATTGCAATACAAATCTGTAATACAATGCCCTCATAAAATAGGGTTGCCTTCTAGGGAAAATCGAGCTAATAAAATATCAACTGTTAGATATGACATAATCATGAACGATCCAGATTTAAAATAATAAAATATAAGTAAATTTTTCCTTTCAGGAGCGCTACCCCTGAGTCCCCGCCAGAGCGCGCTGCCCTTGGACCCCAATTGGGGGGATGATCCCATTAGACCCCTCATGGGGGGATTCCCCCACATGCCCCCATCGTTGTTGGCTAAATAGTACCTTATGTATTAGCAGTAGTTGCAAGGTTGAGACACATTTTCTCAACAAATCTCCCACTTGTTGAACACCTTGCAAGGACAATGGAAGGCTGTCATCATCATCTCTTAATTGCTAGGGGCTGAAAGGCCCATAGTCTCTAAACACCATCTAAATTTCTCTATGCTCATAGGCTTAGTTAAAGAATCAACAACATTCATCAAAGTCTCTACCTTAACCAACTTCACCCTACCATCTTCGACCATATCTCTAACACAATGATATTGTACATCAATGTGCTTGGTCTTGATATGAAATGTTGGGTTCTTGGCTAGACATATTGCACTCTGCTTATCGCAATAAATTTTCACTACACCTTGTTTTATTAAAATATCTAAACATAGTATCTTAAGCCAAATTCCTTCTTTACAAGCATGAGTAGCTGCCATATACTCCGATTCAGTAGTGGAAAAAGCAACCACAACCTATTGCTTACTCATCCAACTAATTGCACCACCAAATAAAGTAAACACATAAGCATGGGTGGATCTTCTGCTATCAACATCACATTCCCAATCTGAATCCACATAACCATGAATATCAAGGGAAATCTCATCTTTAATCATATTACTATGATAACATAAGGAATAATTTGAGGTACCACACAACTATCTAAAGACTCTTTTAATTGCATCCCAATGAACTCTACCAAGATTAGACATATAGCTAGAAAGAACTCTCACTGCTTGGAAAATTTATGTTCTTGTACAAAGCATAGAATACGTCAAACTTCCAACTGCACTCTAGTAAGGAACTTTGCTCATGTCCTCCATCTCTGATGGATATGTTGGACAATCTAAAATAGACAAATTTGTTCCAATTGAAACAAGAACACACAATGGTCTGCAATCCTGCATATTGTAGAATTGAATTGGAATACTTACTTTACCCAAGCCATAGCTTTTTGTTCACCCTATGTCTTCTAATTTCCATCCCAAGAATGTGTTTAGCTACAACAAGATATTTCATTTCAAATTTAGCAGCAAGTTGAGATTTTAGTTCTAAAATCATACCTTTCCCTTTACTAATAAATAACATATCATCAACATATAATGCAATAAACAGGAAATTATCACCACCAATTTTATAATAGACACAATGATCTAATTTAGAACACTCAAATACCAAATTCAACATATATGTATCAAAATTTGGGTACCACATCCTAGAACTCTATTTTAGATACAAAGATTTCTTCAATTTGTAAACCAATTTACTTTTACCTTTTAGCACATAGTGCTCTGGCTGTGTCATATAAATATCCTCCTCCAAGTCATCGTGAAGGAAAGGAATTTTTCACATCCATTTTCTCAACCTCTAAATCATAAGCAACAACAATAGAAAGCAAAAATCTAGATTGGATGTAATTTTTGCAACAAGAGAAAATATCTCACCATAATCAACACCTTCAACTTAAGAGTAACCTTTTGCAACTAACCTTTCTTTGTACTTCTCAATACATCCATCTGAACCAATATTTTTCTTGAACACCCATTTGAAACCAACAAATTTTCATCCTTCAGGCAATGGTACAAGATCCCATGTATCATTCTTTTTCAAAGCTGTCAATTCTTTAGCCATAGAAAGCTTCCAAGATTCAACATCATTCATACCTAATGCCTCTTCAATTGATTTGGGTTCATCCATGTTAGTATTCAAAGAAAAAATATATCTCCAATCATCAAATGAATACCTTTTAGGTGGTTTTCTATGCTTTGTAGACCTATGAACAAG
The DNA here is from genome assembly GCA_007258455.2 of Sequoia sempervirens. NCBI lineage: Eukaryota > Viridiplantae > Streptophyta > Pinopsida > Cupressales > Cupressaceae > Sequoia > Sequoia sempervirens. The sequence continues at coordinate 101,741,714 of VDFB02252616.1, read as the reverse complement.
CTGAGTTGGAGGTTCTTCCTCCTCTTTTGAAGATTCAGAGCTAGATGAGCTCTCCTCAACTTCTTCTCTGTCTAGGGGCCTCGGTTAACCTTTCTTAGGTGTAGAAGGAAATTGAATCACATCTTCATGTTTACTTTGTTCTAGCTGCAATGTAACAAAAGAAGGCTTAGCTTCTCTAAAAATAACACTTCTACTATGTATTACCTTTTGTGCAACAAGATCCCAAAGATTGTATTCTTTCAAACCATAACTGTATCTGATGAAGATACATTTCACAACCTTTTTCTCCAACTTTGATCACTTCTCCTTTGGAACATGTGCATGTGCCTCACAACCAAAAAATCTAAGATGTATTAGTGAAGGCTTGTGACCCAACTGGGTGCCTCTATAGGAGTCTTATCAACAAGAGCTAATGTAGGAGACTTGTTAATCAAGAAATAATCAGCGACAACAACTTTAGCCCAGAACCTTTGTTCTAGACCAACACCACTCAATATACTCCTAGTCTTCTCCATCAGTGTCCTATTCATTCTTTTTGCAACTCTATTCTATTGTGGAGAATACAAAGTTGTTTTCTGTCTATGAATACCATAATCTTTACAAAATCTATCAAAATCATTAGAGAAAAATTCAATGCCATCATTAGTCCTTAAACATTTTATTTTATTTCCACTCTACAACTCAACCATTGCTTTAAATTGTTTAAATCAACTGAAAACTTCATATTTACTCTTTAGAAAGTATACCCATGTCATTCTACTATAATCATCAATAAATGAAACATAATATGTGGATTTACCAGTTGAAGGAACATCTACAGGACCAAACACATCATAATGAATAAGATCCAATACACCATAAGATTTGTGAGAACTCGAGTAAAACTAAATGCGGTTTTATTTTCCATAAATTCAATGCTCACAAAAATCAAATTCAAGATTATAATTAGATAGACCTTCAACAAGGTTTTTAATTTTCAAGGTCCTTAGACCCTTTTCTCCAATGTGGCCAAGTCTCTGGTGACATAACATAGTTTTCTCTACAGGTTAACTTTCTTTCAGAAGAAAGAGCACCCTTGGGTACCCAAAAATCATGACCATCTGCTAAAGGTGAAACCCTCACTTCTTCCACAAACTTTCTTTTCTCAGAAGTACTATTGCACTCAATAGTACATGCATCAAGATTATACAATGTTCCATATCTAACACCTCTAGAAATCACCATAACACATCTGACCATCTTGCATCCTACATCAAAAAATACTACCTGCACACCTGCATCTATTAGTTTTCTTATGGATAACAAATTTTGTGCTAAACCAGAGATATGCAACACACAATTAATCCTTCTTATTCTACCATCAAGAAACCTAATTTTAATTTTACCACAACCAACCATGTCTAAATGAGAATCATCACCCAAGTACACCTTACCTCCATCAAATTCTTGATATTCAGTTCAAATTAATCTTTATTAAAGTTCATATGGAAAGATGCACCCGAGTCAATTAACCATGCATCATTACTTGCATGAGTTCCCAAAGCTACAATGAATGCATCACCATCTTCTCAAACTTAGAATAATAATAAATTTTCTTCATTTTCTTCTTCATTTCTTCTTTGTAGTCCTTATGAACATGTCCAAGATTACCGTAGTTCTAGCAAATAGCTTTGTACTTTCCAAGAAACTTAGATCTCCCCCTGGACTTGGATTTTTCACACTTTTCATTCTTCTTTCCTTTTTCCTTAGGTCTTCCACGGACACTTAGGGTTTCCTTGACACTAATGAATACCTTCCTCCTCATCTCTTCAGAAAGCAAAGAACCCACTATATCTTTAGTCTTCAATATTACAAAAGTACTCCCAATAGCTATAACAAGGGAATCCCATGAATCAAGCAAAGAACAAAGCAAGATATGACATTTTTCCTCATCTATTTTGACACCAACTAATGCCAACCAAGCTACCGACATATTGAATGCTTCTAGGTGATCTGTAATTCATCCACCCTCTTCCATTCTCAAGGAATACAATTTCTTCCTCAATAAAATCTTTTTCACTAAATATTTGGCTTGATACATCTTGCCAAGCTTCTTCCATAGTTTTTGTGCAGAGGTCTCTTCACATAAATTGATTAAAATAGATTATTCCAAGCACAATCTAACTAGACCCTTGGCTTTACGGTCCATAACATCATATTGAGTAGGATTTGTAGGACTTGAAACATTCTCATCAACAACATCCCATAGATCTCGATCTATTAGTAGATCCTCCATCTTTAGCTTCCACATTTCAAAATTATTTCTATAAATTTTATCCATCTCTATTCTCCTTGATGAGCTTTCCATTTGAAAATTCCTACAAGAAGAACACAAAGTTTCTTCTGCAAAAGCTCGGACCACTCAAATCTAGATTAGTTTAGAAAATCCAACAACCCACAACTAAAACCAAAGGTGATTAGGATTTGATACCACTTGTAAGGAAGCTAAGGTAGCAAAACAACTTCCTGCACTAATATTGAGAGGATAATAATGCAAAATGTTTACTAATCTTTAATAGTTATAGAAATTTAAACAAAAATAAACACAAATATCATACATACCACAACACAATGATTTACGTGGGGAAAACCCTTTTAGGAGAAAAATCCCACACTCCAAAAGCCACCCAATATATTATTCAAAAATCACAAAGATTACAATATACTTGTAGAGCAAGGTTCTCATAGGATTATCACCACTTAGAGATCTAGAGACAACACGACCGTTATCGGACTCTCAAAATACATCACAATACACAACCATAATACAATTCCCTCATAAAATAGGGTTGCCTTCTAGGGAAAATTGAGCTAATAAAATATCCACCGTCAAATATGAGACATAATGATGAACAATCTAGATTTATAATAATGATGGGGATCCCCCCCATTCCCCCTCATCACCGTTGTCTGAACAATACCTTATGTATCAACGGTAATTGCAAGGTTGAGACACATTTTCTCAACAAATAAAGGGTGAGCTACAACCCAATATGTGCATGGCCATAAGTTTCAACTTTAGGATGAGCTCACTTGGGTGAAAATTCCTACTATGGATAGGACATATGAATATGCCTTACAGATAGAAGAGAAAATAAAGATGGTGAGTAAAAGTGGTGATAAGAACCATAATAGAGGGGGAAGTATTTATTCAAAACCTACCATGAGTGAAGATATATAATCCCTAGCATCCCAACAAGTTTGAGAAAAAAAAACCCTAATAGAGGGGGAAGTATTTATTCAAAACCTATCATGAGTGAAGATCTAGAATCCCTAGCATCCCAACAAGTTTGAGCAAAAAGAACCCAATCAATGGTGTGAGTGCCCTTGACCTTAAAGGTGACCTATTTCAAATTTAAATTTTGGTGTCATCCTTTGGAGAATTAGAAAGATCCCAGGTCAACCTCTAATAAAAAACATTAGTTGGGATACATATAAACAAGTTTTATTCCCATTTGAACATTAGAAGAAAGAGATGGTTATGAACAAAGAGCTATTATGATTAAATTGTGAAGATATATTGAGTTATCATGTACATGATAGCTACAAAAATTTATTATGTTTTGTGGACTAACCTCTTGTAGGTCTATAAAGAAAATCCAAGAATCCATCAATCAAATTTCGTGGCAACTTATGGTGTGGACATCACTTTGACAAGGGTTTCATTTTATGAATAAGATTATAAAAATTAGATTAAAGGGTTAACCATATATTCAAATTTGGAGTGAGTTTTGGTGGAGCAAAGAAAAAAATGGTGACTACATTCCCTAACCCCAACCTTCCTATAGATCCACAAGCTACCCTAGAACCTTCTCTAGAAAAAGATAGTGCTCATCCCATGACTACTGGAGCCCACCTGCTAAAATTTAAGCCTTGAAGCATGAAGAAAAAAGCACAGGGAAAAAGTGGGTCTGAAACAACAAAAATGAAAGATAATATGTTATCCTCCACTCTCATTTCTATGCCTAGAGTGGACAATGTGGTTGCCACAAATGCAGACATGCCTCTATGATGTTCCCAACCCCTACTACAATGAGTGAATAAAGATAAGATAGCTTATGATGCCTCCACATCAGTTTCTCTAACAACCAATATACTTGTTGTTGATTCTTAGGAAGGTAAAGTGATTTAAATTACCCTCCTAGATGATATAATTGATATAATCTTCAAATGCAAAGAAAAAAATACCATTTTATTTTTCCTTAGAGGTATCTCATCAAAACAAGGCTTTTTCAAATGGGCCCGTAACAACTAGGAACTCAAAGGTTGGACGATTGAATCCTTTAGGGGTTTGGGCAAAGGATATGTTGCTTGTACCTTCTCTAACCTTGAAGATTCCCATGTCCTTCAATATGGTTCCTAGATTATATGTGTACAAACCTGCTATATGTAAGCTTGGGATCTTAACTTTCATTTGGAATGGATTACCATGTACAAATACCCCATGTGGGTGGAATTTCCTTTCCTCAACCTCACTTTTTGTCCTTTCCTTCAAGACATTGTTGCACAACTTGGAAAAGTTCTATGGTGTAAACAAAATTCTGATAAATGGGCTAGCATGTGTTCACACCCCAAGGCTTTGAATTTGATTAATACATGTCACTTATCTAAATAAACTAAATGCCTATTTTTATTATCGTGGGAAGACCATTTGATTCATGGCTGCCTCTCCCATAAGCCCAAATCATCCCATCTTGTTGCAAACAACCTTCATCTAGATGATCCTCCAACCATTGATATTCCTCAACCCTCTATGTTGCACCCCTACCCATCACACGTGCCTCTTCACCAACCCAACATAGTATCCATCTTTCTCCCAACCTCCCTCCTGCATCCCCTCCCTGATCTCTCCTATACACTCATCGTCTATCTTAGAGAGTTTATCATACAAAGATGCTATTGTGGTATCCCAAGCTAGAGCCTTTAAGAGGTTGAAGAAAAATCCTCCTACTAAACACATTGCTTTAGAAAACTATAATCCCTTGCCTTAGATAGGAAGCCTTGTAAGAAATATAACCCATAATAAAACCAGATTGCCTATGAGTCATGATGACATGGTTGATCCCCTTGGAAAATATCTTATGATGGAAAACCAAAATAGATCACTAGAGAATGAGTTTAATGTGCTACAATTAGATGAGGAAACCCTCTGTGACTTGCCCTAATGAAGTGAAAATTCAATCTTGGAACGTGCATGGATTGACCCTTCTTGCATGAAAATATCATGTAAAAAAAAATTCTAGACTAACTAGATTGACATTCTTATGCTTCAGGAAGTTAAAGTTAGTGCAATTCACCTTAATGTGACTCTTGCCTCAATTTAGCCTAAGGCTCATTTTGTACATACAAATCACTCTAATCGTGGAGGAGGTGTAGTATTGGGCTTAGCTTCATGGATGGCTAAACATTTGGTGGCTTTTGGTTTTAATCCCAATGACCATTGTGTTTGAATCACCACCCTCATTAAGGACATGTTGGTGGTATTTTTTCCAATATATTCTCCTAATTCTTCTTTAGAGAGAATCATCCTTTGGGATTGGTTGTGTTCTTCACTTCCCAATGATAAGTGGGTTTTGGGGGGTGATTTTAACATGGTAGAATGACCTTCATATCATAGTTGGGAAACCATTCTTGGTAAATTATGTTGAAGTGATAAAACAATATCTTCAATCTAGAACACAAAATAACCTCCACATGCAATAGAGAGAAGCAACAATGGAAGATGCTATTCCATCAAACAATAACTACAATATGATATAAGATTCACATATATGTGGTCAAGATGTTATCAAGATGCAAAATATGCATGAGATGCCTTGAATTTAAAGGTAAGATGAGAGATACGATTAGACAAGATAATGACAAGTGCCTTAATCCTATCACATGAGACAATTAACTCATAACTACCTAGGATAAGATAAAATGTGGAAAAGAAAACTAAGACTTCTAGAAGAAAGTTTATATCATAAGTAAATTTAACATGTGAATAATTCCCCTAAGTCCCTTGTAAGGAATTAACTAGGTACAATAATTTATTCACACCAACACCCCCCTTAAGTGCAACCTAGAGAGAAACAAACTAATGCAAGATGTAAAAGATGCAGAAGATGGGTCCTGACAATAAGACCTAATGAAGAACCCATGTACAAGAAAATCTCATAAACAGAGAAAAGGAGAAAAATCTTGTGAGAGAAAACAAGATGGAGGACTGGGAAGAACCCAAAACAATGTCCCAAGAAGAATTGGAACATGAAGAACATCACTTAAGCATGAAGAAGATGCAAACAAATGTCGAAAGATGACTACTATAGTACTATAACTGAAGAACCTCCTCTAAAAAATAGGATGATCAGGATCAAGAAGACAACAATTTGCATGAGTTCCCCCAATAACACTAATCAAAAAATGATCAGATGGAAGAAAAAGGAAAAAAATCTATAATCAAAGATATAGATGGCACATGAATCTGCATGAGTGACCCCAATGACACTACTCAATCGATGTAAGTTGAAAATATAGGTGTTGATAGAATAAAGAACACTAATCAATTGAGGATAAAAGGTTGCCTCCAAAAATAAGAATGCAAGAGTGTCTATATGGTAAATGCTCAATTTCACTAAAATACATGGGTAATCAGTCGTTGCATGTGCCTAGTACATAGGAACAAATACTAGATATATAGGTCACTCCAAAGAAAAACCAAGGAAGCATTAGCAAAAATAGTATAATACCCCCCATAATATTGACTTGGGAGAGGCATGAAAGATTTGTTACCTAATTTTCACCCACAGGCTCATTCAGGTAGGATAAATCATGTGACAGAGGTTCAAGAAGGCCAAATGGAGCATTTGCACAAGGGAAAAAGTCATGAATCTGATGCTAGGTCATAGGGAACTCAGTTGGGAGGCCTACCTTGTTCAAGCTCAACATGAAAATCCTCTAAGGAGAGAGTCGCCAAGACCTTCAGAGTGTCTTGCTGACTAAAAGGGCTCTCGTTGAATGAAGGCATCACTCAGGGAAATAAAATCATCTCGGGCGAATGTCTGGCTGATGGGCCGATGTTTCGGTGACAGTAATGAAGCTCGGCAGGAGTCTCCCCAATAACAAGTGTTTTGCTGAGGGGATGATGCATTCGGTATAGGGTTGTGCCCTTGGAAAATGGTCTTACCGATATGGTCATGTCTCCCTGATAGAAGGATGGGCTCTCGGCAAAGGTTGGTGCCTTCGCCAGAATGTCTCACCGAAGAAAGGAGGTCACCCCGACATATTTGATATCGGTGTAGTTTCCAGCCATCAGGGTAATGTCTTGCTGACATGGTGTGGTCTCAGCGACGGAAGTGGGTATCGGTATGACTAATGGACCTCACTATAAAGTCTTCCCAACTTGCCAATGTCTTGCCGAAAGAAATGTAGAGCTCAGTATCATGGAGTGCGTTCGGGGTGACATCAATAAACTCTTGCCGATAGAAGATGAGGAAAGCTTGCCGAGGTAATTTTTCTTTCGACATGAGGTCTTGCCGAGAGGATGATGTCTTGCCGACAATTAGGTAGTTTTTCCATGACATTTTGCTTTCGTCCGAAGGTCTTTCCGAATTGTGGTCTCAGCCAAAGAAAGTAGTTTCACCATGATGTCTTGGCGAAGGCATTATGTCTCACCGATAGAATGGTGGGTCTCAGGGTAGCATTTTTCTTTCAGTAAGATCTCTCACCGACACTTGGGTGTCTTGCCAACAGATGAAGAAGCCTTGGTAGGAGATGATGGTTTCGGTGAAGGATGGAGGGGTCACTGTGATGTATCAGTGATGTGAAGGTGGTCTCGCCAACAACAAAAAGACCTCACCGAGAAATTTCGACATTGACATATGGTCTTGCGAATATAAAGATGTCCCCCCGACAGAAAAAAGAGCTTGCTGAAGGAGTTGGCCCAACATGAAGGAGCTCGCCGAAGTATTTTTCCTTCGGCAAGAGGTCTCACCAACCAACGAGGAGTCTCATCGAATGAAATGATAGGAGCTCAGAGAGAATGGGATTGCTTGCCAAAGGGTCTTGCCGAAGGCTGAAGGTCTCAGCAATGAAATATTTTTCTATGTGACTCCAAAGGGCTCATTGTAACATCTTACTGAAAGCGATATGTCTTGCCAATGTTCTGGGCAATAACAATGGTGATATCGGCATGACTTTTGGGCTTGCTAAGAACTCTCATCGACAGGTCCATGTTATGCTGATGGTTGCAGGAGGATTTAATCGCATTGGGGAGACACGATTAGTGTCTCACCGACATGCTATTCTATAGGAGGAGCTTTTGACCGCCCGAAGAATCTACGTGGAGTATGCTCAACCAATTAGAGAAAGATACGAGTGAATCATTGGTAGCTGAACCAGATGAAGAAGATCAACAAGATGAAAAGCAATGTGTATCTGTTCTGAGCTCAAGAGCATTCAAAGCACTCGACAGGGAGGTTCAAAGGTGGACACGAGGATCAAAAAATGAATGCGGTAGCTGCGAAAGATCTGAAGGCTTCTCCAGAAATGTTTCTTCACTAACATGACAACAAGGACACGCAGGAATGAGGCATTAATTTCAATCAAAAAAATCTAAGGGGCAGATCTTTCTGAGCCTAATATTTTGTAAGCCTAGAGTAGCCAACACACTTTTGTATATAAGGCATTTTTTCCTTCTTGTAAAGGAGTTCTCCTGATGCTTTTCTGAAGTTTGTGACTTCTACAATCCTCTCTCGGATTAGCAAATTTTTGTAACTCATTTTGGAGCATGATATATAAAGTTTTCCTTGGTGACTATTGATGTTCAGATTTCCATCTTGTTCTTACAGAGTAATGTGCATTTCAGGTTCACAATCAAGTTATTTTGTGAATTTCTTCTATTCCTTCATGACTTTATCTTGTGTTTTATGCCTTCCTTTGCAAAAGCATCATTATACAAATCAAAAACTGTGTTTACATAATCACATATGGATTTTAGTTTGTGAAAATTACTTTCCTCTCTAAAAAAAGTGTGTGAATCAAACCTGTTGTGACATATTAATGCATAGCTTATAAAGATTTGATGGGTAATCTTATGTTCATCATCAGTTTTCAAGTGTAAATTGAGTATCTCATTGTTCATGTCACTTTGGTGCATCACCATAGGTTTATTTTCATTTTTTATGCATTCTCCTTCTCCCTTTTCCCTTCAAAGAATCAGTAGTTAGGTGATACCCAAAGGTAGCCAGCCTTCTCCGGAGGTTGATCTCTGTTTATAAGTGACCCACAGCTTTGGAGGTCTTCCCATGTTATACTGAGGTGTTGAACATTAGGTTCAACAAGGGTGCAACTTCAAGTGATAACAGTTTCTGGCATGCCCGTTGGGACCATGAACTGCTTCTCAGTTCATGTTTATGCATTTTATTGCTACTGTTTGGTGTGTGCAGCAATAGTTTCAGCCTTTAGGAAGCATTTTCTCTACATACCTGGCGACTCCAGGAGAATATCAACTGGTTTCAAGCAGATTAAGTGCTGGTATGTTCTTATTTCCAGAAAATCAGATCTAGTCTTCTTGTTTTACAAGGAATTTTAATGCATTTCCAGCTTCTATGAATGCTCCAAAATGTCTACATTTTATGAAGACATGTTCTATCATCCAGCTTGTCACAAAACTACTAATCATCCCTCATTTCATGAAAATCCTGTCAACCAACCACCCTATCAGGCCAATTATGATGCTGGTTTAATCCTAAACAGCCATGCAACAACAACCTATCAACATGCTCAACAGGCTTAACTCCCACCCACCCCTGCTCAGTCTTCAGATCCACATTTGGATGTCCAAAATCAGCTCCAAGAGATTGATTATATAAAGAATAATGTGAATAACATGAGGGACAGACTAGCAGACATCATAAGGAAGATGAAAGAGCTTAGGAGGCAGCAAGAGTACGATCAACAACAAGAAGAGATGGCCTATCAGGCCTACCTTCATGATCAGGAGATTGATTGGCAACAAGCGCAAAAAGCTTACCAAGCTCAGACAAGGGAGCAAGAATGGGAGTCCAAAAAGAGGCAATTTGAGGAGAACCTTACCCAGCAGCTGGCTGCAAAAGATGCAGAAATGAGGCTAAAATTTTCCAAACAAGAGGTTCCTAAGTACAAGTTTTCCAGCTCTAGGCAAAGTCAACCTCTTGACTCCCCTAGTAAGTCTTCTTAGTTTGAAATTTCAAGCTTTAAGGGATTCAATTCGATGCAAGAGAATGTAGTACCTAAACAAGATTTATTCGTCATCCCTCAAGAGCAGCCCATTGATCCAGATGACTTACTCCTCATGGAGAGGATCAGCAAAGTAAATCCAATGTAGTTAGTTGTAGCATGTTACCGACTACAGCAAGAAAAGCTCAAATAGGAGGATGGGCAGAAAGTAGGACATCAGACAGTTGAAGAAGGAAAGAATGTTCAAGTTCAAATTTCTATTTGTTTATTTGATGAACTTCCACAATTTATAGGTGAAGATGATCAGTGCTTGACTGAACCTACCTCAATGCCCAGTTTTGAGCTGCAAAGTGATGAGCTCACAATAGATTCACTTGCTGATGATAGAGTCACCCTGCTTGAATTAACACCAGTGCTAAACCTTGGACAACCAGAAGATGAAATTCACTTTAATAGTTTGTTCATTCATCAAGAGGAGGATGGGGGTAGCCTAGTCTTAAGAGGTGGAAGGGTTGGTACCTGTGAAAACATCCATGAAGAGGGGCATGATCAACAAAAACATGTTTTGAAAGGTATGGGTACTCCTTTAAGTGTTCAAGGAGAAAGTTATGAGATTGATGTAGGACGTGTCATGCATGAGGAGGTTGATCAGGAACTTGAAGAGGATATGTTTTCAAGCATAATGGAGGAGTTTTGCTCAAAGCTTGATGCCAAGCCATCATTAGCTAAATCTGGAGAGTGTGAGCAACATAACCAAGTGGAAGGAGCTACTATAGTTTCATTTGAATCACACAAGGTAGCTCATTCCAATCATCATGGGGTTATGACTATGGAAGTAGCTGATCAAAGTAGACCCAATAGGATTGGCTTGGAAGCTATTCTTTCACAAGGATGCTCGATCAGGCATCTAGCCAAAATGGAGACTAGCAAAGATATTGATACCTTGCTTACACCCAAGCATGAGGGTACTACTGAGGAGGAGCACACTCAAGTTACCTTTCCACCTTAGAACGAGAATGTTTACATTCCATATGAAAAGGCTAGTAAGCTTGAATATGTTCTGCAAGAGCTCTTGTAGCCAGGTGTTGAATTGTCATGCATGCTTCATTTCTCTTTAGTTGTTCTCCAACGTAGTAAACATTGTAATTTTTTTAGAAAGGGCAGTTATTTTACCCAACCTGTCAATGGGTTTGTTTGACCAATTTCTTACTAGTTAGTGTAGGGTAGGTTTAGATGTTATTTCTTTCCCTAAGTGTTGCTCCAACACAGTAAATAGATGTCGGTTTTGCCAACCTCCTGTGTTCTATGAGTCTCAAGCAAGTTGTAAGCATGTACAAAGTTTCCCTGGATCTATTTTAATTTTTTTGAGCTTCCTAATGACTCCATGCCCAATGGACAAGTTTTGGCTATTGGTTTTCCATGTTTAGCAGGCAAACATCCAACAAAGGTCGCCAGAAATGTTACCTAATTTTCACCCACAGGCTCATTCAGGCATGATAAATCATGTGATAGAGGTTCGAGAAGGCCAAATGGAGCATTCACACAAAGGAAAAAGTCATGAATATGATGCTAGGTCACAGGGAACTTAGTTGGGAGGCCTACCTTGTTCAAGTTCAGCATGAAAATCCTTTAAGGAGAGAGTTGCCAAGACCTTCATAGTGTCTTGCCGACTAAAAGGGTTCTCGCTAAATGAAGGCATCACTCGGGAAAATAAAATCATCTCGAGCGAATGTCTGGCCGACGGGCCAATGTTTTAGCGACAGTAATGAAGCTCGATAGGAGTCTCCCTGATAACAAGTGTTTTTCCGAGAGGATGACGCATTCGGTAGAGGGTTGTGCCCTCGGCAAATGGTCTTACCGATATGGTCATGTCTCCCTAATAGAAGGATGGGCTCTCGGCAAAGGTTGGTGCCTTCGCCAGAATGTCTCGCCGAAGAAAGGAGGTCATCCTGACATATTTGATATCGATGTAGTTTCCAGCCATCGGGGTAATGTCTTGTAGACATGGTGTGGTCTTAGCAATGAAAGCGGGTATCGGTATGACTAATGGACCTCGCTATAAAGTCTTCCCGACTTGCTAGTGTCTTGCCGAAAGAAATGTAGAGCTCAGTATCATGGAGTGCGTTCGGGGTGACATCAATAAACTCTCACCGATAGAAGATGAGGAAAGCTCGCCGAGGTAGTTTTTCTTTCGACATGAGGTCTTGCCGAGAGTATGATGTCTTGCCGACAATTAGGTAGTTTCATCATGACATTTTGCTTTTGTCTGAAGGTCTTATTGACTCGTGGTCTCAGCCAAAGAAAGTAGTTTTTCCATGATGTCTTGGCGAAGGCATTATGTCTTACCGATAGAATGGTGGGTCTCGGGGTAGCATTTTTCTTTCGGTAAGATCTCTCATCGACACTCGAGTGTCTTTCTGATAGACGAAGCCTTGAAAAGAGATGATGGTTTTGGCGAAGGATGGAGGGGTCGCCGTGATGTCTCAGCGATGCGAAGGTGGTCTTGCCGACAACAAAAAAGACCTCGCCGAGAAAGTTTGACATTGGCATATGGTCTTGCCGATATAAAGATGTCCCTCCGACATAAAAAAGAACTTTCCAAAGGAGTGTGCCCGACATGAAGGAGCTCACCGAAGTATTTTTCCTTTAGCAAGAGGTCTCACCGACTGGCGGGGAGTCTCATCGAACGAAATGATAGGAGCTCGGAGAGAATGGAGCTACTCACCAAAGGGTCTTGCCAAAGGCTGAAGGTCTCAGCGATGAAAGAGTTTTTTGTGTGACTCCAAATGGCTCGTTGTAACATCTTGCTGATGTTCTAGGCAATAACAAAGGCGATATCGACATGACTTTTGGGCTCGCTAAGAACTCTCATCGACAGTTCCATGTTATGCCGATGGTTGCAGGAGGATTTAATCGCATTAGGGAGACACGATTAGTGTCTCACCGACATGGGATTCTATAGGAGGAGCTTTTGATCGCCCAAAGAATCTATGTGGAGTATGCTCAAGCAATCAGAGAAAGATACGAGTGAATCTTTGGAAGCTGAACCAGATGAAGAAGATCAACAGGATGAAAAGCAACGTGTATCTGTTATGAGCTCAGGAGCATTCAAAGCACTTGACAGGGAGGTTCAAAGGTGGACATGAGGATCAAAAAATGAATGCGGTAGATGTGAAAGATCTGAAGGCTTCTTCGGGAATGTTTCTTCACCAACATGGACAACAAGGACACGCAGGAATGAGGCATTAATTTCAATCAAAAAAATCTAAGGGGTAGATCTTTCTGAGCCTGATATTTTGTAAGCCCAGAGTGGCCAACACACTTTTGTATATGAGGCATTTTTTCCTTCTTGTAAAGGAGTTCTCCCAATGCTTTTCTGAAGTCTGTGACTTCTACAATCCTCTCTCAGATTAGCAAATTTATGTAACTCATTTTGGATCATGATATATAAAGTTTTCCTTGGTGACTATTGATGTTCAGATTTCCATCCTGTTCTTGCAGAGTGTTGTGCATTTCAGGTTCATAATCAAGTTATTTTGTGAATTTCTTCTATTCCTTCATGACTTTATCTTGTGTTTTCATGCCTTCCTTTGCAAAAGCATCATTATACAAATCACAAACTATGTTTACATAATCACATATGGATTTTAATCTGTGAAAATTAATTTCCTCTCTGAAAAAGGTGTGTGAATCAAACCCGTTGTGACATATTAATGCATAGCTTATAAAGATATGATGGGTAATCTTATGTTCATCATCAGTTTTCAAGTGTAAATTTAGTATCTCATTGTTCCTGTCATCTTGGTGCATCACCATAGGTTTATTTTCATTTTTTATTCATTCTCCTTCTCCCTTTTCCCTTCAAAGAATCAGTAGTTAGGTGATACCCAAAGGAAGTCAGCCTTCTCCGAAGGTTGATCTCTATTTATAAGTGACCCACAGCTTTGGAGGTCTTCCCATGTTACACTGAGGTGTTGAACATCAGGTTCAACAAGGGTGCAACTTCAAGTGATAACAAGATTCATTGAAACTTTGTGTATAAGCATGTATTCCATGAAGTAGAAGAAACATCTAAAAGTGCACAAGAGAGTACCTACAATTGAAAAAGGGTGTGCAAAAATAAAAGCACACATGCATGAGGCAAGAATCACATGGATTCATTGTTGTCGTGGAGGGACACTCACTTGATAAAGATGTGAAGGAAAATAAAAAAGGCACTACACAACCCCCCCATGGAACATTATAATTTAGTGCGAGTACAAAATATGGCACAACCTTATGTGCAAAATCCCCAAAATACATGTACAATAGTGTGATACTTTACCTCAATGCATCTACATATAAAAAAGTTCTTACAAATGATGCTCAGAATGTCCAAAAAGGAAAAAATATTGGATATCTATATAAAGTGGCCCAAATGAAACCATCCCATGTAAACATAAGGTTTACAGGTGCCAAAATATCCAAGTAATTAACTAGTGTTAAAACACAAAAATATGAATTAATTATACTAGGGGCCAAATCTAGAAAAAAAATCATGAGTAACGTTGAATATCTCTGAAAGATATTTCTAACGTTGCAAGAATCACAAAAAATGGAAGAATGGAGAAAAATTTATGAGCTTGAGAGTGAAAATGCACATCTAACTTCAATAGGCTATAAAATGCACCAAAAAGAAAATATAAGAAACATCTTGCTTAGAACCAACTTTCCATGTTGATATCTTGTTCACCAAGATCTGACTCCTGGATGAAAAGTTATGACAATTTTCTCGATCTTGCTAAAATTGCCAAAAAGGGAAAAAAAATTTAAGCCTCCTTGTTCTGGGCATTGGTCGCCCAAAGGAGTTAGCTACATAAAGTACCGACACTAAAATTTTTATTGATTTTTTTTAAAGTATTAATTAAACTTAAAAAATTAAAATTAAAAAATAAAATAAAAAAAGTGACAGGGGATTGAAAACCCCCACATCACCCCTTTACAAAGGTGAAGCAGCCTAAGGGTCACCACCCTACCTAATGCTTACATTGTGGGTAGGGTGGTGGTACCTTATGGTAGCACCCCCTTTAATGGGCAGGTGCCTGCAATACTGTGTCTGGCATAGTACCGACGGGCATAATTTTTTTTTTAAAAATATTTCTATAAAATTTTCAGTAATAATTTTTTAAAAATATACATTTTGTTTTTTAATTTTCTGCTACAATTGTACTTGCATAGGGAGGTCGTATGGCTTCCTTACCAATTTTTTTTTCCACAAAAATATTTTTTGTCAAATATAGATAAATTTTATATCAAAATTCATGGAATCAACCTCCCAAATGCAATGACAAGGTCCATTTGGGTAAAAAATGCCTCTATAAAAAGTTGTTCTCTAGATCTATGCTTCAAACCTTTGTTTTCCAAAGTTGCAAATGGTCACCAAGTTGAGTGAAATGAAAGTCAAATTTGACTTTCCCGAGCCTCATGGATGCAATGAGACAACCAAAAATACCACCACTATAGCCAAAAGTGTTGCAATCACCAGATCTCACCAAAAATCATACATGCAATATAGGATTAACATATCTTTTTAAATCCTTTCTAATTCTCCAATCGTATTGAAACACAAGAGAAGAGCATACAAGAATTTACAAGATCATAAAAAAACTCAAATCACAATGCAAATCCTAATGATAGAAAATCTCTACAAAAAAGGAGCTTGCCAGATTCAAAGCTCTGATACCATGTTGAAGTGAGCAACCAAGATCTTTAATGTGCAACACAAAATAACCCCCACATATAATGGAGAGAGGCAACAATAGAAGATGGTATTCCACCAAATAGGAATTACAATATGATACAAGATTCACAAAGATGTGATCAAGATACAAAATATGCATGAGATACCTTGCTTTTAAAGGCAAGGTGAGAGATAGTATTAGACAAGATCATGAAAAGTGTCTTAGTCCTATCACATGAGACAACTAACTCAAACTACCTAAGATAAGATAAAATCTAGAAAAGACAACTAAGACTTCTAGAAAAAGGCTTATATCCTAAGTAAACTTAACATATGAATAAGTCCTCTAAGTCTCGAGTAAGGATTTAACTAGGTACAAGACTTTATTCACACCAAAAAATTAAACCTCTAAATGCCTCATTGGTTTACTTGGAGTAAATGTCACGAAGGGTCCTTAAGGAAATTGAGTTGACTAGACCAATTAAACATCTCTCACCTACTCCATTCTTTCATCCCATGTTGGTCTCTTGGTTTCTTTAGCCATTTCTACCACTCTCTTTGGTCACCTTTCTATATTCATCACTTTCCTTTTTTAAGCCAACCCCCATCCTCAATGACCTCCCTTACAAGTTAAATGTCACCCATCTCAAAAACCAAGATTGTATTGATGGCCTCTTAGCCACCTGGGCTATTGAATGAAGACCTAAGCAAATCAGATGGATTAGATGGTGGGAAAGAAAAATAAATAGATGCACATATTTCATTCATGACTATGGTAGGAGAGTTGTAGATAAATGATGCTGACATGAGAAAATTATTAAAGGACAACTAGAACATATTCAGACCTGTTTAGCTTACAATCCTCATGACAACACCTTACAATAATTTGTGATTAATATTTAAAACTAGCTACACAAAATGGCTATCTACAGAGGAAAAGAAGCTCAAATTCATGCTCGGTTACAATGGATTAAAGAGGGAGATCGAGGCTCTAAATTTTTCTTCCAATATCTTCAATACAAGCATAAAATTGAACACATTTCTACAATTAAAATAGTTCATGGAAATCTGCAGACCAACCACATTGATATAATGCATATTTTCTATGACCACTTCAAGAACCTTTTTATTGATGACACTAAATATGACATTCTTCTTCACATTCTTGAAGATAGTGTTGTTGATTGCATTCCTAAGAAAATAGACCATGAATGTAGAAAATATCTTAATCACTTCCTTTCAATAGAGGAACTTGATGAATCCCTTCACTGCATGGCTCTAGAAAATAGTCTAGGATTGGATGGTTTGCTAGTTGAATTTTATAGAGGCCTTTGGTCCCATATTTGTGAATTTTTTTTATAATCTCTACCTTGAAGGAATTGAGACCAGATCCTTAGGAAGTACTATTAATCAAGGGCTAATTAAACTCATACCCAAAGGTAAAGTTGTGGATAGCATTAATGGATGGAGACCTATTACTCTCCTCAATACTTGTTACAAGATTATTGATAAAACCATAGCACAAAGAATTAAATATATCTCTCAAGAAATTGTTTGGCCTAAGCAGATTGGGTTCTTAGGGGAGGGATTTATTTTAGAAAAACTTGGTCCTTGCATGGGAGACTTCTGAATGGGCTAAAAAAATAGCGTAGGGTGCTCTTATCATTAAACTTGATTTTGAAAAAGCCTATGATCGTATCTTCTCGCCCTTTCTTAAAATGCTCAATTGAATTTGTTTTGGTTCTAAAATATATGAATAAATTAAAATATTTGTATGGATATGCTAATGCAACAAAGGATGTTAATGGTGTCCTCTCTCCTTCATTTCTCTTGCAAAAATCCATTTGTCAAGGATGTCCACTTGTGTCAATTTTTGTATGTGCTTGTTGTTGATGCACTCATATATCTTTTTAGCATGTGCTTGCAAATAAAATTATCAATGCATCACTCTCCTTGAAAATGAAATTGCTCCGAACTCTCATTTTGTTGATGAAAAAATGATTTTCATACAAAATTCAGTAGAAGAAGTGGCTAACACACTTGATATTTTAGATCTTTTTTGTGTTGTTTCAAGATCTAAACTTTCCATGTATAAAATAGAGTTTTTCATGACAAGGCCCAACCCTTGACCTCCTTGGATTCTGAGTGAGTGGAGAGAAGTTAAGAATTGGGTTATTACTAGATACCTTGGGATTTCATTCAGTTTTGGAGTTTTGTTGAAAGATATGTGTATTGGCTAAAATAAATAAATAAACTCCTAAATTAGACCAATAGATTTCTTTCCATGGTTGGTAGATTACAAGTTGCCAATAAGATCATTATTGCCAACCATGTTTACATTTCCTCTTGTTGGATGCCTTCCAAAGCTTACTACAACCAATTGACTCAGCTAATTTGGAGCTTTCTCTGGGCTAAGTGAGGAAACAAAAAGGACAACCTACAACTCATGGATCTATTGTATTCAACCAAAAGATAAAGGAGGTCTAGGAATCATTGATCCTTACACACAATGATTTTTTCTTACCACTAAATGGATTGTTAGAGCTTTGGATGGTGATGCTCCTTGGAAACATCTAGTTCGCCATCATATTCAAATGACTATAGTTGGTCAGTCATGGGAGTTAGTGAAATGGATGGATAAGATTTTACTTGCTCCTTACTTCAAAACTTATGGTTCATCCCCATTCAATTCCATTTGGAAAGACTAGAAAATTACTTCTAAACAACTATCTTGGTATGCCCAATCCTTGAGCCATGGTTTACGTTTTTCCTTTTCCTCTATATGGTGGAACTGTCTTGTACAACTAGACAATGGCCCTCTTACTGTTAATAAAATCCTTAAAGGAAATCATCTCTTTAACAAAGGTATTCAAGTTTATAGAGATCTCTAAGATCTAGTTATATTTAACTAGAAAACATGGAACCAAATTAAGACACAATTCAAGCTTTCTTCCAATGACAAATCCCCAATTCTTCAAATCCAAAGTCTTGTTATGCTTGACTTGTACTATCTATTGTCCACACTGTGCCATGAAAACTTCCTCACGGATTGGAAATGGCCTAACAATCATCATCTTCATGCATTCCCCCTTAAAATTTTCTATAAACAAATCCTTCCTACCATTTCCTTGGTTGTCTATCTTAATATTAAATGGCACTATAGATTTAGATGAGCCAAATGAAACAAGTTAAGTGCTCTTATTTGGAAATCCAAAGCTGAAGCTGAAGCTCAATTAATTGCCTGAAAAGTTTTTTATGTTAAAGTCTCCATTGGCTCAACCATCTTTCCTTCATCTCACCAACACTATCCTATCCTTTTTTAACTAAAAAGAGACTATCAAGCATGCTTTTTGGTTTTGTTCTCATGCATAGTGCCTATGGAATTATCTTTTTTTCAATCTTCTAGATGTTTCTCCTCAAGTTTGGTCATAGAAAACTACTCTTCTCGGCCTTGCTTCACACTTGAACATCATTTCATAGACCTTCAGACACATTATTTTGAAAAACATTTAGAAATTTTGTTGCCTCGCTGCCTTTTCCCACATATTTTACACCATTCAAATGGAAGCTCGAATCATCTGTGAATCTTGCCCCCTACCTTTCCCTTTTATAGTCCTCACTCCAATTTAAACCTAACCTACACACTGCTCTAGGAGTGATACAACTAAAATTTGATGCTTTTGAGGCTAAGACTACTGGAGTTGGCTACAAGTTTGAAGAGAAAGGTTGATTTTCCAGTGTGGTTTGGAATTTTTGAGGTTCTTTCCTTGTTCCAGTTAGGGTGGCTAATAAAGAGCAATTGTTGGCTCATGGTTATTGAGCTTTTTATAGTCTCAGGTGGTGTTTCAGATGTTATGGAGTTGGGTCTTATTCTGGCAATGATTTCATATGGTGTGCTCATGCCGAGGGAGTGTTTTCTTGTAGTTGCAAAAGTTGCTTTGGTGGAGATGGGATTGCGATGCTGTCATGATCTTCAACATCATAGTTTTGATGTTTTTTTTGCAGTAGTTTGTCTATTGTTTGATTGGATATTTTTCATTGCTGAAGGATGTCCTTTTAAGACCTATACACTATTCATTTTACACTTGGACAGTTTATGCTCTTTTTCTCTAGGCCTTAAAAGACTTCAACTATGTTGTTCACCTGATTTTTTGTTTTGTAATAGTGCCTTTATGTCTATTGCTAGAGATATTCCACTGCTCTTGCCTCAACATTGTTTAATTTTTTTTTTGTTGAATCCTTGTAAATTTGTGATTTTTTTGCTTCCTTATATATATATATATATATATATATATATATATATATATATATTCAAATTCAAGTCTTTCCATGTGCATGTGTGAATAGGTTAACTTCCCTTAATGGCTATAATGGGGCCCATCAAAATGTTTTAAAAATGTGACCCAAAAAAAAACTCCAATTCTCTTAATAAAAAGTTTTTTAATAAGATTTTTATAATTTAGATTTACGTGTCCTCTTTTTGCAATGAACATCAAATTATATAGTGTTTTATTAGGTTTCAATTGCATAGTTTTGAGTCAATCTTTCTCAATCCATATATTTATGAGTAGCGGTTCACAACAATTTATCTCTCATGAGTATGAATGGTATTTTTAGCACTCATTGTATCTAGGTGATTCTTACAGGGATGAGTCAACCATCCTAGTACTAATTAGACTCAAGTGCACTTCACCATAGAGTTTCCTTAAGATCAAAGCCACATTACTTGCTATGGTTAAACGTGCTTATTGGAGTAGTATTAGGATATGTGACCTCCCAAAAATCCCAATACTTCATCTATATAAGTATCAAGGAAATCCAATAAATGTTAAGTAAATTGTTTGTCTATATAAAAAATAAATTCATATAAACTACTACCCATGAAATAAAAATTAATAAAAATTAACTCTAAACTCCATAATTAAATTCTAATCAAACATCATATAAATTTTTTGACATCAAAATCTTCAAAGAAATTCTATGAAATTGAAACTTTCAATAAAATAAGAAAATAAAAAATAATAATTAAAA
This sequence comes from Sequoia sempervirens, assembly GCA_007258455.2. Lineage (NCBI taxonomy): Eukaryota > Viridiplantae > Streptophyta > Pinopsida > Cupressales > Cupressaceae > Sequoia > Sequoia sempervirens. The sequence continues at coordinate 101,720,725 of VDFB02252616.1, read as the reverse complement.
AATCAACGAATATGAAACTTTTGAATAAGTTCGTGGAGGTTGACGAGGCTTTCCAATCGAAGTCTCTGGAATATATCTTCATGATCAATAAAGAAGTCCACGAATTAAAATTAATTGAAAGCTATTAAAAGAATAAAGTTAGATTAAGCTTTCTAACAGTTCAAACAAATATGTACGCTGGAAAAAACGAGAAACATCATGGTGTATGTCGATGAAACTCCTTTTGATGAAGTCGTTGGAAGTGTGACCAATTTTCCAAGAAAATTCTTGGGTCACTTTCCACGCATAAAAAACAACGAGGAGTATCTTCCACACAAAGAAAGCGGATTTACATGGAACCTCCGAGAGTACTCCAAGCCGTTCCTGGGGCCGACAGTAGTGTAAAGGAAAAAAAGTTGAAATTTCCATATGCTTCCCAAAAGCGGTTCACGATGAACTTGCCATCTCTCTCTATAAATACCAGAAGCCTACTTCTGAAATCTTCAATCAGAGAAATTATAAGCTTTTAGTGAGGTTATTGAAATTTTAAAAGTTCTAGGTTCAAAGTCTGTAGAGAATTTGTGAAATCCACGACTAACAAAGATAGAATGGACAGCTTCAATTGCAAGGCCGTGTGCCCTAGAACTGGAAGGGTAGAGGCAAACCAATATTCTTTTCATAATACTTTTCCTTGGAAAGCTAAGTTATATGTAGGGTTAGGGAAGTCTGTAGGGTATTTGAAGGAGCTTTTGTTCCAGAGCGAGGTCTCCATTGTTGCTGTGCATTGTATGGGTGGTGGCGGGAAAACAACTCTGGCCTTGGCTGTATGTGACGATTCCGATATCAAAGGTGAGTTCTTTTCCATCATTTTCTTTTATGTTTTTCCACTTGTTTTTTATCATGTAATTTGAAGCCTCTCTGAAATTTGTGGCCCCTATCGTCAATACATAAGAGTTTAGGCAAAGGGATTTGGTCTGTAGGGTATTAGGGCTAAACTGGTCTGTAAATATATAAGGTTGATTTCGTTTGCAGGACCTATATTCTTGACTGTTCCCTGTTTGCTATTTGAGTTTCAATGGCTATCAAGTTTTAAAATAAATTCTCTACAGTCCACTTGTCTAGTTGACTTTTTCCCTTTGTTGTTTAAGTTTTAGGGGTGTACACTTTTAAACTAAATTCTCAATGGTTGAAAGTATTTTTCTTGGTTTAAAATTTCATGGAGGGTATGTTGTAAAGGCTAATAAGCTATTTAGTGTTAATTGCCAGATATATTAAAATTAGTGTTATATACTTGAGTTAAATGTGAAAAAAAATCATGCTATTTAAAGTTCAAGTAAAGATATAAGAGATTGAGGGTTTTGAGAATCATGAAAAATGATAACTTTTCATTTCATCTCTTATATATTTAGTGTTGAGGTAATTTTGGTGTGGGTTTTTCTGCTATTTCTATTGTCAGCTTGTAGACTCTTAGTTTTAAAGTTGATTTAAAAAAAAAAAAATTAAAAAAATGAAGCTAATTGCCTATATTTTTTTTCTTATATTTTAATGAGTAAATATAATGCTCATTAGATGCTTGTAGTAAATATAGTGCTCATTAGATTAGCTCGTAGTGCTCTGCTTAGGTGCTTTATATTTTTTCTTAACAATATAATGAGCATGAGTAAATTTATTGGCAACATATTTTCAAGGGATTAATTCCATAAGAAGAAAAAATACCAATAGCCCCCAATTCAAACCTCATCAATGGTAGTTGATTCTAGGTCTTTTATACCTAATTCAATGTTTTAAAGTGAGTGAAGCACAATAGTGAGCTTACTTGTGGGACATCACATTTTTGAACTTGGATGGAAGGAAAAAAAAAACACCTTCATTTGAAGGTATGTCAAAAACTACCTTCATTCGAATGTCTAAAATGTAGAAAAACCTTAGAAAAAAGGTAATTTTTCAAAAATGGAAACAATGGACCTTTGTTCAAACATCCCTTTTTTTTATGGAAATTACCATAAAAAGAATAAAAAGAGACCTTTGAATGAAGGTCTCTTTTTTTTTTTGAAAATTACTTTTGTTCAAATGTTTTTTTAATTTTTTTGTGGAAATATATCTTTGAATGGTGGTCTTTGAATACCTTTGAACATCCTTCAAATGAAGACCCTAAAAGTGACCTTTCCACCTTAGGACTCAAAATTTCTTCAAAATTTTATGTTTCCAATCTTGGGTTAGACTACCAAATAGAATGAATATGAAAAGATAGTTTGCAAGATCATAGCACTCAAAGTAAGCTTTCCAATGAGTATAGTATTTTTTTTTTGTATTAATTATAGTTTGATAACCTTTACATGATTCTTCCAACACAAATTTTCACCATACAACAAAATGCATGCCTATAGCTATTCGAAGATGATTATTAACACTATTTATAGATAAGTAAGGTATATTGACATGGTATCTACTAGATATGTATATTATTTACATGATGTACAAAAAGGAGCTCCAAAAAATATTCCTATTGTTCCTAGTTTCCCCTGTTGGTGTTTTCGTCTCCCCTTTGTTCATTTTTCTCATCTTGTACTTGAGCATTAGACATGAATTCTTTAGCAAATGCATCTATAACCATCTCTTCTTGAGGATCAACTTGGTGTGGACCTCTTTGTCTTCCTTGGTTAGCTACTTCATTGACTTCTCTTTGGAGCTCATTTAGTTCCCTTAGGAAGGTTTCAACTTCTTCACTATTTTGGTGGTGTGCATGGCCACACCTAACTTCCTCCCTATTGATAGTCACAACATCTTGCCTTATAAGGTGCATGAATTTGACCATCAAGATATCGATGTGCACTGACACCTGCATAGCAATATTAAGAAAAGTGAGCCTTTTATAAGACTCAGTAAGCTCCCTTTTAGTCCCCTTGAATTTATCATTTCTCGCTTTCCATATGTGCCACATGATTTCATTAGTTAAACAATACCAGAATAATTTACAATCTTTACTAATATTCAAATCGAGAAAAATAGCATCTTTCCATAGAATTTTACCATTTTCATTCCAAATATTTAATTTATAACAAAATAACCTCCAAATTTCATGTGCATAGAAGCAATCAAATAAAATATGCTTAATGGATTCAAGAGTCCTGCAAATATTGCAAATATCAATATCATAGGAGATAAGTTTAAATGGAATTCTTGGCAATAAAACTAGCCATCTGAAGTAGGCCTTTTTAGGCTCCATGGAGTTATGCCAAACAAGAGACAAAATATTATTCCACTTTTTATTTTCCAGGGATAACCCCCATCAATTATTTATATGCTCAAGTATAGAGATATTGCTTATAAGACTATTGTAAATTGTTTTTCCTTTAATATTAGTAACATTGGAACCATTAATTGAGATAATATCATTAGCAAGGTCAATATTTTTATCCACTTTCAAGGGAGGGTCTGCACCATTACATGCCTCCTGAATAGTAGTATAGGTTCTTAAATTAGTATCAAGAAGACAAAAATCAACACTAAGGCTATTCCACACTTTCAACTTCCCATTGATCAGAATATTCACAAAGGTCTTGATATCTTTCTAGTTCCACTTCTTAGCAAAGTAGCCTTGCAACAATACAAAGGCTTTATTGTTGTGGTCCAAGTTCCACTAAATGGAACTATAAGGCTGGCACTTCTGGTTATTCTTTAGAGTTATACTATAGTTTTCTAGTTGAACATTATGTTTTGTTAATTCTCAAGCCCTCCAAATGCTTTTAAATACAAGGGGCCCTGTCAGGATCATGGGGTGCTTACTAAGGAGGATGTCACTCAGGGTCAATAGTTTCCATGCCTTAGTCTGCTTAAGCACTGCCATCTAAATATTATTTCTTACTAGAACCTTTCAAGATTCATTACCATTCAGTGATTTTAGAATCCATTTGGCCACCAATGCAATCCCTTGCATTCTTAGGTCTTTCAACCCTATCCCCCCCTAGATCTTGCCAAGGCAACACCATTCCCACTTCATTGAGTGCTTCTTCCTTCTACCCTTCCCATCATACCACAAAAAATCCCTCATTCTTTTTTGGATTTCATTGACTTGGTAGCTGCAAAATAACCACATAGATGCAAAATAGAGACTATATGAGGAGAGGATATTTTGGAAGACTTGGATCCTACCTGCTAAAGAGAGGTACTACCTATTCCAACCCCAAATATTTTTTTCAATTTTTGTCCTGACCCAATTCCACATCTCTCTGAGATCTAGACTAACTACAAAAGGGATCAACAAGTATCTTACCAGCTTATTGGGACCCCTCCATTGGAATCTAAATTGGCTTAACCAATCTGGGGGTATCTTTCCACCCAAGAAAAGTTGATTTAGCCCTAGACAACCTTGCACTCAAGGCTTGACAAAAGAGATTGAGCTTTTTCATCAAAGATTCCATGATGCTTTGCTCAATTTATACAAATATGGATGTGTCATTCACAAACTATACATTAACTAGTTCATTTTGATCTGGAAGCTTGATGCCTCTAATCCTGGGAGAGAAAGTGTGATCCCTCAGGATGTAAAAAAGAGCATCAAAGGCTATGATGAATAATGTGGGAGCCAAGGGAAAACCTTGGTAGATAGACCTTTTCAAAGTTATTTCCTCTAATATAAAGCCATTAACATCAATCTAAGCCAAAGTGTCATTCAAAAGGGTGTTCACCATGTTGCAAAATTTACCAAGGAAGCCAAATGCTTGAAGGACTGACCTCAGAAAGTTCCACTCCACTCAATCGTAAGCTTTTTCGAAATCAAGTAATAACATTACTGAGTTCTAATTTGATTGTTTGACCCATTCCAAAGCCTCCCAACTTGTGATCATATTTTCCAATATATATCGACTTTTTATGAAACTAGTTTGGGTGTTATTTATAAATTTTGGAAGGATATTCACCAGTCTTTGAGCTATAGCCTTTTCCAATATCTTATAGGAGACATTTAGCAATGTAATTGGTCTCCAATGTTTGACTAGAGACTTATCTCCACCCTTTGGGAGTAGCTTGATTATCCCTCCATTGATACTTTTCCCCAATGACCCCCCCTATCTAGAGCCTCCTTGTATACTTGCAATAGATCATCACATATGCAGTCTACAAAAGTTTTGTAAAATTCCACAAGTAGCCCATCACAACTGAGAGATTTGTCATTACTCATGGAGAGCATAACTCTCAAAATCTCTTCATTTTTTAATTCTGCCTCAAGCTTAGCAACATCCCCCTCAACAATTTTCTTCAGGATGAGTCCCTTAATGAGAGATCTTACCCTTAGGTTAGCCTCATCCCCATCCACAAAAGTAAATAGAATTTGGAAGGAGTGGAACTATTCTAGGATTTCTTCTTGAGAGGAGTGCATGTCTTCTCCATCCCAAATTTTCCCAATCTATTCCTTAATGTTCTTTTCCTTTAGGTAATTGAAGAATAATTTTGATTCCTTGTCGCCACAACTGAGCCAATTCAATTTGGTTATGATTTTCTACCCTTGAATCTTATGGGCTTGAATTTTTCTTTTCCTATCCTTGGCCAAAACCAACATATTGTATAGTGTATCATCCTTGATTTTGTAGCAAAGACACAATCTTGAAGGTCTCTCTCATCCTTCCTACTATCCAAGGCTTTCTTTTTGTCAATTGTTTGAAAGAGGATCCTCCAACTCTCCACATTATTGTTCCACCATAGTAGTCCTTTAATGACCATTTGTTTATCTCTCTAAGAGTTGCAATAGCATCTTGACAGTTAGTGTCTTTTAGTAAGAAGGTATTTAGGATAAATCCATCTTTTTTTCTTTTTCCCTCTTGCCTACCATTGCAAGAGGTTAGATTATACTTAAGTGGATGATGATCAAATAGGGTGTAGGGGTACACTCTTACCATGACCCCTTCACTATTCAATTTGAAGCAGGAGAAGTCCTTATTTGCATACAACCTATCTAGCCTACAATAAATCCTGCTACCATCCTCTGAGCATTACACCATGTGAACCAAACCCCTTTAGAGTTCTTATTTCCTGCCATAGGGTCTACTAATATTAGCTTTCTTTTTAACCTCATCCAAAAGTGTTTTTCATTCCCTTTCCAGGACATATCAATCCCCCCCACTTATCCTCCATCAGCTCAACCATGTTAAAGTCTCCCCCCCACAATCTAGGGGACATCTTGCAGACTGGTCATCCACTTCTAGAGCCCAATCTTTTCCTTATAAACATTGGAGGCGTAGATTGAGAAAACCCTGAATGCCATACCATCTCTTTCTAGTGTGACCCACACTAATCTGTTATAGGGGGAGGTCCCATGCCCAGTTACCCATTGAGCCCATTGGTTGGACACTAGAATAGCATCCCCCCTCCCCTTCTCATGGGAAGTGGAGAAAAACTTCAAGTTTGTTTCTAGAGTGAAGCTAGTGGCCTTAGTCTCTTGAAGTAGAACAAAGTCTTTTTCTTTTTGAGGTTTAAGAACCTTCTTACAATGTACTTGTTAGGTGACTTTAGGTGACTCAAGTCCCCTGACATTCCATGAAACACAATTAAGATTCATTACCAGTTATCATTAGAGAGTCATCTTGCCTGATTTTGAACTGTTCAAAGTATTTGGGTGTATAGTATTGAATATATTTAATTTGATTATTATATTTAGTTTCTATTTTCTAATGACAATAAGTTTTTCAAAAATTGTGAAGGTCCCTATTTCATACACTCAAAAAAATAGTAATATAAAATAAGTTTCCTCCACATATTGATGTTCTTATTTCAATAAAGAAAAAGGTTAATTGAAACAAATAAAAAAAATTATGTGATACTGAATGAACCTATGTCTGAATTATAACTAATCTCACTTCAAAAAATTATAAAATTAAATTATGGAAAAATATCCATGTTAAAAAATTTATAATTTTATCATTCCTGCAAATAAAATTATGTTATATTGAATAAACATCACTTTTTAAAAATACTATTAACTATGAAAATAAGTTATTAAATGTTGCATAAAAAAGCTCACAAATTATTTCTTAAAGTATTTTAAAAATATTTATAATCTACAAAAAAAAATCAAGAATCACTAGTTCACACCATCTTCAAATTCTTAATACTTTTGTTGCTCTAGGTGTTAGAAATTTGGTGAAAAATGTTGATTTCAATGTCCTACTTTGGCAAAAAGTTGGACATGACACACACTATTGTGGGATCACCTAAGTTCTTGCATGATTTGTAGCTCCTATATATCTTTAATATTTTCTCTTGTTACAACTTTAACTAAGAAAAATAGAAGGTAAATGTGAATGTAGCAAGCAATGATTTTTTTAATTTTTTATTGTGATGATGCAATTGACATGTTGATAGTCACTTGCAATGAGTGTACTTTGTAATTAAACAAAATTTTAAAGAAAGATGATTTTTTAACATCTTGGCATAAGATAATGTTCAAAGTATAATTAGCAAGGTTTTGGATTATATTGTTAATTAAAATTTCTAGTACATTGGACAACACTAGGTCCATGAAGAGGGGAAGTTTCAACCAAAAACATCGATAGGAACAATTACCCATTTAGAAATGGGAACTAGAGCCTTAGAACGGGTACTTCCTACCTATTCTTAAAAAAAAATGAAATTTCAATCTTCTTTTGATTTTGTTTTAGGCTTGGGAAAGGCTTGGCAACCCAACCCTTAGCCTTGGGGCTGCAACTAAAAGACTAAGGAAATGTTAAGAGAAATAATTGACTTTGATAATGTAGCTGATAGTTTTTTTTCAAAATTGGTTTATGAAATTAAAACCTATTATAGATCATGATATCTAGTTTTTAGATATGTATTATTTTTTTATGATTGGATTATGTTTTCTATTATTAATTAATTTCTAAGGAATCTAGTCCATTAACTTGAAATTTCAAGCTTTTTTTTATGTGTAAGTATAGATTTATATTAATATGTCAAAAAATTACATTGGTGGCCCCTTGGAAAACAAATATTGCAGTTCAATGTTGCGATTCTTAAATACCAAAACACCCTTATACGCCTAAATGACCAAAATGATGACCGATGCTAGAACACCCCCTTCATAGACTAGAACAACCCTATTTACCTAGTTACCCTTCCCCTAATCACCTTTACATCAAAATGCCCACTCAAGGACTACAACCATTAACATTATTAAATTATACCCAGGTCGAAAGTAGAGAAACATGCTTATTCGAAAAAAAATTTAGCATATCTTCACATACCCTTTTCTTTTAGATGATGCTATTATCTTACACAAAGGCTCCAAAATATTGTATCTAAGAAAAATCCTGCACTAGGGTCATATAGAGCATCTTTTGTAGAAAGTCAACCCCAACAATTGCCTTCCTTTGTTGCACTATCAATGCCATTCCTTCCTGTCTAGAATGAAGGGGTAGTAGTTAACCACCTCCCTCTATATCTCCAAAAGCCCCAAATCTTGAGGGCGAGGAACACCCACTCCCAATGTAGCAATAGCCAGAATCTCCTCTAAACCTCCTAGTAGATCCTCCTTAAACAACTTTTGAACCATCACCTCTACCTCTACCTTTGGCATGTTCATGTTAGGAATTGAATGCAAAAAATATCAATTAAATGTAAATAAAGATGAAATAGAGGAATGAAAAATATAGAAATAATAATAGTGAGAGACAATTTTTAACGTGTTTCACCCAAACTCAAGCTACATCCACCAACAAAGAGTCCAATATTATTATCTAGCAAATCAAACCGATTACAACCAGTGATCCTTCCAGCTCAATGCCGCTACAAAATGCTACAATACAATATCAACGAAAACCCTAACCCTTATCCTTTTATCAAGACTTATGTCGGTTACAAAATAGGGTTTTTTATGTCAGCCAATAGAAAAAATAACTCTTGACCCCTTTATAAAATAATAAAAATTGTGAGGTTTTGGGGTGCTGCCCTTGAGGCCTTGCGTGGGCGCTACCCTCGAGCCCTTGTGGGCACGTTGCCGCTCGACCCTATCCTGTATCACAATAGGGAGTGTGCTAGGGGCACTGCCCCTTGACCCCGTATTGGGGGCGGTGCCCCCAAACCCTCGTTAAATAATTTGGGGGGAAACCGCATCGATAAAAGTGGGAAAAATTTAACCTTCAAGTCTAATTAGGCTCCATATAACAACAATTCATATCTAAAAGCATTTCCAAAGACCTAGAAGTAATGTTAGTATCTACGTGATACTTTTCCCCATCCTCAATAAAACCTTCACGTAAGATCAACTTCACAACAACGATGGATAAGAAATCTACCTCTAGTAGAATTCATTTGAGCCTATTGATCCGTCACAGAACCAAGAAAGGCCATTTGATGCACCTCAGTAACAAGTTGTATCATCGTATCCATACCACCATAGATAATGTCCTCTGCTGATATCTAGACAATGAACTTAGAGAGTTCAACTTTATGCAATGTCATGGGAGAAGCATGCATTTTAAACAATTTTTTTGCATGTTTGAAAGAGCTCTTCAAGTCTGCACCTTGCAACACTTAATGAAGGCACATGTGAAATGACAATTTAAGAGCCATATTATATTTCTAGACATTTCTATCCAACTCAATGATTAATTAACCAAGCATTTTATTGAGTTTCAAGGAATTATGGCCATGATAAAATCCCCAGATGATGCATGGGTATTATTAAAATACTTAACTCTATCAAGCAGTATTAAATGGTTAATTGGTAATGCATTCTAGCATCTCATATGCGAAATAATGCATCCTATATTACCACCTTGGATATATTGCCAATGATTAGATAAACACCACCAACCGATAGTTGGGATCGTTACTATTTCATAATTAACAAAGATCGAACATCTATCCAAATTAGCCCTCGTGATGTTAGTATGTACTGCTATGCAAATAACCAAACATTGATCTTGTTTTCACTAACATGGAAATTTGTCGATGATGTAGATGGCCAACCACTAGTAAAGACCAACATGGAGCTATGATGCCTACATGGGCACCCTCCTAGTAGATGTTGCCACTCGAGCCATAGACCTACATGCTAAGAGTTTGTATGATATACTTATGAATATGTTCCTTTCAAATGACCCAACCACATATTTATGATTTCCTCCCATATGGCTCATGTTATATTGCACCAAATGAACTCAAAATACATACATACCTTTCTTTTTTATATCAACACCATAGATTCATCTCATTTTAATTAGAAAAATATGAAGATCAACCTACAGTGTAGGAGTCGAGTTAACGTTATTTCAAAATTTGTCTTTCCACACCAACGATTATGGAATGCTAGCCAACCCATCAACTAGACTGATAAAATTTACCAGATTGTCACATCATGTTTTTATTAGGCAACAAAGATTGACTTCCACCATTCCTTTTATTAGAACTGAATTTGGTTTCTATGACCAATTTCTTTAACCAAAATACCATTAGCACCTAAATTTGCCAAAACATTTGATTTCCTATTCCCTTCTTTATAGGCATGATTGATCATAATGTATTTAACACCTTCCATATGCTATAATGCCACTTCCAAAATGTTCCTAAGCCTCCAATTTTGAAGTTTACTAGTTCTTAAAGCATTTATCACCAATGTCGAATACCCTTCTATAACCACCTTTTCTAGTTTGAGCTCATGACAAAGATTAATACCAAGCAAAAGAGCCTAAAATTCTATTGCATTGTTGGTCCCAATTAATAATGGTTTCACTATCTTACCAATTATATTGTTATTCCATTCCCTTATAATGCTCTCAGCCCTTGATGGGCCCATATTACCCCAAGAAGCCCCATCAAAGTTCAATTTATACCAACCTAGATCTAGTGCCTACCATTTAACATTGTTTCAAGCCTCTTGAGCCTTTTCTCCCCCTTCTCCAATAAAGGGAGGGACCTTTAACTCATTCCTTGATTTCCTCATAGAGGCATCCCAATCAATGAAAGTTGCATTTTTAAATTCTACTCTTTTTCTCTACAATTCACCACTTCTATTACATTAGCTTCCACCTTGTTCAACAGAGAGGCAATTGCTAACTCTTTCTCTTGAATTTTTTTCTTGTTTCTCTCTTTCTAAACTTCCCAGATTAGCAAAGATGAATTGACCATCCATAGACTAGAAAATAAAGTTGATTTGTAGAGCTCAGGCCATGATTGGAATAGGCTCAATATATCCCTTGAAAGAGCACTTTTCCAAGCTATCTTTGCACACAACCATTGCCAACATTCTTGAGTAAAAGGGAAATTAAGAAAAATATGGTTTTCAAATTCTTCTTCCTGTTTGTAGAGGACACACTTAGAGGGGCCATGAAAACCCATCTTCACAAATCTGTATGCTATAAGTATCCTATTTTTAATTGCAACCCATGCAAAGGAACTAACCTTAGGCAAACAACCTTTGCTCCAATAGAGCCTAACTGGAATTTGAGAAGATGTTTCCTCTTGCTTGGCTAGGATTGTATACCCATCCTTGGTATTATATTCCCTTATTTTAGCCCCATTCCACTTGAGAATTTCTTTGACATCCCTTATGTAAACACTGTGTTCATACATAATAACTTCATATGCTCCAGCCAATTCAGTGTTGATGTCTAGCTCTCTCACATCCCTCCACTTCCACTGAGAGAGCCTGTTAGTTATTGTTTCTTTAAGATAATCTCTCACATGACTACCCCACCTTTGCTTTGTCACTTCCCTTATTCCTTCCAAGTCCTTGCACCATTCCAGCCTAGGGTGTCCCCCAAAGAATCTTCCCAAAAAAGAGTAGCCTTGCCATCTTTTATATCCCAAGTTAAATAATTCATGACTAAGTTCCTACTACTATTTAGAAAGTTCCAAATTCTTGACCCTGGTAGAAGATATCATGACTTGAATTTGCTTAGCTCCCCTTCATCTAAATATTTTTATTTCATAATCTTTACCCATTTTAAATCTTGATTTGCATATAACTTCTAGACAAGTTTTTCTCCTAAGAATTATTTCAAAGAAGTAGGTTTTTCAATCCCACCCCATCCACACCTTTTTCCTTGCAATTTTTTTCCCATTTAATAAGTGGGTATTTTTTCTTATCCTCTATCCCTTGCCAAAAGAATTTTCTCATTTTTGATTGATTTTTGTGCATGCAACGCCCAATAAGTGCAAACAAGACATCATAAATATAGGTAAAGTAGAGATAACAACTTTTAGTTTTGTTATTCTTCCTACCCAAGACAACCATTTTCCTTTCCAAGATGTCAACCTATCACTCACCTTTGCCACCTATGATTCCCATAGTTTTCCTAACTGCTACCCTCTTACCAAAGGAATGCCCAAATATTTGCATGGTAGAGTCCCTTTTTTGAAGTTAATAATTCTTATGATTTGATTTTCAATCCTTGGATTTGTGTAGAAGAAAAAATTTCAGATTTCTCCTTACCTCTTGGCCAGAGGTAGCAGTGTATTCATCCAAGGTCCTTTTGAAATTTTTGGCTTTTGATACCTGGACAACCCCAAACAACATTGTATCATCATAAATTGTTGATGCATTATTGTAGAAAATTCCCTAGTGATTTGGATTCTAGAAAATTTGTCCTCCACCATTTCTTTGCTCAGAAATATGTGCAATGCCTCTTTCATTATTATGAACAGAAAAGGGGATAATGGATAACCTTGTCTCAATCCTTTCGAAGCACTAAAGAAACCCTTCAGGAAACCATTGATGAGAATTGAAAACATTGGATTAGCAACACAATTGAAAATCCAATCCAACCATTTCTTATTGAAACAAAAAGCCTCCATTACTTTGAATAAGAACCTCTAATCAACCTTGTCATAGGATTTTTAATATCCAAGTTTATCAACACATTTTTCTTTTTTAGTTTTTGTGTGGAGTGAATAGAATTTTGTGCAATTATTACCCCATGTAAAATCAATCTCCCTAACAAAAATCTAGTTTTCTCTTTAGATATTATACCTAGGAGGATCTTTTTTAATATGTTTACAATAGCCTTCACCATTCTTTTGTATATAGTGTTGCAAAGGGATATTGGCCCGAATTCATCAAGAGCACTTGGTTTTTCTTATTTTGGTATTAGTATTATAAAAGTATTGCTGATTTATTTTAATACTTTACCCAAAAACCTTGAACCTTAAATGGCTTTAGCTACTTCCATACCAATGATATTCCAACATTTTTGAAAGAACAAGTCTTGAAATCCATCTAGGACAGGGGCCTTGTCTAGGTGAAGTTGAAACAAAGCTTCTTTAATTTTCACCTCTGTAAATTTTTCCATCAACATCTCATTCTAGGAATTTGAAACCAACTTTGGAATGTTATCCACTATATTTTGTTGCTCTTGCCAACTCAAACCTTCCCAATTATCTAGTAGATTCTGAAAAAAAAAACAATAGTTTTTGATATTATGTCTTCCATTGTCTCTAAAGTTCAACCGTTTGAAGACTTGATGCTTAAGATCCTATTGGCTTCCCTCCTAGATCTTGTTGCATTGTGGAAGTACTTTGTATTATTGCCACCTTCATTTATCCAAAGCTCTTGGGAATTTTGTCTCCAAAAAACTTCTTCTTTAGCTAAGACATCCTCCATCCTATTGAGCAGATCCTTCTCCTGCAAATATCTCGTTTCATCCATCCCATTGACTACCACTTCCTCATTTAAACCTTGCAGAATTTCTTCAAGTTTATTTTTCTCCATGAAGATGTTTTTAAAGCTACTGTTATTCCAAATTTTAATTAATGTTTAACTAATTTTAGCTTAGTGTCTAGATTAAACATTTTTGACCGCCTAGTTTTGCTCCACCCTACTAGCCCTAAATTTGTTGCATGAAATTATTGTCTCTTAAGCACATCTTTTCAAATTTAAAGGGGCATCTTGCAATTTTCCTTTCCCCTTGAATGTATAAATGTATTGGATAATGGTTAGATCTAGATGTGGATTCAATGTTGCACTCAAGAGTGAAAGAAAAGGACCCAAGATTACCAATGAATAAATATCTATTTATTTTTTCTACTATACTAGATAAACCTCTTATTTTGTTTGTCCATATGAAGAGACCATTTCTCATATTGATCTTCAAAAGAGAATTTCTATCGACAAAGGCATCAAAATATAGTTTGGTTTGGTGTTTCCTAACAACCACCCCCCTTTTTTTGTCCAAGGATCTCATTATTGCATTAAAATCTCCCCCCATGAGGCAAAATTTTGGTTCTACATAATTATAAAATTCCTATAATTCCCTCCATAACTCTCTTTTATGAATGCAAGAAGACACACCATAAAAAATGAGAATAAGAAAACATAAATTTGAGGTTAAGCTACTAACCTTGCAAGCAAGTCAATGTTTGTTCGATCCCATCTTTATGAGAAACTATTTTTGGGGCCACCATAATGTTAAAGCCCACTTGCAACACCTTTAGGGTTGACTACCTCCAACTTCCAAAGTTTTAGTTTCTTTCTAAACTTTTTAATCTCATATTCTTGCAATTTTGATTCCTAAATCATAAAAATGTCTGCTTGTGACACCTCTAATTGACACTGGAAACTAGGTTCCTTTTGTTAGGGGCATTTAATCCCCTAACATTTTGTTGTCACATGAAATTGTACCCTGTTGGACATGAAGTTCATCATTCCAATGACATAATGGAAACAACCTAAAGGTGTGGGACCTTTGTGCTTATGAGGTTTAATCTCTAGAGAAGGTTGTCTTCCTCTTAAGATCCAAGTGTAATGTGTTGGTCCAACCTAGCACATGAAAAACCTACCACTATCTTACTTTAATAACTCACAAGGGAAAAGGATTAGAGGAATGTGTAAAAGGGAAATGGAGGTGGTACACCAGATGGAAAGTTGTTTATTCTCAGCTAATATTATGCAACAACATATTGAAGAGGGACCAAGGGAATCTTTCAGATCTCCATATGGTTGATTCCCAAAGGAAAGCATGAAGGTTAGGGTTTGACAAGGCACTGGAAGGAAAATATATTATTAAGCAGTAATTGTAAATCATTTAACTCAAACATACATGCATGAAAAAAGAGAACACACACTTAAATATGAAGGTGATGGACTTATACAAGCATAAACAAGTTCAGAAGAGGAAATCTTGATTGATTTCATTGATGTAGAGGCAAAAAAGCCAATCTTAACAATTGTAGAGATGCAAAATACATGTCTACCAAAGAAAACCTTGGAGGAGCTAGAGGAGGAAACCTTAAAATAAATACAATTCTTTCCTTTATAGATCAAGCATAACTTGGAACAACATACCAAACCCTAACCCTAACTAGGGTTTGCAATGAAGTTTGTGCATGGAAGGATGGAGCCATCTCGTGAAAATAATGATTAGGGAATGGATCCATCAAAAAAAGTCAACCATCTGCAATAAATGGGCATGGGAAACCACAAAAACCACCCACAGAAGTCAAAGAATTCTCTCACCACCGTAGCCATCAATACAGTGTGGGAGGAGCATGAAAAAATGATCTGGAGCTATTATGATTTGATCTGGTTGTTGAAAATGTAGTTGCACCATTACCCCAGGTCCTCTTGCAATCACAACATGCTTAGCCATTGGAGTTTGAATTTAGGTCATTCGACCATGGATGGATGCCTAAGATCACACCCCCAATAGAAGTTTAAAACACGACCGTCATAGTAGAATCCTTTTAAATCTATGTCATTGATCCCTATTGCATGCCTTATACCTATTGCACTTTACTTAGCGCTTTGCCAAATAACATCTACGATGCAAAGAACCTTGGCGATGCAATCATTTATCATCATCTATCTTGAGGACACCTATCATTATGCCACACTCCCGTAGGGAAAAATTGAGGACCCTCCATTGCATATTGCTTCAATGAAAATGTTTCATCCTCCTATAATCACGTAGGTAATTGATGGCATCACACTTTGAGTGATGTAGGTATGTGGGAGCTACCCGATCGTTAACTATTGATCTCAACCATTGATCCTCGTGGGAAAATATTTGTCACTAAACTTTAGGAAATAATAAAGTCTTTGATACTCCATGGAATCGGTAATCGCCTAGGTTGAGGGGCCATTCACCACGACGACTTCAAAGGATTAAGTCATAACTTAAGAAACCTTCAACTACTAGTAACCACATGCTACTTGACCAGTGAAAATAAAAGTTTTAATAACCTTGTCAGTGGTCGACAAAGGTTTTGAAACCAATATGAAATGCTAAAAACCCTCTATCTTTATCGCTTTTATCATCATTGAGTGGAGAAAAAGAAAGTTTAAACAACTTTCTTTGTTGGAGACTGACACGAGTTTCCAAACTAGAGAAAAGCTTTGAAATGACTCAAATTTTCTTAGAAAAGGCTTTCAAAGGTTAAGACAACATTTATAAACATCGACATACTTTGGAACTTTGTAAAGATGAACATTATGCTATGTGTTAGGAAAAGGAAAGGTCATGAAAACCTAGGTGGTGACCAATAAAGTTCTAAGAATTGACCAAAAGACTGATGACCTCAAGACTTAGCCAAATTTTTGAAGGAGTGAAAGTGAGAAGGAAGAAAGGCGAAAGATGAAAGTTTGATGTCCAAAATAAAAAATGAGATTTCGAGGGTCAGAGATCAGGAGGAAGGCTTACACCTTGCTTGAAGAGATGGAAAGTGGTAAGAGGGAAGACCGAACCTCAAAGTCTGACAAACCAAGACTTGGAAAAATCTTAAAATTTCTTTGATCAGTTGGCTTTAGAGGTTGGATGGTAGGCTTACAGCTTACCACAATTGAAAGGTGGAAAGAGATAAGATGGAAGCTTGATTCCTGAAGTCTGATAAGTCAAGACTTAGAAAAATGTTGAAAACCATCCTTCAGACTTTGATGATTGAGGGTAAGGATTAAGACTTACCAAAGGGAAGTAGTAAGGGTTAAAGGTTAAGGCCGATAGCTAAAACTGAAAACACTTAGCAGAAAATGGAAGGAAAAGAAGGAGCGGGAGCAATGAAGAATGTAAGCAAGGGAGCAAGAAAGAAACAACCCAAAGGTATTAAAACAAAACACACCCACTTTTTGGAACCTTCAAGTAGAATTCATGCAATATGGCCCATGTAAGATCTCTCAGATTGGTTATTAAAGATGGCTCATCAAAGGGTGGCATGAAATGTCAAACTTTTAGCAATATATGTGTGATGATTGACTGCTAATCATGGAATCAAGGGGCCTTAACAATCCATTGGGTACAAATTCATGAAGGGAATTTACAAAACTGGGCCTCCCAAGGGCAAAACAAAATATGTGCAGACCTCCACTTGGAGAAAGCATGGAAACTAAAAAATACATTCCCTTAAGGAGAATGTAGGGTATGCAAAAAAACTTCATGAAAAGCAAGATATTTAGAATATGTACATGAAACTAATAGAAAGAAAAAAAAGGAAATTTGCCTCTATCAAAGATGAACCTTTTGAAGGATTTGATCTCCCTCAAACCATAGTTGTAGACCTCACCCAACTGCAACCACTAAAAGCCACTGCCAATATGTATGTAACTAAACAACATACCTGCAAGGTGAAGGATCACTTCACTACACATTTTTCCATTGTAGGGGTACCATATGATGCACGTTTCAGATTCATTTGACAATGGTGCCTCAGGTGAACATACAACAGTAGGGGTGAAACTCTCTGAAGATAAATCAACATCCAAAATAAAACCTTCTATAGAGGGAAGATAACTCTCCTCACAAAAGTATAGGCCATTGCCATCAATGCTAACCTCCTCAATACATGAACTGAAACCAAAAGAGAAAATTTATTGCTCACATGGTGATGCAAAATATGCCAAACCTATTTTTTGATATGCAGAAGGAATCTCTTCATGCACCTCAAATGAAGAGCTTTAAATCTTGGGCATACTATCAAATTGAGCAACATGAGCATCACTCTTTAGGTAGATGTGTGGCTCCTCAATGGTGGATTTCTCAACATGTTGGTCCCATGTGAACCATTCTAACTCAGTCACATTATCCCTAATTTCAAAGGTCACATCTTCATCTTGAATGAAGACCTCAAATTTGTGAGACACTTTAGGCGAGGAACTCAATTCTTCAAATTGTCTCATTGTTTTGATTTCTTCTTAGCAACTAACTACAACATAAAATGACTATTGGCATGTAATGTCTAACACATCCTCTATTATTTCTTCACTTTTATGTTGTTTCCCACAAAAATCATCTTCTAGGGGGGTGATTTGATGTTTAAACATGAACAAAAGGTTTCTATAACATCCAAAAAGAGGTCCTCCACCTCAGAACTACAGACCTCAAAAGATAGGGGAGTTTCCTCCATGATAACAAGGGCTAAACATGCTTTTTGTTTCTGCTCCAAAACCATGGAGTTGTCTTCATCCATCAATCCAAGACCAAGCTTCTCAAAATATTTTTTTGATGTAGGTATATGTGATTTATCGTCCTCATGTTCAATAAAACAAGGGAGGACATTAGAATAGAGGATTGGTTCCTCTACTATATCAATTTTCTCTCTCTTTAATTTATTATTATTGCAATTGATCATCTTCAATTGTTTCTTGCAACAGATCAAGACACTAATTGTTAAGAGCACATGAAGGCTCCTCAGAAACAACCTCTTCACTCCTAGCCCAAAACTACTCCTTCCTCTGTTCTTCTAACCAACTAGGATCCCATACCACAGGTCCACCTTTGCAAAGTGAAATAGTAATAGGGGAGAAAAACGATTAAAAAGACACTAAAAATCTTATTTAAACTCTGGAAAGGGTTGCTCAATAGGAGCAAAAGGTTGAGCCTCCTTAAGGATTGGTTCTTCTGAGGAATGGAGGCTCTCAAAACTTGGGACCTCCAACATAGGAGATCTACTTGATGGCACAGGAGGTTGAAAATGAGTTTCAAGAGGTTGATTAGGATTATTGAAACTAAAATTTTTGTGCTTGCAAACCTCTTGCACAATAGGTTGTTCTAGAACAAAATGAGGGCTAGTAGAAGTTTCAAGAGGTTTGTTAGGGTTCTTGAAACTTACAAACTTATGCTTTCTTACCTCCTCCTTAGTAGGCTATTCTAGAACTGATGGAGGTGTTTGTCTGAAACTAGTCACACAAGAGGGTTCCTAAGTCTTGAGAATCTATGCTACAACAAGAGCAAGTCTGAGTTGCTCTTTCCTAGCAGCAACATCCCTTGCTATATAATACTCTTGTTGCCTTCTTTGTGCCTCCAACTACTACTCATACCTCCACTGGGCTTCAATATTTTACTACTATGGATATTGAGCTTGATGAGAAAGCTCATTCTTGCTATGGGAAACAATCTTGTTGCCCTTGATAGGCTTGATTAGCTCACTCCTCCTGTTGTAGGTCAAATGCTTGCTGCTTATTAATCTAAACCAACTATCTATGGAGATCCCTTAACATGGACATGAGTTCACTCCTATTTTAGGATTGAAAGGAAGAGAAAGGAGCCTCTTGGGATTGTTGATAGGAATGTGTAGGCATCTAGGAAGCTTGAGCAGGGTGGGGTGGGTGGTAAGAATTTTGACAAGATTGAGAACCCACAACAACAAGGTTCTATGTAATGAATGGGGAGGTATAACCAACCTAACACGAATAGTGGGGAGGTAAAAAGTAGGAATTTTCATGGTATGCGGGAGTATACATATAGTTTCCATTAAAATTTGAAATTTTTATGCATAGGGAAAGCTTTGAAAATTACAAAATTAGAGCAAAAGCCTTCCCAACCAAAGATTTTGGGTACATACTAGTAGAGTCACCCAAATGATGTTGCAAAGTTTCTAGGTGCTTGTAGAACTGCCTCCAAAGGTTGAAATGTTGAAGAAGGAACCTCTTCTTCAAAAAAATGAAGTAGAACTAGTATTGCTTGACCAACAGTTTTTGAATGGAGTCACCATGGTGATAGAAGGAATGCCTCAAAAGGAAAGATACATTGGAGAAAACACCAAATTCTTCAGCGGAGAGAAAGTAGTCACCATTGAATTTGCCAAAAACAATTGTCACATGAAATTGTACCCTACTTGAAATGAAGTTCAATATTCTAATGACACAATGGAAACAACCTCAAGGTCTGAGACCTTTGTGCTTATGAGGTAGAATCTCTGGAGAAGGCTAGCTTCCTCTTTTGATCCAAGTGTAATGTGTTGGTCCAACCCAACACATTAAAAACCTACCACTATCTTACTCTTAACAATTCACAAGGGAAAAGGGTTAGAAGTAATATGTAAAAGGGAAATAGAGATGGTACACCAGATAGAAAGTTGTTTCTTCCTAGCTAAGATTGTGCAACAACATGTCGAAGAGGGACTAGGGGACTCTCTCAAATCTCTATTTGGTTGATTCCTAAAGGCAAGCATGAAGATTAGGGTTTGATAGGGTGTTGGAAGGAAAAAAATTCTCGAGTAGTAATTTTAAACAATTTAAATCAAACATATATGCATGTACAGAGAGAATAAACACTTAAATATGAAGGTAAAGAACTTACACAAGCATAAACAAGCTGAGAAGAGGAAAGCTTGATCGATTTCATTGATGTAAAGGAAAAAAATGAATTCTTACAATTGCAAAGATGCAAAATACATGGCTACCAAAGAAAAACCTTAGAGAAGCTAGAGGAAGAACCCTTAGAATGAATACAATTCTTGCCTTTATAGATCAAGCATAACTTGGAACAACAAATCGAACACTAACCCTAACTAGGGTTAGCAATAAAGTGTGTGAAAGGATGGAGCCATCCTGTGAAAATCACGATCATGGCATCGATCCATTAGAAAAGGCCAACCATCCACAATAAATGGGCATATGGGCACCCACAAAATCCACCTACAAAAGTCAGAGAATGTCTGCACCATCGTAGCTATCAATACAATGTGGGACAATCATGAAAAAATGGTTTGGAGCTATTCAGATTTGATCTAGTTGGAAAATATAGTTGTGCCATTACTTTAAGTCCTCCCACGATTACTATGTGCTTAGCTATTGGTGTTTGAATTTAGGTCATTCAATCATGAATGAATGCCTAAGATCACAACCTCAATAGAAGTTTAAAATGTGTCCATCATATTAGAATCCTTTTAAATTTGTGTTGTTGATCCCTATCACATGCCTTATACCTATCACACTTTACTTAGCACCTTGCAAATAATATTTGCGATGTGAAGAATCTTGGTGATGCAATTATTTACCACCATTTGTCTTGAGAACACCTGTCATTATACTACACTCCCATAGGGAAAATCTGAGGACCCATCATTGTATATCGCTTTCATGGACATGTGTCATCCTCCTGCAATCTCACAGGCAATTGATGACATCACCCTCTATGTAGTGGAGGCACGTGGGAACCACCACTTGTTAACCACTGATCTCAACCATTGATCCTTGTAGGAAAATATTTTTCATCAAACTTTAGGAAATAATAAAGTCTTTGATACTCCACAAAATGGGTAATCACCTAGGTTGAGGGGCCAGCCACCACAATGACTTCAAAGGCTTAATTCATAACACAAGTGACCTCCAACTGTCGGTAATTAGATGATACTTGATCAGTCAAAAGAAAAGTTTTAATAACCTTGTCGGCGGATGATAGGGGTTTTGAAACCAATATGAAACACCAAAAACCCTATATCTTTATCACTTTTATCATTAAGCCGAGAAAAGAAAAGTTTAGACAACTTTGTCAAAGATTGACGTAAGTTTCCAAACTTGAGAAAAACTCTGAAATGACTCAACTTTTCTTAGACAAGGCTTTCGAAGGTTAACACAACATTTATAGACACTAACACACTTTAGAACTTTGCAAAGATGAACATTGTGTGATGTGTCAAGAAAAGGAAAGGTTATGAAAGCCTAGGCGGTGACCAACAAAGTTTTGAGAATTGACCAAAAGATCGATGACCTCAAGGCTTAGCCAAATTTTCAAAGAAAGAAGTGAAATTGAGAAGGAAGAAAGGTGAAAGATGAAAGTTTGATGTTGAAAATCCAAAAAGGAGATTTTGGGGGTTGGAGATCGAGAGGAAGGCTTACACCTTACTTGAAGAGCTGGAAAGCGGTAAGAGGGAAGACCAAATCCCGAAGTCTGACAAACCAAGACTTGGAAAAATACTAAAATGCCTTTGATTGGGATTTAAAGGTTAGATAGTATGCTTACAACTTACTAGAACTAAAAGGTGGAAAGTGATAAGATGGAAGCCTGATCCCTGAAGTGTAATAAGTCAAGACTTAGACAAATCTTGAAAATTATCCTTGGGATTTTGGTGATTGGGGGTAAGGCTTAAGGCTTACCAAAGGGAAGCGATAAGGGTTAAAGGGTAAGGCCATTAACTGAAACTTGAAACACTTAGTAGAAAATGGAAGGAAAAGGAGTGGGAGAGATGAAGAAGATATGCAAGGAAGCAAGCAAGCGACAACCTGAAGGTTCAAAAACACATCACTTAGCCACTTTTTGGAACCTTCAAGGAGAATTTGTGCAAGACTTCCCATGTAGGATCTCTCAAATTGGTTATTAATGATGGGTCATCAAAGGGTGGCATTAAATGTCAACATGTTCCACAATATTAATATCATTGTTCCTTAGGAAGGGATTCCCCCTTCCTTATCTTAAGCATTTCATTTATCTTCTTTTTCCTACAACCTCCCCATCAAT
Organism: Sequoia sempervirens; assembly: GCA_007258455.2. Classification (NCBI taxonomy): domain Eukaryota; kingdom Viridiplantae; phylum Streptophyta; class Pinopsida; order Cupressales; family Cupressaceae; genus Sequoia; species Sequoia sempervirens. Next base: position 101,698,091 of record VDFB02252616.1, on the reverse strand, counting down.
CTTCCATTTTTTCTGGTTTCGGATCCTACCTTTCTTTTTTCGCTACCCATAGTCAGGAAACTTTTTGATAGCCAATCTTTGGGAAATTCCCAATTTCCCATTCTCAATTTATGGTGAAGACATATCTTCAATTTTTTTGTTCACTGTTGGAGTGAGCTCTCTTTCCTTTGGTAGCACACCATCCTATGTGAGATAAAGATCTTCTTCCCACACTTCTTCCAAACCTTTTGCATCAAATTTTTCATCTTTCACCCCTTCTTTAGCCACCTTGGCAAGTTCTAGATTATTTCCTAATACAATTAAGGAATTGATGTCTTCTTCACTAAAGTTATTGGCAATCAAATCTATGGTCTCTAATAAATTTGCATCTAGTTTGGTCCTTTTTCCTAAGTTATACTCCTTCTGTTGTGCTAGTTCCTCCATGCTTTGCTTGCCCTCCGTAATTTGATCTTGAGCTTCTTCATTCATTAGATTAAGGTTTGACTATGCCACCTCTTCCATGGAGAGAGACCATTGTTCCTCTAATCCTTCTCTAACCTTTTCCATTTTCTTTAGATCATTTTTCAAGCCCAAGGTCCTCACCCTATCATTTTTTAGGGCATAGATCAATATATTAGATTCTCCTCTAATTTCCTCATTCTGTGATTATCTCAAGCTCACACCAATGTATTTTGATGGGCTTGTTTTCTACATAGATCTTGACATGACTGCTTATACCACCAGGGTTTGATATCTCTTCTACACATATGTAAGTCCCTGGTTGACTACCAATCTCTGCTAGGGTTTTGGGTTCCCAAAATTCTAATGGTAAATCTGGTAGTTTGAACCAATCTTGATTTTTTCCATGTTATGCGATATGGATCAAAGACCCCTTCCAATATTCTAATGTAGAATCAACATCCATCCATTAACCATACACCACTTTCAATTTATTCTTTTATCTTTTATGATGGTCATATTACTACAAAGTATCCATTAGCCAATAGTCTAAATTGCAAATCTTCCCCCAATCACCCTACCACTAGTTAACAAAATTGTCCCAATTTAAGTCTTGTCAAAGTCTATTATGATTTTAAAGTGTATATTGCCTCGGCTATTCCTAGCATGCCATCTCCATCCTTCATTCTCACCGTTGAAATTGTCCCTTTGTGGTTTCCTTCACATTGGAATGGCGTTCACACCAGTAACTACTAGAGGAGCATATCTTGGGTTCTCAAAAGGCTACTTTCCTTGGCTAATGTTATTTCTCCCAATTCCCTTGCCTCTGCCATGAAACCAATTTGCAGGTCTCCTTTGGTTAGTTTCATACCAAGGCTTCCCATTTCGAGTATTTTGATTCCCTACCGCCCCTAATTTACATTCTCCATCCTTCCTTCACTTCTGACTATTGCACCACTCTTCACTAGCCTCCTACATCCTGATGTGTTCCTTTGAAAAGGTGTACTCACTATCCATTTGCCTGCTCCTGATGTTGCACCAACGTCTGCCCTTTCACCACTTTCTACTCCACTCACCATCAACTCTCTTTACCTGTGACTATTTTCAATAAGCTTTTTTACTTTTTTTATTGACTTTTAATTTTTTATTTTTTTTGTAAATAATTTATATGAAATCAATCTAAAAATGATTTTCTACACAATGAAAAAAATTCAAAAAAATATTAGTTTAGGTCAAATTATGGTGTCCGTACACCAGATTTTCAAGAAAAAAAAGGGCCAATAAAAAATTATAAAAAAATATCCTCATCAATCTTTGGTTTGTTATAGATCTTTCCCCAAAAGGAATGAGAAAAATATTTTTATTTAGATAAAATTATGGTGTTCATACATTTGCATGGTATGGTCCTAAAAAAGTGACTTTTAAAAAGTAGCTTTATACATGCCTATTAAAAACTAATTTGTGTCATTTGGGTATTAGAATAAATTACATATTTAGAAACTAGATTCAAAATACTAAATTTCATATTACTAAACTTTTTTAAGATTCATTCTGTAAGTGCTTCAAATTTTCAATCCAATTGTGACAAATTTTGATAATTAGAAAAAAACACTTCCACTTTTTGAACATTTTGTGGACCCAATTTCTTGCACATGCCAAATAGTAAGAGGTATGATTATGTGTATATGGTCCTCTTCTATCTTCCTAAAGGAGACATATGCACTAACCTACATTTGGGAATATTGTTAGCAATTGAAGGTTGGGGATGTGTTGACCTACCAAGTATTGGAGCCACAAGACTATAGTGAACATGAGACATTAATGATAAATGTCTCTAATGTTTATCATCACCCTTTCAAGTATGAGACCTTGGGACTTATGGATTCTCAAATCTCATACCATTTTTAGTGGGTGTTAGCAATAAAAATCATGATTAACTAAAAGAATGGGCACAACTTGGGTAATCATGCACATCCAAAAATGGACCCACATTATGTTCAAATTTTACTACAATAAATATTAACAAATATGGGGGTTGTTAGCTCTCAAAAATGCAGGCGGGATGCCTCAAGAGGTTGCCAATCTCTTGATATGTTTCAGGGTAATAGACAAGGTCAAGAGAACTTAACCTTCTACTCTTCAGGTGTTGCTAAACCTAGGCGGGTGTACCTATCTGAATGAAGTAGACTTGACTTATGATTATCCTTTTTGCAATGACTTGTCCACGATGGCAAATGGAAGTGAACAAATGAAATAAAACTTAATAGCAATCTTTTGATCTAAATCCTAAAATGTTCAGCTAACAGATGTAAAGAAATTGAATGAATCCAAATGATGAAGTGCAGAGACTAGTGCCTTATTGGGTATGCAGAGTCAAATGAAATCAAGATGAACAACACTTCTCTAGAGAAAACTCAAATTATCTGGCATATATTCTGTTTACAACTTGTATAAACATGCAAGATTGTGATTACTAAGTTCTACTTTAACAATCCAAATGAATCTCTCTAATTACTGTGATCAACTAAAAGGATTTAATCTCTGCTTAAAAGAACCAATCAATTAATCACACAGATACAACAAATGTGCACTGATGAATTGAATATAAACTTGTCATATCAATTTAAACAATCAGAAAGAATCCATCTTGGAGACAGTTTAGCAATACTCTCATTAATTTCAACAGATAATTGACACCAGAAATGTGCAACAACATCAATTGACTTTCATAAATACCTCAATTTTGAGAACATGCATCATAGTCTCTAATCAGATTAATCTGCTGTACTGTATCCATCTAGCTTGCCTACTATATTGAAATACTAATAGCTTATCATCTTTTACAACCACACAATACATATTTATACACCAGCATTAGAAGAACATATCACATTGAGATCCCATGTCGGCCTAGCACTGAATTTGGGCTCATTTCATGTCGGATTGCAATTGTATTTTATGAACTCACATGTCGGCCATAGTGTTAGAATGTTTATTAATCAGCAATGAAACAGTTGCTGAGACAACCCAGCAGTTATGCCGAAGGAAATTGTATCGTCAATTGTTCCCCTTAGTTCTATTTGCTTTTGCTGCGACTTATCTGAGTTGGGGAGATGCGGTATAGACCACTTTATGTTTCATCGAGAGCCCCTATACCTCATGTATGTCGCTGAGACACTAGTATTTTTCTCACCGAGAAGCACCTTTCATTTCATTCACTATCACTATAGCCCTGTGATATTAGAGGGGCATCTCACAGAAAATCCCAAAGTGTTACCGATAGCCTTCGTGATCAAATTTGTCGCTATGACACAAGGATGTCTCTCACCGACGTGTTCTTTTTGTTTCATTCACAGTTGTCGTAACATTCTGGTATTGGGGAAACTCTATATAGATTACCTCATGTTTCACTGAGAGTCTTCATTTTTTGTGCATAGTTGTGACCTAACAAAATCAAGGAGACATCACATGAGTCAAACCTTTGTCTTACTGAAACACCCCGAGCTCACCTTAGGTCGCTAAGAGAAATCAAATCTCACACCGACAAAGTCCATTCATCTTATGTGCATTATCAGTGAGACCCGAGGTCACTCGCCGAGACTTCACTTCAAAAGCTATAGCTCATACCGATATTACATCCTACCACCACCAGTTGGTGTGACAATGTGGACTCGTTATGACTTCACATCGAAAACAAAATGTTTGGCCGAAGTGAATCCTTCAATGTGGTGTTCGGTAAGACTCCTCCCGAGAACCTGTTGATAAAAACCATAGTCGGCAAGACCCATCAAAGTCGTTGGGACATCACTCCGAGTATCACCAACTCCTACCGAAAAAACCTTTCGCACAAGTCAGTAAGAAAAAATGAAATTGCTATGACATTTCACCGAAGCAATATCCTTTGCCGATAAGACATTCAATGCATTGGTTGGTGAGACAAAAAATCTTTGGTGAGACTACATACCGAATACAACACTCATGCCGATATGAGCTGTAATGTGAAATATTCAAGACCAGATGGATCATATGGGACAACATGGCCAAAATAAGCAAAATGTGCAAATGGTAGGACACACTTGGAAAATTATGAATGTGAACAACATGTAAAATTAGCATATTTTTACAGTTCCAACATGGGCTACTATCACTTTTATGGATAATAGCACCAACTTTCCCTAGTGCTTCATTGATAGGATCTCTAACAACCCATAAATTTGAAGTGAGCATAACCTATTAGGTAATACACAAGAACTTTGTGCGAGGTAGTTGTTTTTCTTTTAAACTAGAAGCAAGTATGCCCCTTGTTTTTAAAATTACACCATGCATCTAACACTCCCAAGGACTTTAGAATAATTTTATTATACATTAAATCCAAGTCTTTTGTTAGAAATAAATGTATAGAGGACTAGAATGAAAACTATTCTACATTACTAAGAAAATTATTAGTATATTATGATGGTGTGAATGGGGTCTATTACCTAATTTGTTTACCTCTCAGGTCCTATTTAAACTAGTTTACTTAAGTTTATTTAGGGTATTATCACTCTATGTATCAAGTCATAAGATTATTATAGATCATATCTACTGCAACCTCTAACAAGTTTAAATTGTTATTTTCATAAGGCTTTGCTCTTTTTTTGACCTTGCGAGATTTTTTTTAGATTCAATAGCGTGCAAAGGTGACATGTGTTGACTTTATGCACTTTCTTGCTAGCCCAAAAAAACCCTCTCTCAACGCTTTGCACAAGAGTGCCACATCGAGGCCATGCTCGCCCCCCTTTAAAAGCCCGAGCCTATGTTTTTGACGGTGCCACATGTCAGGTGGGTGCAAGTTGGAGGATATTTTGATTTTGGGGATACTTAAATATGAGCCATTGGCTCAGGATCAGTTGTGGGAATTTGAAGACACATGTCAGGTCAAGGAATGCAAGAAAAATTAACAAATTTCTATCCAGTCCATCATGTGGTTAGAATGGAGAGAGTGGGATTTCTAGATGGAAATATCACCACAAAGTGAGGAAGCTATGATTTCCCAATGCTATGCTTTACCACTCGTGTAGTTGCAATAGTCGTGTGATGGAAGCCCTCGTGGGAGGCATGAGACTGGAATATTTTTGGTTGCAACCATCTCCCTTAGGGAGGTGTTCTCTCTATATATGGGAATTTTCTCTTTGTTTTGGAGGTTTCAATTTTTCTGATTATCAAAAGGATTTAATATAGGACTTAGTTAATTTGATTGTAACACTGCAAACCTCAATATGATATGTTCTGGAAGAATACATACTGAATACATAGAACTATACCTTATATTCCTTTGATATGCATTTTTCTTTGTCTATTCTCTTTTATATTTCATGTTATGTGTCTATTCAAAGTGTTTACAATTGTAATTTGTTCTCTTTCAGCTTGTAGAATTCCAGTCACCTTATAATATGCAAAGTTTTAGACTATGTTTAAAACTCTTTCAAAATTTTGCAAAAATTATTTTAATTGAGATTTTATTATGCTATATCAAGTTGAAAATGTTATAAAAGATTGGCGCATTGCCTTAGAATAATTTGTTTTATGCATTTTTTTCATCCTTTCTCCCTTTTCCTCTCCCTTGCTAGCACAATGAAGATTCATCCTCTAAAATCTCGGAGGTTGTTCTGTAGAGTGTGTCTAGGTCCCCCATTTACAAAACTTCCCATAGACTATATCTCCTAAGTGTCATATTTAGAGATCAATAGTCTTTTCTGGCACGCCTAGTGGGATCGAAATACTTCAATCAGTGAAGAAATAATTTTATGAGCTGAAGACCCATCATTAGATCATTGACAACATGTAATCTCAAATTACTGTTACCTCCATTGGTGACTGTCAGATGGAAAAGAATTTCATGAAGCGAACAAAAAATAAACACAAAAAAAAGCTCAAGCAAAACGTACAAATGGTTATTCCAAGACCACCTAGAAACTTTGTAGCATGGAATAACAATAACTCACTTATTCCTTCAGCCCCTCCTGTAGTATGGGATCCCATTCTCGCTAACGCTCTAAAAGAACTCCCTAAATTTAGTGGAAAGGATTGTGAGACACTGGTGGAACATCTACAAGATGTCATAGATGTGTGCATGGTTGATCATGTGACAAAGAAGAATGTTGCCTTGTGGTTGCTTGTTTCTTCCTTTAAAGGGAAAGTGCTAGACTAGTATAGATCCCTAGCCCCTAATTCAATTGCTACATGCAATCAACTTTGAGATAGCTTTTTCAAAAGATTCTCAAAGAAGGGTGAATAGTCTTCCTTACTCTAACAATTGATAACCATCAAGAGGGATCCTCAAGAAGCTGTCACAAATTTCAACACTAGTTTTCACAAAACATGGCAAAGGATCCCCTTAATAGCCAGAACTTTGGTGGGTATGACCATTGTCTTCTACCTAAAGGCTTTTAATTTCAATATAGCCATAATGATTCAGTCATTGGGAGGATAGACCCTTCTGGATTCATATAGCTTGGTTGTTAGAGCATAGAACAATCTTATAGATATTGGAAAGCTCCCTCCTTAGCCACCTATGTTATTTTTATCTAAGATACCACCTCCGCCACTCAAGGATTCTCCTAATACATTTTCCACACCTCTATCCATGCACATATATCCCAATGCAAAGACCAATGTAGTTGCTCTTGCATCTTGTGCTACAAAAGTGAGTGACATGACAAAATTACTATGAACCTTTTCAAATCAGATACTTAACCTCAAGAGGTAGTACATTATGCCACTTAAGCCCCCTTACCATAATTTTCAAGGCAATAAACCTCCCTTCTAACATAATCAATACCAAGGAGGGGCATGGGAAAATAATCAATCCTAGAATTTAAATCAAATAGTTCCATTCCCCACTACACTTCAAACCATAATGTTGAATCATAATAGAGAAATCATAGCCAATCAAAATAATTTGGTGGATGACTTGAATGCATGGTGTGTCCCATGCAATAATACACATATGCCTCGGAATTGCCCTAGGGCTAATATCCAATAGAGGGTCTTAGAAAAATAGAATAAAGGAATCACTATTGATACACGTGCATGCCCCTATTAGTCCATGGGAGTGGAAAATACTATCCTAGTAGTATAGATGCAATACATGTCCCTTGAACAAGAAGGAGAAATTGCTTTGGACCATGCTGTATTTTCTTGGATGGAGGGAGAGGATCTTGTGTTTACCAATGATGTGTCAATGTCCAAAACCCCTCAAGTTTAGTTAGATTATTTCACCTAGTCTAAAAGGAGGTTGATCAAAGAGCATGTACCTGTTACACCACAACCTAAACTAGTCCTTGACAAGAGCTTGGAACCATCAATAGTAGTCCCAATGTTCCAAAAGAAAAGCGAGGCGATAGTGGGAAAGATAAAGGAGCTAAAAGACCAAATAGTTGGGCCACTCAATCTAGTGGAACAATTGAAGAATACCCTAACTCATGAATCTTTGTGTGGTTTTTTGGCTATCCTTGAGCATAAAACCTTTATTATGAGAATCTTTGAGGGAGGATAAATTACTATCACCACAAGTTAATGCAACCCCATAACCCAATCAAGAGAAAAGCAAAAGGCTAGTTCAAGAGTCTCAAACTTGGGGAGTTGTGGCACTCATAAACAAAAAGGAGAAGGTGGTGAAGGAGGAGGTAAGTAAGCCAAAACCTACCCCATTTTTCTTGACCCTCATTGTAGGGGATAATTTGCTACAAAATTTGATGATTGACCCTGGTCCTAGCACCATAGTTATGCCTAAGTTAATTGCAGATTCGTTAAAACTGGAATATGAGCCCCATGATAGAGGAATCATGCAATTAGATAGAAAAAGGAGTCTATGTTGTAGGACTAATCAAAATCTTCCCTCTAACCCTATATTCATGTCCCAACATTGTTGTCGCCCAAGAGGTGGTAATAACTGATATCCCTCTTATTTTTGGGTTATGTCTATCTAGAGATTTTACTATTAAAATTGGAGGATATTTATCTCCGGATTGGTCTCATCTAACCCTAAGAACCAAGTATGGTGCCAAGATGAAAGTGTTATCATAACTCCTACATTCATAGCACATAGCAGATGATGTTATGATGAAATTTGAGGCTAAACATTCATTCTTTTAAAAAAATGAAATCTATTATGTAGAAATGCTAGAAGATGAAGAGGTTATTGGAGATAGAAGCCCCAAAGAAGAAGTATTGATAAATGTGTTTGTGAGGAGTTTCCCATTCAAAAATTATGATGTCACTGACCTTGGCACATATGTGATTTATGATGATGATCAAGTTATCCCTTAGGTGACTAAGAAGCAAGAAGCTCAATATGAAAGCTTGAGTGATGAATAAAGCTTGTGGAATTTACACTTTCATGGTACAATATGCAAGGTAGGTTTGGGAGACAATATTTACCTAGTATCCCCTATTGGAGTGGAGACTCTTAGATCCTTCTAGTTCTAGTTCACATGTACCAATAATGAAGTTGAGTATGAAATCTTGGTCCATGGTCAAAGTCTTACAGAGCATATGGGAGTCAAAAGGCTAAAGGTCTTCAAACACTCAAAGTTAGTGATTAGACAAGTTAGAGGAACAACTATGAAAAATGTGCAGATGTGATCCTACCACTACAGAGTATGGGATATAATTGAAGGATTTGAAGACTTCAACATCCAATTGATTCTGAGATCCCATAATGTTGCAATAGAAAGAATGGCCACAATCGGCTCCTAGTTCGACCTATTGACAGACTTACTATTAAACCAACATATAGTGTAGGTGATTATAAGACCTGCTATTCTTGATAACAATAAAAACTAGAAAGTCTTTGAGAGCGATGCTCATATCACCATATTTATTTAGCATTTTGGTGAGTTTTTAAAATAATTATAACCTAAAATTGAAGAGGCTTATGGGGATCAGATTATCCAACTTAGAACCAACAAAATTTTGAAGGGTTTAATTACTTTGGAGAATATTTTTTATTCTGATGATGCCATAAATGGAAAAAGAAAGTTCATTATGAACAAAGGCAATTACTCTGATTTGGATGTCTGAGGTGGTAGGAAACTAAAAGTTGGAAAAGATGTTCCTCAAAGGGAAAAAGAAAGGTTAATATCTTTCTGTAAAGAGTATGACAAAGTCATGGAATGGACCTACAATGACCTAAGAGGTTGTGACCCTACTCCTAGTATGATCCAACACACTATAGATCTAATTGAAGTAGCTAAACCAATCCCCTAGAAGGAGAGGTTGATCAATCCAAAAATAGAGTCCCTTATGGCCCAAGAATTGAAATTTACCTTATAGAGTTTAGGATCATATATATGATTAAGTGTGCTCTACCTAGGTATCCAATTTTGTCCCTATCTGAAAGAAGAATGGAGACATCGAGCTTTGTGTAGATTTTAGAGATTTGAACAAAGCATCTATAAAAGGCCATTGTCTTCTTCCTTCTATGGAAAAAATTCTTAAAACTGTGGTTGGATCAAAGATGTTTTCCTTACTAGATGGTTTCTTCAGATACAATCAAGTAAGGGTCAAAGAAGAAGATCAACATAAAACTATGTTTACCACTAAGTGGGGAACGTTTGCATATGCCAAGATTCCTTTCAACTTATCAAATGCAGGGGCCACTTTTCAATAGGTAATGGATACATCTTTCAAGGATTTGATCAATTTTAACATCCTTATATATCTGGATGACCTAGCAATATACTCCAATTCTAAGGAAGATCATTTCGATCATTTGGAGAAGGTTTTCTAGAAGTTCCAAGAGTTTGGGGTGTCTTTAAACCCTAAGAAATATGTTTTTGGAGTCCTGCAGGGTAAGTTGCTTGGATACATAGTCTCTAAAGAATGAATTTCTATAGAAATCAAGAGAGTAAAAGCCATAAAGGAATTTTCCCTACCATTAAATAAGAAAGGAGTGCAATCTTTCTTGGGAAAATTTAATTTTGTTAGCAAATTTATCTTCAACTTTGTTGGGATGGTAAACCTATTACTTGTATGCTAAAGGACTTTGTTTCCAAATGGACTATAGAGGGTAGAAGACTATAGAGGGTAGAACCAAATTTGAAAAATAAAAGAAGTATTTTTTTCCACTTCAGTGTTGGTCAAACCTGAATTTTCAAAATATTTCATCATGTACATGTCTACAATGGTGAACATAGCATTGTAGAGGTGCTTACAAAAAAATATGAGAAAGAAAAAGGAGAGCACCCAATTTCTTTCTATTTAAGAACCTTTAGAGGATACAAGACCAAATATAACTTTGTTGAAAATCAAACATTCACCATTGTGAAGGGTTTCAAGAAGTTCAGACACCTAGTGTCAGGGAACAAGATAACAATTATGTGGCTCATTCCTATGTGTAGGAATATATTATGGAAGGGGAGATAATAAAAAAAAGATAAAAATAGATCACAAAAATCTTGGGGTATGATATTGAGGTTCAACCAATGAAAGTAATCAAAGGGAAAGGACTTTGTGAATATTTGGCTAATGAAATCGAGCTCCAAGTTGAAGAACTTCTGGAGGAATTTATGGTCAATCAGTTTGAGTCAGAATAGTCTTGGGTTATAGATAGAGTCCAATTTATGGAGCTTGATAGATATCAAGAAAGCTTCCCATCGCACAAAATGAGATCCTATCGGTCACAAAATCTTGGATATGCATTAATTGGAGGAGTCCTTTTCAAAAGGAATTTCGATGGGGTACTTCTTCGATGTGTAGATGTGCACACCAAGTTGGTAGAATTTTACATGAACTAAACAATAGTTTGGTGGGGGGTCATTTCTCTATAAAAATAATCACTATGAAGATAATGCATTTGGGATACTATTGGTCAACCTTATTTGTGGATTTTCATAGCCTGGTGAGGAAATTTCAGTAGTGCTAGTTTTCAAATGGCAAATGAAAGAATTTAGCTATGCCCCTCAATCCGATAGTGATTCATGAGCCTTTTTCTTAGTGGGGCTTATAATTCATCAAAATGATCAATCTAATTTTGAGCATTGGGAACACACGAATTCTAATAACAATAGAGTACTTTGCCAGATGGTCATAGGCAATTCCCTTGAAAGGAGCCATGTGTTGGGAATTGGTGTCTCAACATTTTGTCCTATTTTTTAGGAGTTCCTATTTTATAGGAGTATTCTCTATGTTGAGAAATGCAAAAGTAAGCATATATTTTTTTTTAGGAAGTGGGACCCACTTGGAAGTTTCCTATTTTGTACAAGGTATGTTATCTGGTCAACTTGTGTCATTGGAGAATTCCAATTGTCACTTAGGAACTCAATCTAGGAAAATAAATTTGTAAAATTCCTAGGAGCACTTAGATGCCAAGTGTCAGTGTGTGGTGATCTTCGGGACCTGCTTGTTAGCATATTTTGTTGAGCGTAGAGAGTAAGGAAGGGTGACAGTTGTCATCATGAGAGAAATTTGAGAAAAGAATATTGTGAAAGACCTCAAGAAAGTGTGTCATGATTCCATTTGAATTCAATTTGAATTATTGACCAAAGAACAAAAGGTAAAGTTGCTTTGTGAATATTGAGTTGTCACTTAGAGTGACTAGAAGTCTTGGTTGAGTTCTAAATTTACAGTTGACTTGATTTTCTCATGGTGGATGCATAGCTTTATTGTTGCATGATTTATGGAAATTTTATCTTACATGTGGTTACATGTGATTGCATATTGGTTGCATGTCTGTGCATGTTAGTGTATGATTGGCAGGATGCTTTGTGGATAATTGAAACCGATACATGTTCTCTGCTACAGTTTGCATGCATGCAGAGATTATGGGAATGACATATGGCAACCTTGGGCGCCCATATTGGAGATGGATATATATTTATTCCTTAGTACATTTGTAATTTTAATGTGATTGTAATATATGTATGCCATTATGTCGTCAAAATCACTTTAGAATTGTAACATTGTGAAACTACACCTATAAGAGCATAGAATCTGCATATTATATGTAATTTCTATATTACTGTAATATAATTGATCTGTGATTTGGTGTGTAGGCTTTTTTTGAAAGGGTTTTCCCACGTAAAATTTTGTGTTATGTTTTTTATACTTAAAATTTGAAAATTAATCTTAATGCATGTGCGTTCTCAAGAAACAATAATAGAATAAAGATTTGAAACAAAGTTTTTGCAACATTTTTCTAATTGATTTGCATCTAGGGAAGCATTTTCCACCCTTTGAATTCCTTTTAGTTGGTATTAGAGCATGGAAAAAATTTCTATCCTTTGTGGGTCAATAGGGGTTTTTGTGCATATCTCGATTCAGTGGGAGTTCTTGCAAAACAGACGTTGAAATATTATTACAGGTTTAAGATGGCAAGCACATAAAAAAGAATAGAGATGGAGAAATTCAATGGAAAAAAATTTGAGTTGTGAAAATCAAAATGCAAGATATGCTTGTAGACTAAGATCTGTGGACTGCAATATCCAATACAAAACTAGTAATGACTTACCAAGATTATTGGTATCTACAAGATTGAAAAGTTAAGGGTCTGATAAGACTCTACCTAGCTGAATTTGTGCTCTTGAATGCCCATGAGAAGAAGACCATTGCTGGTCTTTGGAAGAAGCTTGGTGACATTTATCAAGGGAAATCCTTGGTCAATAAGATTTTTCTAAGAAAGAAGCTTTATTCTTTGAGGGATGGAGAAAGGATGATTGATTGATGACTACTTGAATATATTCACATGCTAGTGGCTCAACTGGGTTTTGTTGGTGTGATGATTGATGATGAGGACCATTTCATCTTAGTAATTTGTTCTTTTTTGGACTCTTGGGACCACCTAGTTATGGATATTGGAAGCACAACTACCACCTTCAAGATGGAATATGTTGTTACTTCATTGTTGTTGAAGAAATGTGGAGGAGGTCTTTTGAGATGGCCAATGAGGCCCTTGTTGTTCATGGTAGATCAAAGGAAAAGGAAAGAAAAAGTACAAGAATTCCAAGTTCAAGTCTCTGAGGAGATCCAAGTCCCCTAGTAAAAATTCTAAGGAAAATGTTGGAACTATGATAAATTCAGTCATTTCCAAAAAGATTGTAAGGAGGAGAAGAAAATGAAATGCATTTCCTTCTCCAATTCTGAATCTGATAAATCCTCTCAAGATGATGTAAATTCATTTTTCATTTCCTTGGAAACACATGCATAAGATGTGTGGTTGATTAAATTAGGTGCCTCTTTCCACATGACCTCTCATAGAGGCTGGTTCTCAAAGTATGAAGAGTATGATGGTGGGAAGGCGTATTTGGGTGATGAATATCCCTTAAAGATTGTTGGTTATGGAAGAGTTAGGATTAGATTCCTTGATGGTAGAGCGAGGGGGATTGGTGGTGTTCTACACATCCTTGGTTTGGCATGAAACCTTCCCTTAATGAGTAAGCTGGGTGATGTAGGAGTGGAAGTTGTTTTCTTGAGTAGTGGATGTAACATGACCAAAGGTGCTATGGTGCTTGCTAAGGGTGTTAATATTGGAACTTTGTTTAATTTGGATGCATGCATAATTCGTTGCAATATTGATTCTATATATTCCAAGAAAAGGGTTGTAGATTCTTTATCCTCACTATTAGATCAAGCAAAGAAGAAGACTTTGGTGTCTACATTTGATGGTCTTGCTTTCTAGGTACTTAAGGGAGCCAATGATTTGGAAATGAAACTTCTTGTTGAGAAAACAATGTTGTGGCAATAAATTCTTGGCCATATTGGTGAGAAGGGTTTTAGAGCCTTAAAAAATAAAAGCCTTATTGAAGTCCTTGATGATTGTAATCTTGAGTTTGATTTTTGCAAACATTGTATATATAGAAAACAATATTGCGTTTCTTTTTATTCAAGTTCTCCTAAATCTTCTGGGGTTTTGGATTATGTTTATTTTGACGTGTTTGGTTCTATTAATGTTCCTTCGTTAAATAGATCTGTGTACTTTGTATCATTCATAGATGACTATTCTAGAAGGAAATTTGTTTATTTCGTTAGAAGTAAATCTAAAGTTTTTAATTGCTTTAAGGAGTTCAAGTCCTTGGTTGGAAACCAGATTGGTAGAAAAATCAAATGCTTGAGGACAGATAGTGGTGGTGAATTTTGTTTCACAAAATTTGATCAGTTCTATAAGGACCATGGGATCAAGAGACAAAAGATAACTCATACACTCCATGGAAAAATGGACTTGTGGAGAGAATGCATAAAACATTGAAAAAGAGGGCTCTAGGAGTATGTTGAGTGGTGTTGGCCTTGAACAAAAGTTTTGAACCAAAGTTGTAGCTACTACATGTTACCTAATCAACAATTCTAATACTTTGACTCTTGTCAAGAAGACACATTTTGAGGCATGGTCTGGAAAGAAGACCTCAATGAGACATCTCAAAGTGTTTAGTTGTGGGGAATATGCTCACATGTCTAACGTAAAAGGATCTAAGTTGGAGAAAAAGTTTGTGAAGTGTATCTTCATCAACTATGGAGTCAGTGTGAAAGGGTACAAGCTTTGGGATTTAGCTACAAATAAGGTGTTGATGAAAGGGGACTCCCATTACAAATCTAAAATCAAACACATACAAAGAGACTTGCAAGATGGCTGCAACATGCCATTAAATTTTAGATTTAAAGAAATAAAATCAGCAACATTCTTATTTTCATAAACCATAAAATGGTTACATCAAATTGAAGCTCATGGCTTACAATCTGGGCTTCACACATACAAAAATCTGGAACATAATGTCTGCAACATCTTGGCATCATTATGGCAACATTCGAGTATGCAACCACAACTTCTCCAAAAGCCCCCCCTCCAAAATGACAAGGCATGAACAAATAGAGATAGAAAAAAGAGATTACAATCCATGGTTTCATGAAACCCCCTTCTAGAACCACCTTCAAAAACCCACGCCCAACTTTGGGAGTTTGAAAATCTGCCATAAGACATGTCGCTCAATGCATGACAACCTCTCTTGGGCACCTAGAATTTTGACCAATCAAATTTGAGATGCTATGACAACTTACACCTCTTATAGATTCCTTATAGCCTATCATAACAATTGTTGCATGCAAAGACATGCAAGCAACATGCAATATTCTTTTGCACCCCACTTTATGACAACATATGACACATGTATATGGATGCAAGACCTCTTTTGATCTCCTCCAAAGGTGGGACACCCAAAGGGAATATTCTTTCACAAGCTACATTTACCGAGTTACTAAGGGTCTTTCCCCACCAAAATTTAAATTACATTTTCATACAATGGGAAAATACATTGTTGCAAATGAATTTTTTTATTTTCCTCTAACCTAAGCCCTTATTGAAAATGAACAAAATAAAATAAAAATATTTTTGGTGATGCAAGATTGCTAGTACCCCTAGATGCTCCTGCATTAGACACTCGAGGTAGGAAAGAATTTGTGAATATAGATTCACAAAATGGAGTTGAGTGGTTGCCACACTTTTAGATTGCAAGCATATCCACAACAAACTCCATCACTGAAATTGGTACCTCCAATTGATTCTTCTTTCTTCTCGTCCAACATTTAGCTGGAACAAGTAAACTGCTCCTCTGAAAATTCCGCTCTACACTCAACCTCTTGAATGTGGAATGATTTCTACCATAAACCAACCACCTTCTCCCAGTGTAATTCACATACTCCTCTAGTCTTGTGGGATTTAACCCACCATAGTTCACCCACCTCCACCAATTTTCTCCTGCACTTAATTTTGCAACACCAAACAAATTGTTCTCTTCATACCAATCATCTCTAACAAACTCTAACTGAGCCATCTCATATGAATTCACCAACTCATCCATTTCAACATGAAAATAATTATTCTCATATTCAATAAAATTTGAGTTTACCTTTTCATCACCTATTTCATCTTTAACTTTATTTTCTTCTTTCATGCCTTCTACAAGACATGCAACTATGCCACTTCCTTGTGACATAACCAGTGCCGCAAATTCAATATCAGTAACAAAATCAAGACATTTATCCTTTCTATCTTCTTCTTCTACATCCATTTCAAAGAGTTAGTAACACAATCAAAATATTCATCCTTTCCATCCTGTAACAAATTTTCATTCAAACAAATCTCTTTATCAAACTCCTCTTTTACCTTCTAATTCATTTCTACAACTTTATCCATTTCTACATTATTATCCTCATCAAAAAATTCTTTATAATCTGATTTTACTTTGATGACTTTTTTTGTCACAACATCTTCCTCACTGTTGAATGCTACTGTCTCTATTGTTGCATTGAACAACTTCTCTATCTTTGTGATCTCTTCCCCAAGAAACTCTTTGTATTCATAAAGTTCCTCATCGAACACTGGATCCTCATACATCATTGCATACTTTGTTTTAACTGCAACATCCTCAACTGCTATAATTTTTACTCTTTCACTTTCAGCTGCAAAAAATCACCTTCGCTACTCACTGCCATCACTATCTTTGTGTCCTCTAAAGGACTTAACTCTGTTGAAACATAAATTTCCTCTTTTTCAATGTTCTCCTTTTCTCTCAACTCTTTTTTTGCTGCTGCAACCTCTATAATTTCATCCTTCATGTCTTCAAGTAAACATCCATCAGATTCAGGTTCATGGATTTCTTCATATTCATCCTCTTCTTCTCCCTTTATGTCGCTTTCTTGACACTCTGTTGCATCTTCTTTCTTTCTTGCAATCAAAATATCATTAGAAGGATAATAAAAATTACCTTCAACTCTTCTCTTTTCTCTTTTTCTCCTTTCAACCTATTTTCTTAATTCATCCACTTGTTACTGCAATTCTATCATCTCAAACTTGTATTTCTTCTTGCTCTCTCTCCCTAATTCTTTCTTTGATTTTCTCAAGTCTAGGAATCCTCAAAATCCATCCAATGACAAAAGTCATTTTCATCTTTCTCTTTTCCATTTTCAAGGCCTCACAAAACCTCAACACAAATCTTCAAATCCTCAAGTTTTACTTATGTAAATTGCCTCACATCTGATGATCTGTTTACAAAACCCTCTTTCAATATTCACCAATATTATTGTAAATTTCCTCCTTCAGTGATCTATTTACAACCATGGGAACCTCAGTTTCTCAAACCCTTAAAAAATGTCTTCTTATAGGCTTTGCATCCATCTAGAAACAAAATCCACACACTCTCCACCCTCAGGTCCTGATGCAAATTGCCTCTGATCGGTGCTTCTACACTCTCAGGAACTACTGCTTTGATACCACTGATGAAAGGGGACTCCCCTTACAAATATAAAATCAAACACATACAAAGAGACTTACAAGATGGCTGCAACATGCCATTAAATTTCAGATTTAAAGAAATAAAATCAGCAACATTCTTATTTTCATAAATCATAAAATGGTTACATCAAACTAAAGCTCATGGGCCTCCTTACAATCTGGGTTTCGTACATTCAAAAATATGCAACATAATGTCTTCAACATCATGGCATCATTTCAACAACATCTAAGTATGCAACCACAACTTCTCTGAAATCCCCGCCTCCAAAATGAAAAGACATGAATAAATAGAGATAGAACAAAGAGATTATAATCCATGGTTTCACAAAACCACCTTCTAGAACCACCTCCAAAAACCCACGCCCATATTTGAGAGTTCAAAAAATTTTCATAAGAAATGTGGCTCAATGCATGCCAACCTCTCTTGGGTGCCTAGAATCTTGACCAATCAAATTTGAGATGCTATGACAACTTACACCTCTTATAGACTCCTTACAGCTTGTCATAATAGTTGTTGCATGCAAAGACATGCAAACAACATGCAATATTCTTTTGTAGCCTAGTTTATGACAACATATGACACATGTACATGCATTCAAGACCTCTTTTGACCTCCTCCAACATTGGGATTCCCAAAGGGAATATCCTTTCACAAGTTACATTTACCGAGTTACCAAGGGTCTTTCCCCACCAAAATTTATATTACATTTTCACACAATGGGAAAATACATTGTTGCAAATGAATTTTTTTATTTTCCTATCACCTAATCCCTTATTGAAAATGAAAAAAATAAAATAAAAATATTTTTAGTGATGCAAGATTGCTAGTACCTCTAGATGCTCTTGCATCAGACACCTGGGGTAGGAAAAATTTTGTGAATATGGATTCACAAAATGGAGTTGAGTGGTAGTACCACCCTTTCAGATTGCAAGAAAATCCACAACAAACTCCATCACTAAAATTGGTACTTGCAATTGATTCTTCTTTCTTCTCTTCCAACACTTAGTTGGAACAAGTAAATTGCTCCTTTGAAAACTTTTCTCTACACTCAACCTCCTGAATTTCGAATGATTTCCACCATAAACCAACCACCTCCTCTAGTTTGTGGCATTCAACCCATCGTAGTCTGTCCACCTCCACCAATTTTCTCCTGCACTTAACTTTGCAACACCAAACAAATTGTTCTCTTCATACCAATCATCTCTAACAAACTATAATTGAGCCATCTCATATGAATTCACTAACTCATCCATTTCAACATGAAAATGATTATTCTCATATTCAATAAAATTTGAATTTACCTTTTCATCACCTATTTCATCTTCAACTTTATTTTCTTCTTTCATGTCTTCTGCAAGACATGCAACTATGTCACTTCCTTGTACCATAACCAATGCTACAAATTCAATAGTAGTAACACAATCAAGATATTCATCCTTTCCATCTTCCTCTTCTGCATCCATTTCAAAGAGTTAGTAACACAATTAAAATATTCATCTTTTCCATCCTGCAACAAATTGTCATTCAGACAAATCTCTTTAACAAACTCCTCTTTTACCTTATGATTCATTTCTACAACCACTTTATCCATTTCTAAATTATTATCCTCATCAAAACATTCTTTAAAATTTGATTTTACCTTGATGACCTTTTCTGACACAACATCTTCTTCCTCACTGTTGAATGCTACTGTCTTTGTTGTTGCATTGAACAACTTCTCTATCTTTGTGATCTCTTCCTCAATAAACTCTTTTTCTTCATCAGGTTCCTCATCGAACACTGGATCCTATACATCATTGCATACTTTGTTTTAACTACAACATCCTCAATTTATGTAATTTTTACTCTTACTTTCAGCTGCAAAAATTTCACCTTCGCTACTCACTATCATCACTGTCTGCATGTCCTCTAAAGGACTTAACTCTGCTACAACATAAATTTCCTCTTTTTCAATGTCCTCCTTTTCTCTCAACTCTTTTGTTGCTGGTGCAACCTTTGTAATTTCATCCTTCATGTCTTCCAATAAACATCTCTCAGATTTAGGTTCATGGATTTCTTCACATTCACCCTCTTCTTCTTCCTCTATGCCACTTGCATGACACTCTATTGCATCTTCTTTCTTTCTTGCAATCAAAATATCATTAGAAGGATAATCAAAATTACCTTCAAATCTTCTTTCTCATTTTCTCCTTTCAACCTATTTTCTTAATTCATCCAATTGTTGTTGCAATTCTATCATCTCAACTCTTATTTCTTCTTGCTCTCTCTCCCTAATTTTTTCTTTGATTTTCTCAAGTCTAGGAATCCTCAAAATCCATCCAATGATAAAAGTAATTTTTTTTTTCTCTTTTCCATTTTCAAGGCCTCACAAAACCTCAACACAAATCTTCAAATCCTCAAGTTTTACTTATGTAATCTGCCTCACATTCAATGATCTATTTACAAAACCCTCTTTCAATATTCACCAATATTATTGTAAACTACCTCCTTCAGCGATCTGTTTACAACCACGGGAACCTCAATTCCTCAAACCCTTCAAAAATGTCCTCTTATAGGTGGTGCATCCATCTAGAAAAAAAATCCACACACTCTCCACCCTTAGGTCTAGGTGCAAATTGCCTCCAATCAGTGCTTTTTCCTACACTCTCAGAAACTACCGCTTTGATACCACTGATGAAAGGGGACTCCCCTTACAAATCTAAAATCAAACACATACAAAGAGACTTGCGAGATGGCTGCAACATGCAATTAAATTTCAGATTTAAAGAAATAAAATCATCAACATTCTTATTTTCATAAATCATAAAATGGTTACATCAAACTGAAGCTCATGGGCTTTCTTACAATCTGGGCTTCATACATACAAAAATCTGCAACATAATTTCTTCAACATCCTAGCATCATTCCGAAAACATCCAAGTATAACCACAACTTCTCCAAAAGCCCCCCCTCTAAAATGAAAAGGCATAAATAAATAGAGATAGAACAAAGAGATTATAATCCATGGTTTCACAAAACCACCTTCTAGAACCACCTCCAAAAACCCACACCCAACTTTGGGAGTTTGAAAATATACCATAAGACATGTGGCTCAATGCATGCCAACCTCTCTTAGGTGCCTAGAATCTTGACCAATCAAATTTGAGATGCTATGACAACTTACACCTCTTATAGATTCCTTACAGCCTATCATAATAGTTTTTGCATGCAAAGACATGCAAGCAACATGCAATATTCTTTTGTAGCCCACTTTGTGACAACATATGACACATGTACATGTATGCAAGAGCATTTTTGACCTCCTCTAAAAGTGGGATTCCCAGAGGGAATATTCTTTCACAAGTTACATTTACCGAGTTATCAGGGGTCTTTCCCCACCAAAATTTACATTACATTTTCACACAATGGGAAAAATACATTGTTGCAAATGAATTTTTTTAATTTTCTTATCACCTAATGCCATATTGAAAATGAACAAAAGAAAATAAAAGTATTTTTGGTGATGCAAGATTTCTAGTACCCCTAGATGCTCCTGCATCACGTGCTCTATAGTAGAAGTGTCATATTTTGTGAGCTAAAACCTTCCACAGTAGATTTACAACTAGATAAGGAAGAGAAGAAGTAGGTAGTTCAAATTCTACCCACTCCTAAAAGGGATGAACTACACACTCTTGGCAGACCTGATGATGAGGAAAGCTCTAGCAGCTCTCAATGATTTGAAGAAGAGCCAAAACCTCAACCTTAGCCTTTGAGGATGTCTACATGAGAAAGGAAACAATCAAACAGATTTGGTTACTCTATGCTAGACTCTAGTTACATATTTGCTTTGATTGCTAACACTGATTGCCCAGTGTTAGAAGAATAAAGAGATGTCATTGATAAACTTGTTGGCAATACGAGCATGAGAAATTGGCACAAGGTATACAATTATGCGTTACAGTGTTGTCATTGATGTCAACATTGTATCCTAATACAAAGAATATTGTGCAAATTAGTTTGTGTATCTTGAATATTTCTAAGGATGATTGTGAAAGACAATTTTACAAGGTTTGATCTAGTGAAAACAATATTGAAGAAATTGACTAAGAATCAATTCATGTTATTTGGTGTACAAGGGATCCAGTATTTGGGTTTGAAGTTATGAGTAATAGAAGTTCAGCTCGGCAGTATTAGACATTTCCAATTTAGTGCATATGTGTTGATAATTTTTCACTTATTTGCAAATTGGTTTTTGGATTTGTTGTTTTGTGGGCATGTTGACATATGCCACATGTGTATATCCTAGTTGGTATAGATTTTGGAGGTCTGTGTGTCTAGATGTGGATAAATAGTTGGTGAATTTTGCTATTATGTCATTACCAATGTCGACCTAATAAAGTTGGGTGTATTGCAGAGGTTGAGTATGTTATGATCTATTATGTGGGTGTTTTTTTAGGTCCATTCCTCGCTATTTCAAGTTTTTATAAGGCTTGAATCTTGGCGTCAAGTGTGTGGATAGATCTTGAGCCAGTAATCTATATTTGGTATTTTACATCTCATTAGGCCGACCTAATTGATGTTATAGGTGAAGCAAATATATAAGTTATATCTTTTTTAGTATTTTGAGGATGATATGTGATAAGAATTAGTGGATGTGAATTGTGTGAATTTAGTGTGAATGTAGAGCAAAGTAGAGTGTTGATTCAGATCAGTATGAAGAGTTTGGAGTCTATATTCTAAGCTTCATTGGAATTGTATTTCATGCATGTGTTAGATGCTTTTGTAATAGTTCAAATCTAGCTATATGAGCCACAGTCTCTTCTATCTCTTTCAATTCTCATTGGGTAGTGAGTCGACTTGGATGATAAGCCCCCTACAGTGAACACTTTTGTAATATACTATAATCAATTATAATATATTATGAGCTAATCATCACCGTGGTTTTTTCCATTTTTGGTTTTCCATGTAAAAATATTGGTGTTTATGTGTTATGTGATGTTGGATGTTTGCATGTGTTCCCTCATTACTAAAAGTTGAATGAGTTATGAATTGAACGATTAAATGTTTAAATGGTTTAAAATAATACTAATTCACCCCCCTCAGTATTTGAGGTGTTCAAAAATTGGTATTGGAGCTTGGTTCCTTCAAAGGATCTTAATTGCTTAGGGAAAATCTTGGAGATTGAACATATGGCTATTAGAGGACTACCTAATCCTCTAAAAGATATTCTTGATGTTGGATCTATAGAAGAAAATTGCATCTTTGATAGAAATGGAGAACTAAAAGTTTCTCTTGAAGATCTAGAAATAACTAAGGGTGAACATAGATATAAAAGAAAATGTCAAAGAAGTAGATGAATGCATCAAAAAGTTGAGAGAGAAATTCAAGAAATTTAGAGAAAGGCATAAGGAGGTCAGTGAATAGTTGAAGCACACAAATGAAATAATCATTGGACTGAAGGTGCATGTTGAAGAAAGAAAAAAGAAAAGAAGAATTCTTGAATGCAATGATGAAAATAAAATCTGAAGAATGCACAAGGCTTGAACAAGAAGTTGTGGATCTAAGATCAAATCTAGAAAAAATTAAGAAGTCATGAAGAAAAATTCAAGATGAGTTCTACAAAGCTTGATGAAATAATTTCAAATAAAAAAGGATCCAAAGATAAAGAAGTATTAGGGTTTGAGATAGGGGAAAGCTCAAAGACAACAAGCTAGCATAAAAATAAGAACAATGACAAGTAGACCTAGAATCAAAGGAATGAAACTAGAAGATCACCGGTCAGGCAACCAAATGTATAAAGGTACCCATATTTTAATGGTTTATGTTATTCTTACAATAGATTTGGACACAAGGCTATGGAATTTAGAAGAAAAATGTAGCAAAATGTTCAATCTTTCTCTAATTAGTGCTTTTCATGCAAGATATTTGGTCATAGAGCTATTGAATGTAGAAATCAATTATGAATAGTTAGAACAATGGTAGAATGGTTCAATCATTCAATGGCTATTGTTATACATGCTATGGATTTGGGAATAAAGCTAATCAATGTAGATCATCTAAAATAAATGGAAGTAAGATTGGTCAAAAGAATAGCATATGCTACAATTGCAATAGGCCTAGACACGTTTCTTAGTTTTGCAGAAGTAGAAATATGAAGAAGGATAATCTAGTGAAGAAGAATGATCTAGTACAAAAGGTTGATCTGGTAGAGAAAAACAAGGAGATGGATAAGATTTGGAGAAAGAAGGAAGAGACCAAGGCTAAGGATGAATCTGTACTAGCATCTGGTGTAGATATTTACTCAAGAAACTAAGTTGAGAGCTTTGGCTCAAGGGGAGCTTTAATGGAATCTTTCATCCCCTACCAAAGAAAATGGATCTGATGCTTCACTATGAGGATCTGTGGTATAGGTCAATATGTTTTATCTATTGGAGAAAAATCTAGTAGAAAATATTGAAATGCAAAAGATTATGGAGCATTTGAAGTTGACTATGCAAACAATTAGGGTTTTTACTAGCTTTTCAGTTTGTCTATTCAATGCAAAATTAGGTCACAGTGGAAGGTTTATAAGTGATCATACTTAACCAAAATTCATTTAAAAATAAGTTTTCAAGTGAAGAAGAGTGGTTAAAGAGTATAATATTGTAGTTTAAGCGATTGAATCCTTGCGCGTGCAAACCCTAGTCAAAAAATCAAAGAGAAAGGTATTTACCATCTTTATTACCCTAAGGTTTCAAAAATTTCTTTGAAAGAAATTTAGAAACTGTTGAAATGGATACACCAAGGGTTGTGGATGTGTTTGAGAGACCACTACCTAAATTTAATAATCATCCTGACAAATCCACTGAGGTCGATCTGGAAGGTGCTTTCTTGAAGGTTCTGTATGGTTTCCTAACCTTTTCCTTGACTATTCTTAGGTAAGGATTTCTTTGAGCCACATCCATGGCAAGTTTGTGTGGAGTGATATGCCTAGACTTAACATAAAGGTGGTGATTAGGGAAATTATAGGGTTGTGTGCCACCAGACCCGTTCTAGTATTGAAATCTATCAAGAATGAGATTGTAATAGAACAAACAGGAGAAAAGTATGATAGGAGGGCTTTGACCATAAAAGACAAGGAATCCTGTTGTGAAGTACACCTCCATGATGATAGGTTACAAGTTGTATTTCTCCAACAACCCTAAGAATTTTATATTTTCCACCACCATTAACATTTCCTATGAAATGGTGGAGAAAGGTGAACTCTATGACCTATGTGAATTATTGAGGCAACAACTCATGGAGAATTTGTAAAAAATAAAGGATACTAGGTATCCCTTTAGGTATGGAACTTTCATTGTGTTTATTATTTTACTTTTTGAAAGAACTCCTTGACACAAAAAGTGTAGTTTGGTTGAAAAGAAGACCTGTTTCTCATCAAATTAGATACTTCTTAAGAGGTCTAGGAGATACAAAGGCACCAGAAGATTCCCTTATGCCTTTCTTTGTAGTTTTTTAAAAGAGGATGCAAGAGAGGGAAAGAGTTCCCCAAAAGATGTTTGAGAATTATAAGGAGGATATCATCTTCTTGGTTTCTAAAGATGAATATATCATACAAGAAGTAGAGCCAAGAATATTGTGGATCTTATAAATGGGATATGATATTACTAAGGATGAGATCATGGCATCCGCTGACTATATGTTGAGTAAATCTAAGGACACCATAGAAGGAAGATATGGGACATGTGAGGAAAAATAAATGGAGGTCCACCTAGACCAAAGACAATCCCAAATAAATAAGACTGTGGATAAGATTACCACAATGTTTCCAAAGGAAATGGGCCTCACACCAAAATAGGTTGAGGTAGTTGAGGCTAAATCAAGAGCTCTGAGAAGCTCATAAAGTGTGAGGAGATCTAGTAGAGAATCTGCCACTCCTCTGAGTGGTCATAAGTCATCCAAGACTACCCCTCACCAAGCGGAACTAAGAGGAAGGAGACTAGTTGTGCAAAGAAAATCAATGCTCTAGTGAAGGAGAATTCCTTCGGTAAAACAAGCAAAGATGCTTGAGAAAGAAAAGGCTTCTCTGACAGTACAAAAATCTAGCTATGTGAGGAGAAGAGTTAAGACCAAAGCTACAAGAGACCAATATCTGGGTGCTAATGTTGAGGATGAAGAGGAAGAAGAAGAAGGACCATAGTTGGTTCGAAAGAGAAAAGGTGAAGCGGGTACAAAAAGGAAAATGTTTAATATCATTGACACAAATAGTGAGGAAGAAGTGGAAAAGGAAAATAAAGCATTTGGTATTTGTATGCAAGAAGAGAAAGCAAAAGGAAGAAAAAGGACATCGAAAGAAAAGAAGAAGAAAAAGCAAAAGCCCATAGTCCAATGAAATTTGATGCAATTTTTAATGGCATTGTACATAATGATATTGTAGCAAAAACTACAACAATGTATAATGAGCTTGATGAGGTGGCTAAGGCCACCATAGTAGAAGCTATTATAAAATAGATTATAGTTCTTGAGGTGATATGAGGAACATAGAAAAATAGATACCTATGGAACTATGGAATGTTTTGATTATAAATAGACATGAAGCTATAGAAGAAGAGGCCAAATTGAAGGCTTATGCATTAGAGAAGATAAGTGTCCTCCTATCTAAGGAGAATATGGCCACATTGGCCATATTATTCAATAAAGAACTTAGAATAAACAAAGGGTGACAACCCTTATGGGTAGAGATCAAGATGATCTCGAGAGGCTTATGAAGGAGAGTATTGAAAAAGCATAAGAGCTAGCACAAAAGTTGGGGATGACCCCTAAGAGCAAAGAGGAAGTAAATGTTGAGATGTCTACTCTAGAAGAAAATGTTGAAGATGATGTGTAGATGGATGATACTCAACATGAGCATAAGGTAAATGAAGAAGATGAACAGGACAATATTCCTCCAAATGTGGAGGAGACAATCAAAGAGAATGTTGAGAAGAATGTTGCAGCTACTAGAGAATATGTTGCTAGGGAGGATACTCTTACTCCTCCTTGGGTAAATGACACACATGGTTAGAGAATACAAGACCAAAAAAACACTATCCCCCCTTTGGATAACACAAACAAGTCTACTGGTGAAGGAGTTATGGGAAAAGAAGATGTGTAGAAGAATGGTGATGCCTCCAGAGATGCAGAAAAGAAAGAAGAAGAGAAACCAGTCAATATTGGTAATACTGAGAAGGAGCTAAAAGAAAATATTGCAGAGGAAGAGGTAAAGGCAATTGGTGAATCCTCTAGAAACTTTGGAGATTCTCTATAGAATCTACTAAATATGCAATTGAAATTCCAACCTGTTGTGTCAGCACAATTGTTACAACTACCCATGCAAGAAGGAAATGTCGACCTTGCTAAGATTTCACCACTCCACAAACTACAACTAGGAGATGTCTTTCATGCATCTACGTAGAAAGAGATAATAAAAACACATCAAAAGAGTGGAGAGCTAATTGAAGAAGCAATGAAAACTCTACAGGAGGCCATACCTGGTGCAACAATTGACAACTCACTCTTTGGTATGGAAATATGAAGTTTCTGATTGATTCTTTCAAAGAGTATGCCTTTGGTTTGAAAGAAAAACTTGAGAAAGAAATGGACAAGAAAGTGTAAGAGAAGAGACTTTTGGATATTTCAGAGAAGTGTGCACAAGCACATAATAAATTTTAGGAAAGTCTTAATGATGCTTATGATTATGTGGTTGAGGCCAAAGCCCTATTACAGTTTTACATGAAGAGGCCCAAAGCCACAAAGAACATCAAAGATGAAATGGACTCAATTGAGTCCCAAAAAAATAGAGCTTTTAGTGCAAATGACTTGACACAAGACCTAGATGGAAGCATAAGATCAACTATTGAAGATTTACACTAGAAATACTTCCAACTGTAAGGACAAATAGAGAAAATCATCATGTAGTTTGAAAACATAAGGGACCTAGTGAACTCAAAGTTCACATCTATTTCTAGTGCCCTTGTAAGTGTTGATAAAGCCACCAAGATTAATTTGGTACCTAGCACTCTAGAAGAAGACAAAGAATGCCTTATGGAGCTTGAGATCCATAGTGCAGAATGCTTGGCATAGCCAAGAAGATCTAGGAAGAAGGAAAACAAGAATGAAAAGTTCATGTTGCAAAGCTTCAAGATTCAACCTTCTCTAGTTGAGAGTAGTTCTTTCTTTTTTATGATTATTGTTTTAGACTTTAGTGTATATATGCAAATGATTTATAGTGATTTTTGGTACAAATTTTTGGTCTGGTTATGATGCATAACATTCTTAGGGTGAGTCAATTCAGTTTTTTAGCTTGTATATATGAACAATTTTGTTAGAGGGAGATCTGGTATGTATGAAGGTTGTTGTATGTGCCCTTTTCCCTTGATGTCAAAGGGGAGAGTAATTTTGGAGATGATTTTGGCATGTTTCCATTAATGACAAAGGGGGAGATTGTTGGAAGAATAATGAGATGTCATTGATAAAGTTGTTGGCAACACGAGCATGTGAAATTGGCACAAGGTATACAATTATGCATTGCAATGTTGTCATTGATGTCAACATTGTTTCTTGGTATAAAGACTATGGTGCAAATTCGTTTGGGTGTCTTGAATATTTCTAAGGATGATTGTGAAAGACAATTTTGCAAGAAGGTTTGATTTGATGAAGACGAGTATTGAAGAAACTAAGTATCAATTTTGGTGATTTTTTGTACAAAGGATCTAGTATTTGGGTCTGTATTGATTTGCTGATGAAGGTTTTTATTTGGGCTTCTAACATAAATCTTTTTGTTGATAGGAGATCCTAATTCTTGAGTTTCATGTCTTGTTTGGGTTTTTTAGATTTGAAGTTATGAGTAATAGAAGTTCATCTTGGAAATATTAGACATTTTCAGTTTAGTAATGTGTTCATAAGTCTACACTTCTCCGCAAATTGGTTTTTGGATTTTACATTTTATGAAGATGTTGATAGATGTCAAATGAGTGTATATCCTAGTTAGCATAGATTTTGGAGGTCCGCGTGTTTAGATGTGGATGTATAGTTGGTAATTTTTTCTATTAGGTCATTATTGGTGTCGACCTAATGAAGTTGGGTATATTGTGGAGGTTGTGTATGTTATGATTTGTTATGTGGGTGCTATTTTAGGTCCATTCCAAACTATTTGAAATTGTTACAAGGTTTGAATCTTGGTGCAAAGCGTGTGTGGATAGATCTTGAGCTAACAAACTATATTTTGTATTTTACATCTAATTAGTCTGACCTAATTGATGTTATAGGTGAAAAGGATATATAAGTTAGATCTTTTTTAGTATTTTGAGGAGGATGATATGTGATAAGAATTAGTGGATGTGAATTGTGTGAATTTAGTGCAAATGTAGGGAAGAGCAGAGTCTTGATTCATATCAATATGAAGAGTTTTGAGTTTGTATTATGAGCTTCATTGGAATTGTATTTCATGCATGTGTTAGATGCAATTGTAATAGTTCAAATTTGGCTATGAGGCACAATCTCTTCTATCTCTTTCATTTCTCAATGGGAAGTGAGTCCACCTATAGTGGGAACTTATGCAATATACTATAACTAGTTACACTATATTTTGGGTTTATTCACGTAAAAATCCTAGTGTTCATGTGCTATGTGATGGTGTTGGATGTTTGCATTTTTTTGCTTCATTAGTACAAGTTGAATGAGTTATGAATTGAATGATTAAATGTTTAAATAGTTTAAAAGAATACTGATTCACCCCATCCTCTCAATATTCCAAGTGTTCAACACCCAAGACAGTTAGAGAGGCTATGGGTATGCACGATGCAGATTCTTGGATGGATGCCATGAATGAAGAGATGGTGGCTTTGAAAAAGAATGCTAGATGTGATTGGGTACCTTTTCCTAAAGGATTTAATCCCGTTGGATGCAAATGGGTGTTCAAGAAGAAGATGGGTCCTAATGGTAGTGTTGAGAATCATAAAGAAAGGGTGGCCACAAAGGGATATTCCTGGGTGGAGGGAATAGATTATGGGGAGATTTTCTCTCTTGTTGCTAAGTTGAAATCCATTTGATTCTTGTTATCACTTGTAGTAGCTTATGACTTTGAGGTCAAGAAAATGGATGTGAAGACAACTTTCCTTCATGGTGATTTGGAGGAGGAAATCTATATGTCACCATTTGAGCATTTCATTGTGAAAGGGAAAGAGAATCTAACATGCAAGCTGAGAAAATCTATTTATGGCTAGAAGTAGTCTTCTTGGATGTGGTACTAGAAGTTTGACACTTGTGTGTTGTCTTTTGGATTTTAGAGATCCAAACCTGACCGTTGTGTCTATTAAAATATTGATTATGGTCTCATTCTCATTATCGTCCTATATGTGGATGATATGATTTTTATTGGGAATGGAAAAAGCATGATTTCGGATTTAAAGTCTCACTTTTCAGCATAGTTTGAGACAAAAGATCTAGGTGCAACAAGCTATATTCTAGGGATAGAGATCACAAGGGATAGAGTCAATAGAAAGATTTGGTTAAGCCAAATCATGTGAACTCATTGTTGGAGAGATTCAACATGACTACTTGTAAACAATTAGTTGTTCCTACTATGCAAGGGATGAAGCTTTTTGTGGAGTATTGTCCAAAATATCCTATTGAGATGGAGGACATGACCAAAGTTCCTTATGTGAGTGTTGTTGGTAACTTGATGTATGCTATGGTTTGTATAATGCTAGACATTTCCCAAGTTGTGAGTCTTTAGTCAATTTATGGCTAATCTTAGGTGGATGCACTAGGATGTGGTTAAGAGAGTGTTCAGATACTTGTGAATATGTTCGAGTATGCCTTGTGTTTTCATGGTAGACCTACTAGACCTTGACATTTAGTGAACATTCATAGATATGTGGATTCAGATTGGGTAGATGAAATTGACAGAAGGAGATCCACCAGTGGATATTTTTTCACATTGTTTGGTGGTGCTATTAGTTGGATGAGTAAACGGTAAGTTGTGGTCACTTTGTCCAATATTGAAGCAAAGTACATCGAAACTACTCATTCTTGTAAATAAGCCATTTGGCTAAGAGACTGTGTTCAAATATTAATTTTGATGCAAGACATATTACTATATGTTATGACAGCTACAGTGTTATATGTCTAGTGAAGAGTCCTACTTTTCATGCCAAAATAAAGTACATTGATGTATAGTTTCATTTTGTTTATGATATGGTGGAAGATGGAAAGGTTAAATTGGAAAAGGGGGACACTTAGGTTAATGTTGTAGATGCACTAACAAAGCTAGTGAGCATAGAGAAGTTCAAATGGCATGTTACTTTTATGGGCCTTTCAGCCTGAGTAGTGTTACATTGTTACAGTGACTCCTAAAGGTCTTCAATGAGTGGGAGAATTTTGGGAATTGGTGTTTCAAATTTTTTTCCTATTTTTAGGATTTCCTATTTTATAGGAGTATTTTCTATGTCAAAGAATGAAAATTAAGCATCTCCTATTTTTTAGGAAGTGGGTCCCACTTGGAAGTTTCCTATTTTGTAGGGAGTATGTTGACTGGTCAACTTGTTTCATGGGAGAATTCCACTTATCACTTGGGTGCTCAATTTGGGTTGATGAATTTGTAAAATTCCTAGGAGGAGCACTGGGATGCCAAGTGTCAGTGTATGGTGAGCTTTGGGACCTGCTTGTTAGTATATTCCTTTGTATGAGTAGAAAGAGAAAGGAAGGGTGACACTTGCCATCACAAGGGAATTTTGAGCAAAGAATATTGTGAAAGACCTCAAGAAAGCTCTCCATGATTCCATGTTGCATCATTTTGAATTTTTGACCAAAGCCTAGAAGGGAAAGTTGTTTTGTGAAGACTAAGTTGTCACTTAGAGTGACTAGGAGGTTTGGTTGAGTTCTAAATTGGTAGTTGAACTTGATTTTCTCATAGTGGATGCCTAACTTTATTGTTGTATGATTTATGGTGATTTTTAGCTTATATGTGGTTGTAGGTGATTGTATATTGGTTGCATGTTCGTGCATGTCAATGTATGACTGGTAGGATTCTTTTATGGATAACTAAGACCAATGCATGTTCTCCATTATAGTTTGCATGCATGCAGAGACTATGGGAATGACATATGGTAAAATTAGGCACCCATATTGGAGATGAATATATATTTATGCCATAGTGAATTTGTAATTGTAATGTGATTGTAATATTTGTATATTGTTATGAGCTACCAAAATCACTCTAGAATTGTAACATTGTGAAACTACACCTTCAAGAGCATAAAATTTGCATATTGTATGTAATTTCTATATTACTATAATATAATTGATTTGTTCTTTGGTGTGTGGACTTTTTCTCAAAAGGTTTTTCCCATGTAAAATTTTGTGTTATGTGTTTTATGTTTAAAATCTAAAAATTAATCTTAATGCATGTGCGTTCTTAAGAAACTATAATAGAATAAATATTTGAAACAAAGTTTTTGCAACCCTTTCCTACTTGATTTGCATTTAGGGAAGTGTTTTATGCACTCTGCTTTCCTTTCACGATGGAGAACAAGATCATCAATTTTTTGGAGGAGTTGGCAACACATTTCGACTCTCCAAAACCATTATTTTGGACAATGCAAGAGCTTTCCTTGGCTCAAAAGCTTCTAAATTTTCATTAAGAAATGATATCTTTCGTAAGATGTCCAATTATTATCCACAAGGTAATGGGTTGGCAGAATCCATGAATAAAAACTTAATAAGACCAATCAAGTGGATTGGTGTGGATCATTAGAGAGAATGACATAAGCATCTAAGAACAATGCTCTAGTTAGACCAGATTACTCCTAAATAGTTGTTAAAGACATCTCCATCTAAGTTGGTTTATAGGAAAGAGGTAGTGTTGCCAATCTCCATAGAGACTCTGGCATTACAACCGCTTAAATTTTTGGACATTAAGGAATGTGGAGCTATGAAGTTAAGATTGGTAGAGTTAATTAGTGTCCATGAAGCTCAAGAGAAAGCTCATGATGCTATGACTAGTCATTAGTAGGTGGTCAAGAGATGGTATGACAAGAAGCATCCGACCTTGGTATTAGAGAGGGTGATTTGGTCCTAAAGTATGATGAGCAAGTTGCCAAGCTGGGTCAACATGCTAAGTTTGATTCACTGTTGAAAGGTCCTTTCCGTATTGCTACCTGCAAGGAGAGCAACACATTTAAACTTGAAGATATGGAGGGAAATTCTCTCAGGGTTCCAATGAACATAATCCATTTAAATCATTTTAATTAGTGCCAGCTCTTTTGCGAAACCCCTTGTAAATAGTTATTTTTCTTTGGTGTCCATTTTTCCTTTTCAATAAGCATGGTACGTGTGGTATGTTTGGTTTCCTTGCCAAGTGTCTTGCCATCCTAACATTCCTTTCAAAGAATCATGAAAATTTCCCCCCTTAGCAACCACTTTCTAGTCACTTTTAATGCAAGTATGCCACTTGTTATCTTGTGCTACTCTCCTAATGTTGTGGTTCCCAAAAAGGTGACATCATGAGTCACATACTCTCCATCCACTATGAGTTTTATTTCTTGAGAGAGGGATGGAATTAAATTTACATGAGTGGCCTCGACAGTGATAGGTAAATGTTGTTCCCTCCTTACTTAATTACATTGTTTCAGGAGTGTAGGAAGAGCTAAAGAAAAATTTGTGAAGCTTTTATGGTCCAAGAATGTGGAGAAGTGTGAATTGTGCTAAAAATAATTGAACACGGTAAAGGATTGAGATTCAAGGAGGTTAAGAGCGATGGAGCCAATTACATCAACTTTTGGTTCCAAAACAAGAGCCCAGGGACTCTTCAACTTTTTATGGAGAAAATCATTCACCTCTCCTCCAACCCTACCTAAAACAAAAGTGATATACACTAGGAAATTGGATAAAGGAATCAACAAGAATCCCAACACAATTATTGACTATGTTGATGAAATACATGATCCCAAGCTACACAAGAACCCCAAAAATCTTTGTGAGAGGGGTTATGAAAGAATGATGAACAAAACATTGAAGGGCGAATATGATTCTCTAGGTGTCCAACTGTGGAATTGTGGTATGTTGCAATTCATGCTGCCCATGGTTCACCCTTGTCCAGAGCTTGTTTATTCCTATGTAAAATCACATGACCTCAAGAGTGGAATTATTGTTAGAAATCATCTTAAACTAGTATTAATTGCTTAGGCCATCAAGGATATGCTTTATTTTCCTCCAGGCCCATTAGTTGAGGTATGCACACAACAAAAGTCAGAATATTACTAGGAGGTCAAAGAGATAAACTGAGGTTCCTTAATCGCAAGCTCATTAGAACAAAAGGAGATGACACAAAAATGCCAAATTTTCCTATTTCATAAAATATTTTCCACGTTTAGGATATGCAAGATGTATTGTCAATGCTTGCTTTTATTTTTGGCATGGAAGATGATGCCAAGGTTCATGATTTTCAATTGACATTGGGTTTCCCCTTAAGGAAAAAAAGTAGAGTTTCATGATGGATTTCATAAACATTACTGCAGACAACATGCATAACCAGCTGGTGGCCTATTCCAAATAGTTGTCTTTCAGGTATTCATCTTTCCTAGTTCATATTTTGTTGCATCAAAACGTTGATTTATTTAGATCATACATGAAATTAGAAAATACTGACATGTTTAACCCTCAAAGAGAAAATCCAGTGTCCATATGGACTCATGTGTTATCTATAGCTTATGATTACTACACCTTCTCTGGATTTTTCTAAATTCAGTCCTCTTGGATTGAAGTCGCCAAGAGAACTTGGTTAGAATTACTAAGCATCAAGAGGAATGGATGCAAAAACATAGGCCACCTTGTGATTGGTTCTTCAAAATCAATTTTAGTTTTGTGAGAATGCATGGATTCCGAGGGGGGCCTTTTAGGCTCCAAGATTACTTACACGATAGATTGTTAGCCCTTGAGCTAGCTAGGCAGGTATGTGTTATCGAGTCAAAGTTTGGGCTAGGGAGGAAAAAGATAGCCATTTGTGTGTCGCTGATTACTAGGGCTCACATTTCAATAAGAAAAAGGTTTTTGAAAGGCTTGTTAGCTTCAAATTTGACCGAGGTTGGCCTTGATGTAATTTGTGACCAATGGAACTATGACCTAAATATTTTGTCTTGTGGGTTCAAAAATAACAATATAGTTGGTTCACCAACCATGCCCATATTGGGAAGAGCAATGTTCTCTAGAGGTTGAGGAAATAGGAATGTTTTTTTAACTTATCACACATCTCTTCTAATCACCTAAGGCCTAGATGGCTGTTTTTTTATATGATCAAAAGTAAATATGACCCAGAGGTCAATATTCATAGAACACTGAGGAATCAATTGGAAAAGGAGGGATGGGATATGGAAAGGATTATGGCTTTCTAGAGATATCACCTGGAGATTCATGACTTGAACTCCCCATACAATGCTATTGAGAAGGATGGACAATTTTATACTGAGTGGGATGCAAAACACCTTGCTCTACCACTGAACCCAAGAGGTACCCATGAGCCAAGTCCCACAAGGAAGAGCACAAAGGAAAGACCATCGAGCCCTTTGACATGACGAGAATTACAGGTTCACAATGTGGCTAAATAATAGAGTTTTAAAATGAGTTAAAAGAAAGCCTCTTGCTTCATAGAAAATTGAAAGATCAAGAAGCTCTATGGGTGAAGGATCCCTTTCCAAGGCTACATCACAACCACAAAAGAAAAGGAAGTGGCGAAAGATGGATTTGAGTAATTTCATGGAAGAAGAGGAATAGCTAATTGAGGTCACACAACCCCTAATGGTATCCATGATGTAGGTTCATTTATCTCCCTCTCTCCTTTCATCTCAATCTTTGGTTCTTCCTATTATGTCCTCAACATTTTTTGCTCCCTAATTTACGGGTGTTGCTACCATCACTTCCATCATCATGCAACCCCCATTGCCTAATCTTGTAACTGTCTCACTACCTATTCCTGGTACCACTTTAGCCCCATCTATTGCACAAAATTATTTGTCGCCAACTTCCACCATGCCTCTGGCCTTACCTACTCATATGGTCACTCCATTTTCCCCATGCCCCGCACATGCTTTGTAAGGTATCCCGCCTTGTTCTCCTATAGCTCTAAGACTACCATTGACTTCATCGGTGGGAGAACCCAAGTGAACTTCTATGGTTTCAATCATTTTTGGCCTTCCTCCTAGAATCACTTTCATTGGCTAGTATATCTTGTCTCCTTCTGAGTTCCATTCCAAAATCAAGACAACAAAGAGTTGAGAGAATAGAATGCAAAAGAGGAAAAGAAAAGAAGTTTTATCCTTGGTCGCTCCAAGGATGGAGATGAAATTTGATGAGGAAAATCAAACTTCGATGATCGTGGCCATGACTCCCCTAGTCTCCAAGCTCGAGGGATAGATGCAATCTGGAGATTATGATATCCAAGCCATGAGTCTTAACCTTGATCATACCCACCCATGTGATAAGATAGAATTAACGTCTAGGAGACTTAAAAGGTCGTGACAACTGATTACTTGAATATCCATCGATAGGTGAATAAAAGGGAGCAAGAGCTAAAGAATGTCAACTCCGTAGTTGAGAGACTGGAAGTGGAGATAAAGGGAAAGGTTATAGAAATTTCAAGGTTGCAAAAGGAGCTGCAAAAGGACCAATTTCAAATTGATACAAATAAGGAAGAAAGAGAAGTTATAGATGCTAAATTGTAGGCTAAGGAGCAGGAATACACTCAACTACAAGAAATACTTTCTGATATCGCTAGTCTACAACAAGATTTGTAGAGTTTAGAAGTTAATTTGTAAAGATAACTGGATAATTCCTGAGGTCAAGCTAAGGTGGAGAAGGAAAGAGAAACTGCTAAGATTCAGTTGCATGAGAAAATGAGCGAGCTTGGAAAGATTCAATAGGAGCTCTCTAACTCGTCAGGGTACAAGTTGAGGTTTAGTAGGAGGCATAGGAGGAAAAGACCAAGTTTTAGAGGGAATTGGAAAAAAATACAAGCCCGCCTTGAAACTAAAAGAAAAGCAAGAGAAACCTATGAATCTGAACTACATAGACCAAAATTTGGTGAAATTGCAATGAGAGCTTTCCACTCTTATGGATGAGATAAAATAACAATAGGAGAACAAGGATAAGGAGAAATGGATGTAGCAATTGCAAGTTTTGCTATCCAATTCTGGGCAATAACCGAGCATCCTCCCTTTGATACAACAACTCTATGCTTCATATTGGTTAAAGGTAAAGAGTATCACGACTTCCTTTCAACTTGTGCTTAAATTCATAGCTGATGCTTAGAAGTTGAGTGTGGATGTCCATATTTGGAGAGATAAATTTTATCAGCTATAGCGATGAGGGTCACATAATCACAATTATTGATTGAGAAGCTATACATTGCATGTGACAAGACCTTGGTGGCGGTAGGAATCAATGATGAGGTAGGCTACCAAGAGGGAAAATTAATTCATTAAATATAATAGAGCAGCTATGAAGAGCAGGGCTTGTCTTAAGACCCTAGATGAAAAGGTGAAACAAATGAAGGAGCACATTGCACAATTAGGTAATTTAGGTCTCCCTTCTTTATTCCACCTAGACAGGCTAGTTCAGTCAAGGACCAAATCAAGAAGCTCTTGGAAGATAACCAACAAGACTCTTCTTTTTCTCAATCCCTCAGTTCGTCTCCAAGCACCTTAGAAATTGAAGGAATTTTACATCCCTTTTCCCAACTCAATTTTCACATGGAACCTACATTGACGACAATAATTAGTCTCCCATTCAAGGAGATGATTGATTTGGATCAATAATTTGAAGCCTTGCAATAAGGGGTATATCCATTGGAGGCCAATTGGGCCCCATTTCAGTTCACTCTTTCAAATTTGTGATTGCTTTCCTTCTCCTTTCTTCTCAGTTTTGGATTGTGAACTAGAATTTTGGGATCATTGCATTCATAGGAAAAGGCCCTAAAGGAGTCGCTAGAGCTGTAGATCATATCTACTGCAGCCTTCAACAAGTTTAAATTATTATTTTTCATAAGGCTTCACTCTTTTTTGAGCTCGTGGTCATATTTATTATGAGATTTAGTAGCACACGAAGGTGACATATGTTGACTCCACACACTTTCTCACCAGCCCAACAATACCCTCTCTCAATGCTTTATGTTGGAGTACCATGTGGTGGCCTCGCTTGCCCCCCCTTTAAAAACTCAAGCCCTGTTTCCAAAGGTGTCACATGTCAGGTGGAAGCAAGTCTGAGGAAATTTTGATTTTGGTGATACTTAAAGATGTTCCATTAGCTTAGGATCAACCTAGGAATTTGAAGTGACACCACATGTCAGGTCAGGGAATGCAAGCGGCACCAACAAATTTCCATCCAATTCATCATGTGGTTAGAATGGAGAGTGGGATTTCCAAATGGCAATATCACCACGAAGTGAGGAAGCTATGATTTCCCACTTAGGTAGTTACAGTGACCTCGTTATGGTGACCCTCATGGGAGGCATGCGACTGGAATCTTTTTGGTTGCAGCCATCTCCCTTTGGGAGGTGTTCTCTCTATATATGGGGCTTTTATTGGAGGTTCCAGTTTTTTTATTATTGGAAGGATTTAGTACAGAAATTAGTTAATTTGAAACATTGTAGACCTTAATATGATAATTCTTGAAGAATATAGATTGAATATATAAAATTGTGCCTTATTTGCCTTTGCTATGCATTTATCTTTGCATATTCTCTTTTAGATTTCATGTTTTGTGTCTATTCAAAGTGTTTATGTTTGTAATTTGTTCTCTTTTAACTTTTATAATTTCAGTCACCTTAATGTATATAGAATTTCATACCATGTTTAAAACTCTTTCAAACTTTTACAAAAACTATTTTTATTGAGATTTTATTATGCTATATTAGGTTTGAAATGTTGTAAAAGCTTGGCACATCACCTTGGAATAATTTGTTTTATGCATTTATTTTTTATTCCTTTCCCTTTTTCTTCCGCCTATTAACACAACAAAGAGTCGACTTCTAAAATCTCAAAGGTTGTTCTATAGAGTGAATCTAGGTCCCCCATTTGTAGAACTTCCAATAGATTGTATATATTCTAAGTGGCATCTTTAGAGATCAACAATTACTACACATGCCATAATATTATGATGTCCTATATATTTCCTTGGTTTCTATAACCAAGGGACTTTATTATAAAGTCATTCAATCAAATGTAGTATAGTCAATTGTATTCACATATACACATATTATGCATTTGTATCCTTTGGTATAATATAATTATTCTCCCATGTTTGGTCTCTCTTGTGCTTTCATTAAAGCTACTAGATCTTGGGTGGCTATCTCCATAGATAAATCTTGTGATGTATAGAATAGTCTATACCAACTCTTATACATTGCATAAATAACTCCTAGTATTTTTTGGCTCTACATCTCTTATATTAGCAAGAAGGATACAAAATTTGAGCTGATATGGTTCACCACCTTTTTTACGAAATATATGTTTAGTGTAACAAGGATGTTGAATTTGTTCCATATGAAGCTCAAACATACACATGAATATTTAAATGATAGGAAGGAATTAATTCAAATCACAAATGAGGATGATGAAGTGACTACCAAAAGGAACTTGATTGTCCAAGGGAAATAGGTAAATGAGCTTGTAGCAACTAATGATTGTTTTAACTTTATTGTGATGATATCATCTAAACTAATGTTTTGATGTATCAAAATATTGTGTGCTATATATTTGAGCATTATAGACTTGAATTTGATTTTCGAGGATCAAAATGATCACCTATGAATAAGATTTGTTGAAGAAGAGACTTCAAGCCACAATGTTCCATCTTTATGAATCTAAGTGATTCCTCAAAGATGGCATGCACAAACATGAAAAAATTGGCACACATTTTGATACTCTTTGAATTGTAAATTAGACAATTAATTGTTAACTCTAATGAGCTTTCACATATCCTAACCCATTTTGAATATTCTCATTGTATTAGACACATTTGAATAAAAGAAATTGTATTAGAACTATGATGGTAATATTATAACCTTGTGCCAATCATTCTAAATAGTCATGGTAGTGAAATAAAAGAAAAGTAGGGGTGTCCCTAGGGTTTCCCAAAATGGAAAAGTGGATCCAAAGAGGGAAAATGGATCCTATCTTTCCTCAATTCATTAGGAAATGAGATCCACACAATTAAATTCCAATCAACCCTTAGGTGAATCAAATCAAGTTGTGAATATGCAAATCTCCCTTTTTCGCTAGGATGGGGGTCTACCTCAAACAACACTTTGGGGAGAAAGATTAAAAATAGCAAAATAACTCCAAATTGTGATCTACAAAGTGAATTTAAAAGATTTAACATAAAACAGAAGGAACCAACAAACTTTTTAGAGAATCTGAAGGTAATAAATGTTGTGCACATGTCAAAATTTGTTGTTTTTGTAAACCTAATAGGGACTCATTTTCCCTTGGGAGAATGGGTCTTGGTAGGATTTTCTAAAAAACTTTGAATCTGAGATTGAAGCCTAAGACTTGCAACCCTTCCCTATAACTTTAGACTTTTGCTCCCGAATTTGGATTTGCCAAAATTCTGCAAAACAAATTTGTTTGTTTGTTGGTGGATAGGGGTTTGCCTCAGTCAAACTCCAAGTTTGGTAATTAAACATTGATAAAAATCATAGATTTGAAACATGAAATGTGTGTGCAATCCTAACCTTAAGTGTGTCTAGGATTAAGATTTCAAATATTGCCAAGAAATCCTACTCAAGTGTGTTAGAATAGGATCATAAATGAACATGAATAATGAAGAAGACCTACTTTAGTAGACCTCAAATCTCCCTAATAAGTCATGAAACTGATTATACCTCTCTTTAGGCTAAATATAAAATGATCATAGAATATGGAATCACTTGGGAAACAATTCATTAGGTTAGGTTGAATCTCATAGTGCTTCTCCCAAAACCTAGAATTCATCATGATTCTCCATAAGAATCTATCATCAATTCTTTAATAATGCTTGATACTTGACGACAAAACGATCTTGAAGACCTACAAAAACAATAGAATGCTACTCCAAGACTTCACTTTTGCTTGCTCCTTGCTCTTGAATGCAAATGCTTGTGATCCCATGTGAAGCACTTTTCTTGCTAACGAAAAATGAATGTGAAACTTAGATTTATAGGCTTCCT
Organism: Sequoia sempervirens; assembly: GCA_007258455.2. Taxonomy (NCBI): domain Eukaryota; kingdom Viridiplantae; phylum Streptophyta; class Pinopsida; order Cupressales; family Cupressaceae; genus Sequoia; species Sequoia sempervirens. The sequence goes on along the minus strand of VDFB02252616.1, from coordinate 101,657,198 downwards.
TCCTAATTTTCCAATTATCAAATCCCAAAAGCCGACATGTGAAATTTGAATTTAAAACTTTGAAATGCTGCCCGAAACATATGAAAAGTTGAGTTTAGGGAACTTAATAGGGACCCATTTGCCCTATGCTGAATGGGTCCTAACCTAAATCATTCAGACTCCTAGAATGTCGGGGCATTAATTTAATCCCTAGCATTTGTTCAATGCGGGTTGTGGTGGATATTAAATAAATTTAAATAAAATAGGCCTTGGGATGCATAATAAAGGGTATTAGGGGCCTATTAATGGGATTTTAAAATGCATAAAATATTAAGTCACTAAAATAGGTCCAAGCAAGTGTGAAATTGTATTTTGTCCTAGAAAGGGGTACAATTTTCTACACTATAGGTAGTAATTGCCAACAACTGATCAAAATGATGTAGGCTAAGTTGGCAACTCATAAATCTCAAGGTCTAACACTTTGACATTAGAGACATTGATTGTTAGGGCCTACCATTTATTGCAATCTTGCATGTGTGGCCTTTGGTAGATCTACATATCTTCTTAAGGTTTAGGTATGAGTGATATGTATAAATGAAATATATTGCATATGCCTCCCTTTGGAGGAAGGAGGAGGATTTTCTACATATAACATCAACCTCAAATTACAAGATGGTTCAATCAATAATGTATCCCACCCCTTGGTACTATACATTGTGTAGAATGCCTCCCATTGCTATAAAATAATATCTACATTTCTTTGTAATTTTCCAATTAATTAAAAGCCATTCATTGTAATTCCTATTAGTGTGATCATTGCACATTAAGTGTGATTGCTAGTTACTAGCATTACCCAATAGTTAACATAAGTCTTGAATTGGTATCAAGTAATATCTTTGGAAATAACATTTTATTGTAATTTTGATCAATATGATGACATTAGGTTTTGTTTGGTTGGTAGCTTTGGTGGGTATTGCATAGACCTAGGTCTCAACTATTTGTCCTAACAAAAAGGATTTTAAATAAATTTTCAAATATTTCTATTAGACCATTAATAACTAATTGTTGCATATTATTAGATTATCTATAATTCTCATTTAATGAATAATATTGTAAAATTAGATTAAAGGGATGTCCATATTCACATTAAATTCTTGCCATGTGCATGCATGAAGAGGCTAAGTTCCCTTAACCATTGTAATGGGGCCTATCAAGATGTTCTAAAAATGTGATAATACAAAAAAATTCGCAATTCTCTTATTAATAAAGTTTTTAATAATGTAATTTTATAATTTACATTTAGGCAGTGTTTTATTAAGTTTCAATTGCATAGTTGCGAGTCAATCTTTTTTTATCCATATTTTATGAGTAGTGGTTTACATTAATTTATCTCTCATGGGTAGTGATGCTTATAGGGGTGAAACAACTATCTTAGTACTAGTTTAACTAAGTGCACTTTACCAAAGTTTCCTCAAGATCAAGTGTACATTACTTGCTATGATTAAATGTGCTTATCAAATAAGTAATAAGATAGACTACTTTGCAAAAAAAATCAATGATTCACCTATAAAAACATCACATAAATACAATGAATATTAAATACACTATTTGTTCTTGTAAAAGATAAATTCATATAAACTATTCTTATTAAAATATAAATTAATAAATTTTTTACCCCTTTTTATATTAAAATATAAATTAATAAAAATTAATTCTAAATCATATAATTTAAAAGAAAACTTCTTACAAGTAAAATAGTTCGAAGCTGGGAGTTCAAAAAAACTTCTTGAAATCATTTCGCTGACAGTTCAAAGAAACTTCTTGGAAATCATTTTGCATGCATAAAAACACTCGTGAGTTTGATGAGGCTTCCCAACGAATTCACCATGATGGAAACTTCTTAGAAAAGTTCCAAGCTGACAGTTCCAAGAAATTTCTTTGAATCATTTCGCATGCTTGAAAGCACTCACGAGTATCTTCCCACGAAGGGGATTTACATTGAAATTCGTATACGCAATAACAACGGACGATCCGCCAATTGTCCAGTCTGTTCATTATTCACAATCCTGGGACCGGGCGTAGTTCAATGAAGACAATTACACTGGTTTACGGATTCAATATTCAAACTATCATGCTTCCCAGAAGGGGTTCACAGGAACTTGCCATCACTATATTTAAATACCACAAGCTCTATTTCTGAACTTTTCAATCAGAGAAATTATAAGCTTGCATTTTTTAATAGTTCACTAAAATTAGTGAAATTTGAAAAGACAAGTCCAACATTTCAAAATGTTGGAAGAGAATTTGTGAAATCTATAACTTAACAATTTCGTTTGAGCAAATATAAATGAATAGCTTCAGTTACAAGGCTGTGTGCCCTAGAAAGGGAGAGGCAAACCAATATTCTTTTCATCATAGTTTTCCTGGGAAATCCAAGTCTTATGTAGGGTTGGGGAAATCTATAGGGGATTTGAAGGAGCTTTTATTCAAGAGCGAGCTGTCCGTTGTTGGTGTGCATTGCATGGGCGGTGGTGGGAAAACTGTGATGATCCCCATATCAAAGGTGACATTTCTTTTCCACCATTTTTAGTATTTTATTTTCAGTTGTTTTAGTCCTTTAATTGGAAACCACTCTGAAATTTCTGGGCCCTCTTGTCAATACCTAAGAATTTAGGCAAAGTGCTTTGATCTGTAGGGTGTTATGGCTAAATTGGTCTGTAAATATTTAAGGCTAATTTCGTTTGAAGGGTATTCTTGACTGTTCCCTGTTTGCTATTTGAGTTTCAGTGGGTGCCAGGTTTCAAAATAAATTCTATACAGTCCGCTTGTCTAGATAACTTTCTCCATCAGTTTTGTTTAAGTTTCTATGAGTGTCCACTTCTTTAAAATAAAATTATGTATGGAAAAGCCATGGTTCAGCCTAAAGAGCAAACTATGCAGTTTCAGAATGATAACATTTTTTGTCAATATCAAAAAAGCGTTGTTTATGAAATGATACTGCTTTGTCTCTTTCAACCTCCTTATAACTGCTTTGTAATTCTTGATAATTTTTGTTGATTATTTTTACAGCTATTTATTGATAACTCATTTGCTTTCTAATTTATTTTATTAAATAAAATAAAAGAAAAGAAAAGAAAATAAAAAGAATTCTGTATGATTTGAATTATTTTTCTTGATTTAAGATTTCATATAGGGTATGTCGTAAGGGCTAACGGGCTATGTGGTGCTAATTGGCAAGTTCATTAAAATTATTGTTATATAACTGAGCACTATCTAAATCAAATGTGAAAAAAAATTCATGCAATTTAAACTTCTAAGGAAAGATATAGGAGAATGAGGGTTCCAAGGATTACAAGAATTACCATTTAACGTTATGAACTTTTTGTTTCAATCCTTCCATATCTCTGCTACCGAGGTGATTTGTGTGTGGCTTTGTATACTATTTCTAGTGTCAACTTTGTAGGCTCTTACTTCTGTAGTTATGATTTTATTTTTTGATGAATAGGTAGATATCTAAATTAAAATAAAGATAAAGTTACATATTCACAAAAAAAAGTGGGTGGTAAGAAGGCACACCAGGAGAGTCAAATAGGCAAAGCCCAAAAAATCAAAAAACCAGATTCACATGGGCCCCATAATCATAACAATTATAAAATAAAAAGGCCATCAAACGGCCAGAGCAGTGTCAGGAGAGTCAGGAGGGTCTCTGTCATCCAAGTGCTTTCCCCATACATCAGCGGGGTCACTCCGACGTCAGGAGGAGGACCCCAACCATCATCAGTATCTTTTTCCTTCTCTTTATCTTTATCCTCATGCTGGGGGAGATTGCAAAAACAAGCCGCGGGAAACTTTTACTAGAGTCTGGCCAACCAAAGCTGGAAGGAGGAGTGTCATCACAGGGCCACCGGAACCGCCACCACTGCTCCCCACAGCTCCTCCAGAGGGCCACCCCTAGCCGGGTAATTACCTGCAGAGGCAGTGCTCTGCTTAAGGATTTTGCGGTTCTTTTGCAGCTTACTAATAGCACAATTGTTTTTGTTGACATCAGGTTGGTTCGGAAATATAGTTTTCATCGTTGTTTCACAATCCCCAAATCTGAAGGGAATTTTAGAGACCATATGGGTGAAGATCATTGGGAGGAAGGTACCTGAGTTTCAGAATGTGGAAGATGCACATATACAGCTTCAACAGCAGCTTTTAAGGCAGTCTAAGCCAACTTTGGTAGTGTTGGATGATGTTTGGTCCAAGGCTAATTTGGAGAAATTACTATTTGAAGCTCCAGGGTACAAGACCCTTATCACAACCAGAGACGCTTCTACCATCCCCAGAAACGCCTCTACTCGGCTGTATCAATTGCCATTGTTGAACCAAGAAGATGCCCTCTCACTTTTCTGCATGGCAGCATTTGGACACACAACAATTCCAAGTACGGCAGATGCTAATCTAGTCATAGAGGTATAGTCTTTTCTTACCATGAAAACTAAAAATGTCGATTACTTAAAAGCCTCTTATCAAATCAAATAAGAACTTAAAGTAAAAGGGAATAATGTACTTATTTGGGTTTTTACTTTGGGAAATTGCAATTATTGAATGTTCTGGTATTTTAAAGCAGTAATTTTTGATAACTTTGAAGCTAAAAATACTTAATCCACAAAAGTTATAGCTCAAATTGTATAATACAATTTCGTTGCTTTTAGATCTTACAGGGCTTCCTTAGACATTAATAAAAATATCAATAAGATGAATGACAGGTACAAGCCGAATGCAAGGGTTTGCCCCTTGCTCTTAAGGTGGTTGGAAGCTCTTTGTACGGGGAACCTCATGTGGCCTGGGAGAATGCAAAGAAAAAGCTTTCCAAGGGAGAATCACTATCCCTATACCACAACGAAGAGCTTTTTGGACGCTTGGAGAGCAGTATTGATTGCTTGAATGATGTTGGGAGGGAATGCTTCTTAGATTTAGCCTCATTTCCAGAGGACAAAAATAATTGTGCTGATGCACTGCTGAACATTTGGGTTTATGTTCGGAAGATGGAGTGGCAGGATGCCTATATTATGTTACTGGAACTTGCAAGAAGAAATCTCCTCAATCTAATAAGCGATCAACGGTAAATGTCTTTCCTTCCATATACTAAATTTCCTGTTTTATTGTTTTGGACATTGGGCTGACTTGGTTGTTGCATTTTTCAGAAGCCGAGCAACAATCTCTTATGGATGTGCCTCTGAGCTGTTCTTTTCACAGCATGATGTGATACGAGACTTAGCCTTGTATTTGGGATGCCGGGGCAGTATAGTCCATAGAAAGAGGTTACTCATGCCCAGGAAGGAGCATAGCCTACCAGGGGAATGGCAGTTGCTTACAGATAAATCGTTTAATGCTCAAATTGTCTCTATTCACACAGGTGGGATATTTCGCCCAAATACTTATTTAGCTGCAAAATTTGCAGGCCATTGTGAACTATTTAAAATATTAAGATTTATTGTGTGCTATTGTCACACTTCTCTTATATAGGATTAAAGCAAAATATCTCTGATATCAAAATTTACATGAACTACTGGTATACTTGACCGCTGAAAAATGTTCTAATTCAATTGCAATGTGATTGATTTTATGCAGGTTCTGTGGCTGAGAATGAGTGGAAGTGGAATGAGATGAATCTTCCGGAGACAGAAGCTCTCATGTTATTCTTTTCTGCTAGTGAATACTTTCTTCCCCCATTTCTGAAAACCATGAAAAAGCTGAAATTTTTAATGATACGTAATTTGAGTTCAAAGAGGGCCACAATAAAAGATTTAGATACCTTATTTTCACTCACTCAACTCAGAAGTATTCGCTTGGAGAGGTTGGTTGCACCCATTTTTCCCAAACAGAGCAAAGTAATACAAAACTTAGACAAACTTTCTCTAAGCCTATGTGAAGGGTTTGTAAATATGTCCACATTCAATGACACCAACCTGCAAGAATTTATCTTGGACCACTGCAGCGATTTGGAGGAGTTGCCCCATGCCATTTGTCATATGCCCTCTGCTCATACATGTTCTGTTACCAACTGTCATCTGGTTGAAAAATTACCATATAATCTCGGAAATCTGAGCTATCTAAGAATGTTAAGATTATCGGCATTACCAGGCCTGAAAGAGCTTCCGGCATCAATTGGAAAACTTGGGCAGCTGGAATATCTAGACATTTCACTTTGTGAAGGCTTGAAAGAACTTCCTGAGGAAATAGGGAAACTCAATAAATTAAAAGAATTTGATATGAGAGAATGTTCTCGTTTGAGGAGGTTGCCTAAAAGTGTATGTGGACTAAGCGCTCTGAAGCATGTTATTTGTGACGAGAAGGTTGGGAACCAATGGTTAAAAGCTAAGGCCATTTCTATCCCTGAACTTAGAGTTGAAATTGTGGAACCACAATTTACTTTGGATTGGCTTGATGATTGACTTCTTTTCCAGAATCTTCACATAGCTGAAGCTGCAAGTGACAGTGATGAGAATAAACGTATTATTTATATATCTGAATTGAAGGAATATGGTAGCGTTTGTTAGAATTGGTGATTATGCATTTGGACTTTTTTGGGACATGGGACATAAGACAGTTATTGTCTATCACATCCCCTAGTAACTCTTATTTTCTTGTGAGACCTCTAGTCTCGTTGTAATTTGGACTAGGGGTGGAATTTGTAATTGTAATATATTATTGGATCTATGTATGCATATATGCAGTGTTATGAATTCTTGATGATTACTATTAGTGAATATGATTAAGTAGTTGTATTAAATAGTATATTTAATGTATTGATTATATTTTTTGTACTAACCTAGACTTGGAATGGTGGAATTGTGCAAAAAATATTGAGATGCAATAATGTCAAACTCTGTGTTAAAACCTTGTTGGTAACATTTCACGAAACATAGGTTCATATAACCAGGTATAAAATATGTAGGGTGATATTTAAATAATTCTTCCGTCCCCAAATTGAGTCTACTTAAACTTTTTAAAATCTTTATGCCTAACCCTAGGAACCCAAACACTCATTCAATTTTAATTGTTCACTAGTTCCAATTATGTTTTGGAAGTTAGATCCACCTTAAAAATGGCTAAAGGAAATTCATTAAACTATATGGTTTATGTAATACCACTTAACTTGGTTTTGTGCAAGCTTATTTGTATAAAATCAAACACATGAGTAATTGGTGGGGTTGAGTAGTTTGAACATCTCTTGTAGGTTGCACATGTGAGGAGAGGAAGCATGCATTGCGACATGCACTTACATGATTCTCATTTACTTGTTCACATGGAGTGCATGTAAAGAGTTCGATGCTTTAGAGGTATTCATTGAGATTTTGCAAATTTATTGTAATAGTTGTTCATGAGATAATAAATGAGGATTGATGCTGTTTGAGACTCGGTTCTCCCTCTTGAGGGTTTTCCTAGGATATATATCTTATGTCATCTTGATAATATGTTTGTCTATTCTTTTGTATGTGGATTTTGAATACTTATTTGCATAATTTTCTCTTTTGAAATTATATGGAAATAGATTTTTATGGCTATGATTTTTCTTTCAAGAACAACATTCCAATGGAGAATAAACCCATGGCCACCATTAAATCTGTGTTTTGGGCTCATTTCAAGGAGAAAAAACTGAAGGAACGATATGAAAAAAGAAGCTGGGGAGCTGTGATAGAACTTTGGCAAAGGAAAGAGAATGATAATTGGATAAACTATCATAGCTTGCCATTTATTGTCACACCCCGTATATGACCGTATCTTGTGGGCATTACATAGTCAGATAATAATTTGAGGGGGCATTTCAATTTAATGTAACACGACGAGGACCAACGTGGTTGGTGGAGAAGGAAGGAGAGAACATAGACAAATTAATTATGAAGGTATGGGAGGTTTAGCATCACGTGCAACGACGTAGAACAAGGTATGGACATTCTTAAATGTACGCAGAATGGGAGCTAGTGAGGAAAGGTGCAGGCATGGTAACCCAACAGGGAGACAACTTATAATAATTAGGGTAAGTGCAAGAAAACAGAGGGATGGCTACACATTAAATAAATCATGGCACCCCTATTCTCCCCCGTATTTTTCATTTGATTTTGCATGTGAATGGAGGAAGTCTGGGCTAGTCGTGGGAAGAACGACATGTACAGGAATATTGACCTGCAACCCACAATAAAGGCAGAAGTTTGGGCAGATTGAGGGCACGCTTTTCCTGAAGATGGTGGTAGCAATGGCTTGGTTGGGAGAATGGAGGAAAATGCTCGAGGAAGAAGAATCGTGAAGGGAGATGGCACACAGAGGAAGAGGGTCTCGCAACCCACCATAAAGGCGTGATTTTAGTTAAATTGGAGATGTATTATTTCCCTCTCAGGACGTCAGCAACCAAGATTTTGTGGAGAAAAAGTGAGAAAATGTAGAGTAAGGCATGAGGAGAGCGAACAGAGAGAAATTTGTAGCTGTAAATGAAGGAGGAATCACATGGGTATGGAGGAATTTCGTGAGTAAGGAAGCTAAAGTCCACAATCTTCGACAACATCCTCTTTACCTGCGGTAAAATGGGAGCTTTCAAATGGGCCAAGGACGTCCCGTAGATCATAACGGTAAAAGATTTTCGTCAGAGAGGGCATATAGGTGGGAGAAAGAATAGAGAAGCAGAATAATGATGGCACACAGGGTGAAAGAGAAGAGGTTGGACAGGATTGGAGGAGGACGATCTAGAGCATGGCTCAGCTGTTGGAAGGTGTTTGAGTGTTGAGCATGGTCTTATAGAATGGAAATGATTGCAGGTTATGCACAGAATGGATTTGTGGAAAAAGGCTTTAGAAACTTTCAATCAAATGCAGCTGGCAGGTGTAATGAATTCCATCATTGCATTGTCCATGCCTGTGCTGAAATGAGAGCTTGAACAGGTTATTGATACCCCATCAGTGGTAAGGAGAGAGGAGTATTATTAGTTAAGGGGAGGGGGGGGGATGAAATCCCCCAAAGAAAGGTGGTTTTATGAGAATGCAGAGAAATCGTGTGGAGAGACGAAATGAAGAAGTATAACACAAACAAAGGCTCAGAGTTGCATCCACTGCTCAGACTCTTATGTCGGGATCCCAGATTCTCAGATAGAGATGAAGCCCGAAACGTTAGTAAAAGGAAAAACTTTGCTATTAACTTGCTTGCGGCATAATAACAAAGTATTATGAATTTAGATAGTTAGTATTTCTGGTATAGTAGTCTGTTTGTGTTTGCATATTATTTTATGGAAACCATTGGTTTCATTGTCGGTAGGGATGTCTCGAATGGTTTTGTTGAATTCGTTATTAGCATAAATGGTTGTGTTATGTTAGGGAAACAAAACTAAAATATATGATGGAAACAATTTAAACTTTAAGATACAATTAGGTACATTTGACTATAAAACGATATAAAACGATATTATTACATGGTATAGTCTTACAGATAATATGTATATATACTCCCTCCGTAGGCAACATCAACATAAATGAAATGGAGAATAAATATCATTATATATTTGTCAAGTTGATAAAATAGAGGTCAGGTGGAACTATGCTTAGATATTAGCTCATGCTTTAAGAAAGTTTGTAATCATTGTGGAGATGTTTTCATAAATATTATCCTATGGTATGATGTGACGAGATTTACTTTATATGGATTAGGATGTTATTATAATTTATGTACATGGGATTGATTCCGAAAATTTATCCTTGTAAGATATTGTTTTCTAAAGGTGACTTGGTTAAGATGGATAATTCACTATAGTTTACATGATATATAATTTATCTTGAAGAAAATAGTTTTAAAGACTATGGCAAAGAGGCCTAGATCAAATACTTATTTGCAAGATAATCTTATAATATAATCCAAGAATATAATACATTTGATACACGATTTGGCATTCAATCACTTAATAATGTAGGTGATAAGGACTTCATTAATAAAAATAAAACTATACTTGTACCAAATCTTATATGATTGAATAGGATGAAACTATCATTTATTTCAATGATATATGAATTAATGTTTGTTTAATAAACCTAAGGTTAGTGGATGAGCTTTAAACTTGAGTTTCTTGTATTGGGTAAATATATCAAAGAACATATTAGGATATGGTCAACACCATAGCATATTGGTATACACAATTATGAGTATAAGCTATAAGTAAAAAGTGTTAATATTACCTAGTCCATAAACCAAACTATTATAAGAATGTGAGATTGCATTGGAAGGAAAATGAAATTTAGGGCCGGTTAAGGACATTATTAATATTATTGAGTGTACATAATCATATGATGATCTTAAGGATATGATATTGGCCTTTTGTCTTGAGTATGACTCAAATGTCAATCATGTTTAGAGAAGATTTGTAAGTATTTCCAATAAAGTGACAAGGACAATCATAATGATTCATTTTGATTAATTCTAGTAACACCTTGTTAGGCTATAAGAGAGAAATGAATTACCAAAGTTTGAATAGTATATTGAAAAAAATATATAGAATTTGTAATGTCATAGAATTCCACCTAAGGGAAATTCTACATTTTAGCACTTTTCCTAGCATTTATGATGCCTAAGAACATTAATAACAAAAAACCCATGGGCTAGAATTTCACAATTCTAGCTCCATGAGGACCATTGTTGAAGCAATAGAAGCCTAATGACATGTTTCTTGAAAATTGATGCCTTGGATGCCTGCATGACGTGCAAACATTTGTGTGACACGCTAGCATCCTGCTAGTTTTCCAAGTCTGAAATAGGGAATCTTGAATCTTGACTCCTGACACATGTCTTGACAGTTAGGATTTCGGGTGTAATGACTCTTTTCCACTCTTGCATGCAACAAAACCCTTCATTTTCTCTCATTTTGGGGGTTCAAGTCATTCAATCAAGCTCTCTCTTCAATTTTCACTCTTGAGTTCTCTTCATTCTTGGTAGCAACACTCTCACAAGTGAAGCCATATTAGATTGAGGTCTCTCCAACAACTATATCTTTTAAGCAAGCACTCAACAGTGTGTTTGTGTGCTTTGGAGAGGGTCTAGGCCCATGGGTAACTCTCTCTCTCTCTCACTCTTTCCTATCTACTTGTTCATTTGCTACTTAGTGGTGCAGGTTCTACTCTTGAAGCGGGTTTTTCTTTCACCACATGCTTGGCTATTTCATTTACACTCCTTTCTTATCAAAACGGGGGTTTGATTGAGGTAGACCCCTATACAATCCCAACCTTTTCCCCCCATTCTTCTATGTGTAGGTTGAAAAGTGAAGCTTGGAGTGAAGATTCAAACATTTGGTTGAAGGTAAGTTTTCTCCGAGTTCTCTGTGTGCTTTGCTTGAAGTTTTTGTTTCTTGTTTGATTATTCTGTTAAGAGGACCTTAGACCTGAGTTAGAATGTAAGACTTTATTCTGCTCACCTGAGCTCCTAAGCTTTCAGTTGCTTAGGATGCCAGTGTGCCATTTGGACGATAATGCACCGTGTTGGCATTCTAAATATGTGCTACTATCCTTGGGCCAAGAGCTCCTCTATTAGAGGCAGAAATCCAAAATTTTCACTCCCTCAAGATTTGAAGTAGTTTTTTGTGAAAGTTAACGTGTACTTATTTCCTTCAAAATTTCTTTATGTGAGGTGGATAAGGGTAGTTTGTTCCTTGGTGATCTCTTGAGAACGAAGAGACCCATGTGCAGTGAATCCCTCTTATCTCACATTTTGGTGAACCTGATGTAAAACATGTTGGATCTATTTTTACAATGAGTCCATGTTCATGATAACACTTTCTCTAAAGAAGATTTTGATATGTTGGATGATACTCTAGATGACTTCTTAGAAGTTCCCTCCTCTATCCGTAAACCTTCCAAGCAAATTTCCTCTCCATAAGATAATGAGTCAATAAATGTAGTTGTGGTCTTTGTGGCTCCTCCAATCCCTAAGAAACCTGTCATTTACGTGACCCCGACTAGCCCTTCTTCTAAGGAGGCTTATTCCTATCTACAAGTTTTCATATCAAGATGATTCATTAGACTTATACTCAAGGTTCGTAAAAGCTATGGACTCCACTTCTTATAATGCTATTGGACACACATATAATACAAGAAGAAACAAATAAAACTTGGATCAACAACCTTCTATTCCTATGTCTCAACCAACTCAAGTTCCTACTTCTTTACCGCCTTCTCAACCAATCCTTCCTTTAACACCTAAACCTCTAATCAAAGCACCAAGCGATTATGATCTTGTCGAGCAACTTCATGTTACTTCAACTAAGATCTCACTTTGTGATTTGCTTCAGACCGCTTCATTTTATTAGGAGATGCTTTAGGAAGCCTTGCAAAAGATCATCTTGCCTACCTCCACTAGGCCTATGGATGTTAATGTGCTATCAGCTCATATTCGAGCAGATTCGTCAAATATCACGTTCCATCTACAAGAACTCCCACCTCTAGATGTGTAGAAAAAAGAAGACCCCTTGATGATTATAATTAATGTTAATAATATTGGTATTAGGCATACTCTCATTTACACTGGTTCGACTCTCAATGTCCATGGTATTGACCTACTACCTAAGATTGAAGTTGATTCATCTTCTCTAGCTTCTTCATCCTTGTAAATTTGTGGGTTCGATAATGTTGGCCGTCAAGCTCTAGGAACGATAATACTGCCTTTGCAACTAGGTCTCGTTACCTTACCTACTTTGGTTTATGTGATTCCTAGCCCTTTACCTTACAAACTTCTTTTGGGGAGACCTTGGATTCATGCTATGGGTGTCATAACTTCTACTTTACACCATTCTTTAAAGTTCATCGCAAATAATAGGGTGGTCATGATTAAAGTTGATCTAGAAATTGTTCACCTTTGTGAGCTAGCAGTTGTCGGTCTGGCTTCAGTTGTTTCCACTCTTAATAATTGTATTCCATCCTTAACCGTTGATGCTATGACATGTTCCTCGATGATACCCTCCATGGAGGTTGTCCTCGAAGAAAATGTCGTTAAAGATGAGTCACCTAAAGTAGAAAGTCCTAAGTCTTCCCCATCTTCTCCTTCTTCTGAATCAAGTTATTTCCTTTGTGATGATTGGGGCTCTTTAGAATTCTCTGAGTTCTTCATTGTAGAATACAAAGCGAGTCCTACTCGTCTAGAGTTCTCAAATGCCTCTGACGTAAAAGTGGGCGACCCTCTCGTTAAGGAAGAGGACTGCGATCTTGTCCAAGAGGCCAATTCTTCCCTTATTAAGGAGATTAGCCCCACTCTTGCAAAAGAGGTTAATGCTTGTGAATCAAGTAAAGGAGATGGATGTGCTCTCGTGGATGTGTTCGATGCTCATTGGTGAGACAAAGTCTTCTATGTAGAGCCACCGCCTCTTGAGGTTTTACAAACTCGTTATGGTTCTGGATATGAACTCACTTCTCAGTATGGCTATGGGAAGAAAGGATTAGGGTGTATTGAACAAGGAATCCAAGTTCCTATCCAATTTAAGCCACAAAAGTGCTATCTGGGTTTGGGATGCTCTATTGAACAATCTAAGCAAAAACCTTGATGGAGTGTTAATATGATTTCAGTTGAACCATTGAGTTTGGTCCATCTTGAGTTGATAGAGGATAGGGGGTAGAATGAGAAAGTTCTTTTAGATGTCTTCTCTTCAGATGAAGCACTTGAGGAATTCCTAGGTGTCTACTCCCCTTTTCCTCCCTTTCATCACAAAAGACAACTCTTGTATCGCTTGCATAAACAAGCATACTTTGAAGAATTTGTCTTAAGTATTGATGAATAAGACCCTCCTCTATCTAACGTTGGTGATGGTGTTCCAATAACACATCCTAGAAATTGTATTTCTCTCCTTAAGGGAGAAACTATTGAAATATCTATGGATCCTAAGTCTCTTGAAAAGGTGATCAAGGTTGGGAAGTGCCTTTCTTCTAAAGAAGTTGAAGAGCATTCCAACCTCCTACATTCCCATCCTGATATCTTTGCTTGGATGTATGAGTAAATGTCCATCATTGATGAGTCTATAGTGGTTCAAAATATCATCCTATGTCCCAATGCCAAGCTAGTTAAGAAAAAAATTTGAAAGATCAATCCCAAGGTGGCGTTGATGGTTAAGACTAAGATAGAGAAGCCATTGAAAGTAGGCTTTATTCATCGAATCAACTACTCCCTTTGGATTTCAAACATAGTTTTCATTAGTAAACCTGATGGCCGTATTTGTATATGCATTTAATTTCATGATCTTAACAAGGCTTCTCTTAAGGATGATTTTCCATCAACTGCCTAATATAGATATGATTGTAGATTTGACTATAGACCATGCATTGTTATCTTTTATGGATGGCATATCGACTTACAATTAGATTCGTATTAATCTGGAAGATCAATACAAGATAGGCTTCACTACCCCTTGGGGTACATTCTATTCTGTGGTCATGCCCTTTGGGTTAAAAACTTTAACCATAGATTTTTGGACATAATGGACTCTCTAACTCTTATAGGGTTTTCACGGAAAAGGAGAGAGATTAGATCAAAAAATACTAACTAGTTCATTCAAATAGAGGATGTGTGTGATATTTTATAATCTAAATGGAATGATTTAAGTGTTGCTAAATTATGAAATTGATTAAGCATGCATGTAAAACCTAAGAATTGTGATATGTTTGAAAAGACATTGTGTATTGCAACAATGAACTAGAAACCTAGGTAAATGATAACAAAATTTAATGAGAATGAAAAAAATGCACCTAGAGACAAAATAAAGTCACTTGAAGGTTCTGGAATGTCTTTGAAACTTCTACAAAAGGCCAGTGGGACTCATTCGCCAAGCATGGTGAATCGGTCTTGCTTTTGCTAAAATCTTCTAAGAACCTATTTCTGACTGTCGGGAGTTGAAATCTCAAAATATTAGGTTTTAGGCCTACAGGTGGGACTCATTTTCCATGGTTGGAAAATAAATCCACCTACAAAAATCTAGAAAATAAAGGAAAAATTTGTGGAGTTATATTTGTACTTCAGCCTCCCATAGGTTTATGTTTCTGATATTGTCAGATTCGGGTTTGGAAGTGACTTTTCCTTGATGATTTGACTTGAATGAAGGGAAGAAGACTTGGATGACTTTGAAATGCTATCCTCAAGGATTCTCAAGCTTCCAAAGGACCTAAATCTACATACAAACAATAGAAGAAGAGAAATTGTTGATTGTTAAGGCATGGGGGTTTGCCTTGGTCAAACCCCATTTAGGTAATTAAACCAAATTAATGAAATAAAAGAATGAAGTATGAAAAATGGAATATATTACCTTTTCATGATGATAATTGATCTTGGATTTTTTCAGCAATACATGTAAAATTAGCCCTTGGATGCTTCAAAATGCTAACTTGAAGACTTCTATTGAAGAAACCTCAATTTGCTTGACTTGTAATAGAAGATGGATAATGAATTGATAATGAGAGGTATAATAATGAGATAATATGTATAAAATGAGGATGAAAACACTTATTTACAGTCAATTGTTCCTTAGTATCTAATTATACATCACAGGCCGACATGTAGTGAAAATAAACTTTAAATTCCACTTTTTCCCGCTCAAGGGTCAAAATGGGGGCTAGATAGGACTCATTCACCAGGCATGGAAAATGGGTCCCACTTGGATGGGACTCATTCACCAAGCATGGTGAGTGGGTCCTACAGGGGCCATTCTGACACCTATGAAGCTAAGGAGATAGGAAATAAGGTTTAAAATGCCATCTTGTCGGGTGTTTGATCAATTAAAGCCTCGAGATGCATAATATGGGTTAATTAGGACCTATTAGAGATTATGTAAATGTTAAATAGGTCTTGGGACACATAAATCAATGTGAAATTGTGACTTAATACACTTTACAACACTAAAATGAGGTCCACATAGCCTAGGAAGGCACAAGAACCAATGTGAATGTGTAAAACACATTACAACACTAGTTTTCCATTAAGTTTACATTAAGATCCTTATAGATTGATGTAATAATGTAATTAAACATGTTTTATAATGTTGAATAGGGGAGAAATAAGTTAATTAAGTTTAGAAAAGCATGAAAGTCCTTTACAAGACTTTACAACACCTTTACAAGACGTCGTTAAAAGCATGTTGTTTTATTTGCAAAGGTCCAAGACCTAGTGTGGATGTATAAAATGCCTCACAACACTAGATTAGGGCCTCATTAAGTCCATTTAATCTCATGTCAAGTAATGGGTCCAATTTTTGATGGCACAAGAATGCAGGGGCAACTTACCAATGGGAAATGACCCTAATATTTCACAATTTTATTCATAAGATCTTAGAAGATTATGTTGATGACATCTTGGAAAAAATTATAACTTATCAAGATCATGTGAAGAACCTTTGTCTTATTTTTGAGAGGCTTAGACTCTATAAGATGAGACTTAATCTTCTTAAGTGTGTCTTCAGTGTAGACGCTGACAAACTTTTGGGGTTCATAGTCTCTCACCATGGAATCGAAGTCGACATAAATAAGATCGATGTTATTGTTAACATGCCTCCACCCAGGAATATTACTAAATTGCAAAGCTTTCAAGGGAATATTTAGGCGATTCGTAGATTCATATCTCAATTGGTTGATCATACTCTTCCCTTCACTTGTCTATTGAAGAAAGATGTTCACTTCATATAGGATGAAGAGTGCCATAAAGCTTTTGAGTCAATTAAAGTCTATTTGGCCAATCCTCCTGTATTGATGCCGACTATGCAAATTAGACCCATTTTTCTTTACCTCATAGCATCACCATATGCTTTGGCAACTTTTTTGGCTTAGTATGATGATGCTGGGAAAGATAGAGAGGTTTACTACATTAGTCGTGTTCTAGTTGATTATGAAACTCATTATTCCTCCATGGAGAAACAATGCCTTCCTCTTGTCTTTGCTACACAAAAGTTAAGGCACTATCTTCTCCATGCTAAAACACATGGCATTGTAAAAAGTGACCTAAAGAATTTGTTCTCTAGTACCAACCTTGCTAGGAGGTTAGCAAAATGGGTGATGTTGCTTTCTGAGTTTAACATAAATTTCATTACTCAAAAGTCAATAAAAGGTCAAGCTGTTGCTAATCAATTGGTAGATGCTCCTTCATCTCACTCTTTTCTGGTTTAGACTTATTTCCTAATGAGAATTTTTGTAATCAATTATGACCTCAAGTGGAAAGTGTACTTCGATGGGTTGAGATGTTAGATTGGTTCTGAAGCAAGTGTAGTTCTAATTTCACTGGAAGGTAAACCAGTCCCCCTCTCCTTTTGATTGGACTTTCCTTGTACTAATAATATCGCTAAGTACAAAGCTCTCATTGCTAGCTTGTATGCTGCAATTGCATTAAAAATAAAACATCTCTGTATACTGGGTGATTTTGAGCTCATTGAGAACTAGATTATAGGAACCTATTAGGCTAAGCAAAGTAAGATGTATTGATATTGAGACCTTGCTTTGTCCTTACTTAATCTGTTCTCTTCCTTCATAATAGGCATTGTCGCTAGGAGGGAGAATCGACATGCAGATGCCATTGTGAGTATTGCTTCGCTGGTCTCTTCAAATGAAGATACAAAAGAATACCACTTCATGGTTCAAGTTCTTCAGACCCTGGCTGTTTCCAACCAAACTGAATCTGATGCCTTTGTGTGTTCTCATGTGGACTTGGGAGAATGGTTCTCTAATATTTATAGCTACCTAAAGATTGGAAACTTTCCCCATGATGCGATGAAGAATGATCGCACTCATATACGAAAGCTTTCAACTTGTTATATTATTTTATCTGATGTTCTCTATCAAAAATCTTATAACGAATTTCTTCTTTGATGTCTTAGTAAAGTGGAAATACCCCTCACACTTAAAGAAGCCCATTCAAGCTATGGGGGTGGACACTTTGGTGGTAAATCCCTGGTGAGGAAGTTGATACACATGGGGTACTTTTGGCAAACAATGGAACAAGATTCCTTTGATTTTTTTCAAAAGTGCCTGCAATGTTAACAGTATAGTCATCTTATTCATGCAACCACACAAGAGTTACAAAATCCAACCTCTTTTTGGCCATTTGTGAGATGGGGGTTGGATATGATTAGAAAATATCACCTCTTTCTTCTAAGGGACATACCTTTATCATTACTGCTACAAATTATTTCACGAAGTGGGTGAAAGCCATTTCACTTCTATCCAAGAACGTTGAAGCTATTTGTAGTTTTATTTTGAACAATATTATTTCTCATTTTGGATTGCCTGCTACACTTGTCTCTAATAATGGTACACCATTCAAAAACAAGGAAGTAAAACAATTCTTAGAGAAATTTCACATTCAACATAGATTTTCTACACCTTACCATCTGCAATCTAATGGTTAGGCAAAAGCGTCTAATAAGAATCTTGAGCTCATACTTCATAAAATAGTTAATAATCATGGTAAGGATTGGCATATTTAGTTAACATACACTTTGTGGGCCTATCACACGAGTGTTTGTACGGTGATGGGAATGATGCCTTAGAGTATGTGCAGGATCATCATGGAAAAAACAAGTCCTTAAGTGGCAATGAAAATTCAAAAAAATCAGAGTTAGGCAACTTGATGTAAAATTTTGAATAAGTTATCTATATTATTTCAAAAATATGTAAGAATAGAATCTATGGAAAATTGAATGTAGTTTCTAAACTACTAGGTTTATTTCTCTAAAAAAAATCTATTTGGTGAAAAATAGAAATTTCAATGCAGTAGTACTTAAATTTTAGGGAAAAAATAAGGTGTTTGTCTGACCACCCTAACCATAATAAAATGATAATATTTTTTAATAAGATTTTAGATATAAGTAGAGGACTCATGTTTGGATGTGATGCATATTTTTTTGTAATTTTTTTCCAAGTAAATAATTAATTATGAATTTTTTATTGCAACTTTTAAAAAATATAAAAACTCATATGTCTGACCACCCTAACTTGGTCAAAACTTCATGAAATTCATTTTTTTTAATCCTATAGTATGCAAAGCATAGAATGTGACACATGTTTTGGATTCAAAAAATGTGATACCATTTGAAAGATATAGATGTTTTTCAATCAGGCTATCAATCGAGACTTTAGTCGTAATTGTAATAGAAAATGAATATTATTAGATTCAAACTAAAGTATAATTTATATTGGTGGAAAGATAAGAAGCTCCTTTACAAACCTTTTTTGTTTCATCAATTTTGGGTAAAAAAAAAGTCATCAGCCACATGGGCGAAGTTTGGAAAAGAAAGCTAAGTTGTTAAACACGTTTTTTGTGTTGACTTCTTAGGATTGGTAGGTCCGAACCAAAATACAAAGCAAGCCCGAGGCTATCCCTAGGCATTAAATTTTGTGTTAGACATATCAAATATCTGATTCAAAACAGATATCTGATATGTTTTATATAGAGTTACAAAAATGTTATACAATTTATAATATATGATTTAAAAAATGCAATAAAGTTTATAATTATAATATACAATATAGTTTATAATGTAATATATAATATATAATTTATGATAATCTCTTACCAAATTATGTATTTAATATATAATATATTATATTATTATGTATAATATTTAAATATTATTTCAATATTTTAGTTAATGTATAAATATTTAAATATATATATTACTAATATATAAAATATTTATATATTCTCTTTCCCTCTCTCTCCTCTCTCTCTCCCAAGTCTCTCACTCAATCACTCTTATCTCTCTCCCCTCTACCCTTAACCTTGAAACTATCTACCCTCTACTCTCTCTCAAGTCTCTCTCTCCTAACCCCCTCTCCCTCTCTCAGGTCTCTCTCCCACTCTATCCTACCCTCTCCCACTCTCTCCCATCCTCTCTCCCACTCTCTCCCACTCTCTCCCACCCTCTCCCACTCTCCCACTCTCCTCTCCTCCTGTACTCTCCCCACCCCTCTACCACTCTCTCCTCCCTCTCCCTCTCTCCCACTCTCTCCCACTCTCCCACTCTCTCCCCACTCCTCTCCCACCCCCACCACTCTCTCTCCCTCCCTCCTCCCACTCTCTCCCTCTCTCTCCAACTCTCTCCTCGGCCCCTCTCCCACCCTCTCTCTCCTGCCCCTCTATCCCACCCTCTTCCACTCCCCTCTATGTCCCTCTCTCTCAAGACTCCCCCTCTCCCACTCTCCCACTCTCTCTCACACCATCTCCTACCACCTTTCTCTCCCTCACCCCCACCCATCTCTCCCACTCTCTCCCTCCCTTTCCACTCTCTCCCACCCTCTCTCCCACCTCTCCCTCCTCCCTCTCTCACCCCCAGCCCACTCCTCCCCCACTCTCTCCCACTTTGTCTCACCCTCTCCCACCCTCTCCCACTCTCTTCCACTCTCTCCCAATCTCTCCCACTCTCTCCCTCCCTCTCTCCAACTCTCTCCCACTCTCTCCAACTCTCTCCCACCCTCTCCACTCTCTCCTACACTATGCCACCCTCTCTACCATCCTCTCCCACCCTCTCCCCTCCATCCTCCCACCCTCTCCCACCCCCTCTCCCACCCCTCACCACCCTCTCCCACTCTCTCCCACCCTCAAAGAATCTTCTCCTCACTTCCATCCCTCTCTTTCACTCCTACTCTCTCTACCTCCCTTTCTCCCTCTCCCTCCCTCTCCAACTCTCCCACTCACTCCCACCTTCTCTCCCACCTCTCCCTCAGCCACTCTCTCCCACCCTCTCCAAATCTCTCTCCTGGACTCTCTCTCTGACTCTATCCCACTCCTCTCTCCCAACCCTCTACCACCTCCTCTCCGCCACCCTCCTCTGCCACTCTCTCCCACTCTCCCCCTCAACCCCTCTCCTCTCCCACCTCTCTCCCACTCTCTCTCTCTCCCTCCCACTCTCTCTTCCTCCCTCTCTCCCACCCCTCTCCCACTCTCTCCCTCCCTCCCTCTCCTCCCAGCCTCTATCCCTCTCCCTCTCTCCCACTCTCTCCCACTGTCTCCCTCCCCCTCTCCCACTATCTCCCACTGGCTCCCTCCCTCTCCAACTCTCTCCCACTCTCTCCCATCCTCTCTCACTCACTCTCTCCAACTCTCTCCCACTCTCTCCCACTCTCTCCAACTCTCTCCCACTCTCTCCTACCCTCTACCACTCCTTCCAACTCTCTCCAACTCTCTCCCACTCTCTCCCACTCTCTTCCATTCTCTCCCTCCCTCTCTCCCACTCTCTCCAACTCTCTGCCACCCTCTCTCTCTCTACCACCCTCTCCAACTCTCTCCATCCCTCTCTCCAACTCTCTCCCACCCTCCCTAGTCCTCTCCCACTCTCTCCCACTCTCTCCAACTCTCTCCCACTCTCTTCCACTCTCTCCCTCTATCTCCAACTCTCTCCCACTCTCTCCCACTCTCTCTACCACTCTCTGCCACTCTCTGCCACCCTCTGCCACCCTCTCCAACTCTCTCCAACTCTCTCCAACTCTCTCACACCCTCTCACACCCTCTCCCACTCTTTCCCCCACTCTCCAACTCTCTCCAACTCTCTCCCACTATCTCCCACTCTCCAAATCTCTCCCACTATCTCCCACTCTCTCCCACCCTCTCCCACTCTCTCCAACTCTCTCCCACCCTCTCCCACTCTCTCTCACCCTCTCCCATCCCTCTCTCCCACCTCCTCCCACTCCTCTCCATCCCCTCTCCTCTAACTCCCTCTCTCGGGAACTCTCTCCCACTCCCTCCCTCCCTCTCCCCAAACTCCCTCTCAAAATCTCCCAACTCCTCTCTCTCACCCCTCTCCCATCCCTCTCCCACTCTCTCTCCCAACTCTTTCCCACCCCTCTCTCCCACTCTCTCCCACTCTCCCTCCCTATCTCCCACTCCTCTCCAACTCTCCTCTCTCCCACTCCTCTCCCTCCCTCTCCTCAAGTATCCTAGTCTATCCTCAAGTCTACTCCTCTCTCCCTCCCCAAGTCCTCCCACATACCCCCTCCTCACTCTCCTCGTGTGTCTCTCCCACTCCACCACCCACTCACCCATCTACCCTCCCCTACCCTAACCCTTAAACCCTTTTACTCCTATAACCCTAAACCCTTAACCCTTAACCCTTAAACCCTCTACCGTATACCCTAAACCCTAAACCCTAAACCCTTAACCCTTAAACCCTCTACCATCTACCATTAACCCTTAGGTCTATGTGTACACAAATCAGATATTCGATTCAAATTGGATATCCAATTTCTAGAAGTAAAATCATACTATTACAAAACATTTTAAAATGTTTTTCAAATCAGAATCATATTATAATGGATATTTGATTTTTGGGCCATATAAAAACCCCATATGGGCCATTTTGTGCATTCCAACGGACCCTACATTCTATTTGCAGCCAACAAACGCATGGTTTTAAACAAGAAGAGACAAAGATCAACTTTTTGGAGCATCTTCTACTCAAATTTGTCAGAAGCAATGATTTTTTAGTATATAGACAAAGAGATAAAGAAGGTCATAGGAAGAGAAGACAAGGTATGTTAAATATTGGTGAACTTAACCCTTATGGTCTTTCAAGTGAAGAGGAAATTGAATGTGTTGAAGGTGAAAATATTCAAGGTGAAAATGTTGGAATTGAAGATGTTGAACATGATATTCAAATTGGGAATGGAAATATTGAATTTGATAATGAAAATGTTCAAGGTGAAAATGTTGGATTTGAAGATGTTGAACATGATATTGAAATTGGGAATGAAAATATTGAAATTGATAATGAAAATGTTCAAGGTGAAAATGTTGGATTTGAAGATGTTGAACATGATATTGAAATTGGGAATGAAATTATTCAAATTGATATTGAAAATGTTCATGGTGAAAATGTTGGAAATGGAGATTTTGAACATAATATTGAAGCAATTGTAAATTAGGTTTCACTTGATTACATGAGAAATGAAGAACCTTGTGTGGAAGAAAGACATATTCCAAATTCAAGACCTTCAAGAACCCCTAAATGGTTACTTGAAACTGATGAGAACATTATAAAAAAAATTGAAGGAAAGAGGTCAACACGAATTGTTCAGTTGTGGGCTAGAAGAATTTTCAACCAATATTTTAGCGATAAGACATTGACTGAGCAATGCCAAATTTTTGTACAATTGCTAAAGATGCAAAAATGAGACCTTTGCTAGCCAAATTGAAGATTCGTGTGAACAAGAAGACAAAAAATAATTCTATTACTTTCAAAAATATTTTTAATGCTCTCAAGTCTATTGGAAAAAATAACAAGGAAAAGGATAAGAGAGCTACTTGGTGAGTCATTTCAATTGCCATAGTAAGCCATCAATTGAAAAAGGCTCACTTTATGAGACAAACTTGTATTGATTTTGACATAAATCATAAAACTTTAGATAGAGCACTCACAAGAAGAGAAATAATATATGATCCTCTACAAAATGATACATGGGATTTTTTCGGGAGGCTTCCATGTGTTGATAAGAAGCTAACCAATAATGTAAAGCAGGTAATTCAACAATTTTGGCATGATAACTCTATAGTATAACCCAATGCAAAGGATGTTTTAAAGTTAAGAATTGGCAATCAAGAGCATACACCACATCATAAACATTTCTTAGAATCAAGCCAAACAATGTTGTTCAAAAAATTTATTAAAACACATCCAAATATAGAAATCTCGCAAAGGACTTTTGAAGCTTTGAAGCCATTTTATTGTGTTCCTCTTAAGATTCATAATACTTGTTGTTGCAAATACCATGTGGAGTTTTAAATGTACCATGAGATACTATGCTATATCCATTGTACTTTGCATACTAATGAAATTTTGCAGGAGTGCGGTGCAATGTATCTTCTGAAATCATCAAGGGACTTGCTAGATCTATTTTTATGTTCTAGAGATGATGGTTTCTTTTTCTATAGAAATGATCATTTAAATGCAAAGTTCTCACAATGTGGTGGCTTGTCAAAGTTTGTTCAATGTTTTCATGAGAGTTCCGAACATGAATTTGGAAAGAAGATTGTTGAGAAAAATAGATATGAGGCAGTCAAATATACTTTGCAAAGTGGAGGTAAAGGTTCTAGATGTGAGTTGGTTACAAAAGAATGTAGTGTTGCTGATTTTATTTCAGATTTTAAGGACAATATTTTCTACAAGTATGCAAGGCATAGTCATAGGTCTCAGTGGTTGGATCAACAATTTAGGATGTGTAAGGAATCTTTTCTGATTGACACTATTATATCAGTGGTTGATTTTTTAGAAAAGTACACATTGCAACCACAAAATGAGGTACAATCTTAGTATTACAATTCCATTTAGATTGCTATTTTTGTCTACATAACATTTAGACATGCACTTGATAGTACAAAGGAGGATCAAAAGATAATTAGAGAGTATCATTTTTATATGAGTGATGATAGATCTCACTCGTCTGAGTATGTCCAACATTGTTTCAAGATTTTTTTTAGTTCTTGCAAGAGCATGATATAACACTAGGTCGACATCTCATTTGGTCAAATAATTAAACAGGTCAATTCAAGAATGCTTGTATGTTTTATTGGTTGAGTAAAATGCATGTAGAGAGGGGCCTACCTCATATTTGGAGTTTTTTTGAAGTTGTACATGGGAAAGGGGAGCATGATGGAGCAAGTGCATGCATAAAGAGAGATCTAGTTAAGGAGCAATTGAAGATTTTAGGAGCAAAATTTAGTGATGCACATTCTACTGTTGATTGGTGTAGTTCAGCATTGTCCCAAGGGGGACACTTGATTCAATAGTGCATAGATTCTTTTGGTTGGTTGAGGAGGGTACAATGGGAGGAAGATTGGATTGTCATACAATCAAATATTTTTCAAAGATGCATTCATTTTGAAGCTCAGATGTAGGAACATGGACCATTTGGACATGAGAGTTGGCTTGTTTTTGTCAAAGTTGTATTTAGTGCGAGTGGGATCAATGTGAGTGGGTGGATACATGGGTTCCACAATATCTAACTCATTTATCTCAAACAATATCCATGAAAAATGACACAATGGAAAGTTTAGTTGATTACATTCGGCTTTCAGATCTACTATAGCCAGGACATGTTTTTGCAATTGTTGTACCATAGGGGAATGAATAGAGATTAGACTATTGGTTGGCTCGATGTGTGAGAGTAAAACATAAGCTAACACAACCGATGAAAGATGATGATGGTTTCATGTATCCTATAGGTTCAATTGTGGTTGCAGGAACTTGGTTGCGAACATACATGATTAGAAAGAATGGCATACCTGCATTTGGAGACTATGAGAAACACAAAATCATTCTCATGTATTTGCACCTTGTTATAGCAACAAATGTTAAGTTGTTGAAGCATCATGCTAGACCAAAGACAAAACAACTATGGAAACTTAGTAATGTTGATCATGAAGCAATATTGGATACTCTTAAGCAAATACATGACCCTTCAAGCACACTTGAATAACATTTTAAAGAATGGAAGGTACAATGCTTACGTTCATTATGCTTAAGTTCATTAGTGTTATTTATTTAATACTAATATTTTGTATACTATTGCAATGCAGGTGTCTTTAATAGTGATATTTTGTATGCGCTTTTGTGATATTTTTGGCATGATTGATCATGGACCTACTACAACAATAGCCAGTGTTGATCCTTTTAGAGAGGTATGCGACAAATTAGAACAATATATATATTTTATTCTAAGTATCTTTGTTAGTCTAAGAACAATATAGATAGATTAGAACAATATAGATTTGTTATTATACACATATTTTATAGTTTGCATCACCAATTCATCATCATTCAAGTTGTTTAGATTAATATGGATTTGTCAGTTTAAGCATCCTTTCTATTGTGACAATATAGATTTATCATTTTCCCACTTTTGCAATATTCTTGGTATGATTGATCATGGATTTGCTACAACAATAGCCAACTCTGATCCTTTCAGAGAGGTATGTGACAGATTACAAAAATATAGATTGGTTATTCTAAGCATCTTTTATAGTTTGCATTACCATCTCATCATATTTTGTGTCATTTAGAATAATATAGATTGGTTATTCTAAGCTACCTTGATGATTTCTATAGGTGCTTGTCAGTCCAAAACATGAACATACTACTATTGTGGAAGATTGTGCCGTGAATGCCTCCAATAGGAAAATTTTGTAAAATTTGGATTTTCAAATGTGAAACAATGTAAAAAGGTCATAACTGTGTATGGACATAATCTATATGCAGTAATATTTTTTTGAAATATGGGTCAAATGTTGGGCATTGTATAAAGGGTACGTTTAAAATGTAAAGGGGTTTTTATTTTGGAAACTCATAGGTTGAATTAGTCATACAGGTGTATGCTTTGTTACTGTTATTGGGACAATTCTATAATAACTTTTTGTACTTAATCAAGCTACAACTGAAGGTTTTCTTCCTAGTTCTTTCCTATCGGTATGCTCGTTTGAACCAGGTTTTGTAATATTTTCTATTTATATATAATAAATTACATTGGCTTACCACTTTTGCTCCTCAAATCCAACTTAGGTGCAATTTCATTTTTTGAAACTTTCATGAGGTTTTTAAGGAAATCAATGTTTCCAACCTTGCCACACCTACAAACTCATCAAAAATATCTATTAGGACCTGCAAAAGCTTAATCCAACCTTAAATCTTGCTACCCCCATGTTTCATTGACATTAGCAAGTTGTAACCACCATTTTCACCTAATTTCATTGATTTTTGCCATGCATGGCAACTCACCAACTAAAGTACAAACATTTCTAGCTCTCTAAACTCACACAGTCACCTTATACAGTCCTAATAAAATCTACCATGGCCATAACATCCAACTACAGACCGTACAATAGATGGTATGGCCTTTTAACATTTTGGACTCTTAAGGGAAATCGCTGGTCCAATGTAGCTTGAAGTGATTTGGCGTATTTGGGTACAAAAGAGGATCATCCTTAGTGTAAATGTACCCATTCAAATGTGTTGGAATAGTCCATTTGGTCATACAAGTTGTTGAATGAAAGTTGCACCACTTTGCAACTTTACACTGCTTGCATCTGACAACTTTTCCTTCAACTAAAAACTTTCCACCACGGGGAAAAAGCCTCCGAGATAGCAAAAACCAAGATAGGTTATTGTAGATGGGACAAACACGATCCCATAGCCTCAAACAAAGAGTTTGTAAACATCACGATTTATGAGAAATAGCCCTTCAAATATTGCTGCATTTTAGCACTTTTGACTCTTAAGGGAAATCGCCGGTCCAATGTAGCTCGGAGTGATTTGGTGTATTTGGATGCAAAAGAGGGCTATCCCTAGTGTAAAAATACCCATTCAGACTTGTTGGAACAATTTGTTTGGTCGTACGAGTTGTAGAATGAAAGTTGCACCACTTTGCAACTTTACACTACTTGCATGTGACAACTTTTCCCACAACTGAAAACTTGTCACCATGGGAAAATGCCTCCAATATAGCAAAAACTAAGAGAGGTTATTGTATATGGGACAAACACGATCCTATTGCCTCAAATGGGGAGTCTATAAATGCCATGGTTTTTAAGAAATAGCCCTTCAAAGATTGTTGTCTTTTAGCACTTTTGACTCTTAAGGGAAATCACCAGTCCAAAGTAGCTTAGAGTGATTTAGCATATTTGGGTTCAAAAGAGGACCATATCTAGCATAAACGTACCCATTTGGACGTGTTGGAACAGTCTGTTTAGTCGTATGAGTTGCTAAATGAGATTTGTACCACTTTGCAACTTTACACTACTTGCATCTAACAACTTTTCCCTCAATTGAAAACTTGCCACCATAGGAAAACACCTTCGAGATAGAAAAACCAAGAGAAGTTATTGTAGATGGGCCAAGCATGATCCTATAACCTCAAAAAAATATTCTGTAAACATCATGGTTTTTGAGAAATAGCCCTTCAAAGATTGTTGTCTTTTAGCACTTTGGACTCTTAAGGGAAATTGTTGGTCTAATGTAGCTCAAAGTGATTCAAGATATTTGGGTGCAAAAGAGGACCATCCCTATTGTAAACATACCTATCCAGACATGTTGGAACAATCTATTTGGTCGTATGAATTGTTGAATGAAAGTTACACCACTTTGCAACTTTACACTACTTGCATTTGACAACTTTTCCCTCAATTAAAAACTTGCCACCACGGGACAACACCTCTGAGATAGAAAAAATTGAGAGAGTTCATTGTAGAGGGGCCCAACACAATCTCATGGCCTCAAACAAAATTTTTGTAGGCATCACAGTTTCCAAGAAACAATTTGTCAAAGATTATTACCCTTTTGCACTTTGAACTCTTAAGGGATTTCGCTAATTGAACATAGCTTGAACTGCTTCGGCCTGTTTGGGTGTGAAAGGGGACCATAGCTAACCTAAACGTTACCATCTAAATGTGATGGAATAGCTGGTTAGGTCATATGAGTTGTAGAACAAGATTTATTTATGTACTTACAAGTAGTTTTCAGCCTCCAACCGAACTCCAATGATGATTTTTGTGTGAAAAAATCCATTAGATCATAGCTAGTTGCTTTATTTTTAATGGAAACTAGTGGGAAGCAAAGTTAACTTCTTCATAGATTCAACTTTTGAGATTGCAAGAAGACATCAAAATGGCTAGTGTACTAAATAAATTCTTATGCTTTCTAAAGAATGTTGATAACTCTACTCAGTTGGATTCCTTTTTCGAAATCATACAAATTGAACTTTCGCATCAATAGACTCTATATATCAATCTACCACAATTCAAGTTTCAATGATGAGTATTTATCATGTATGTTTTAAATGACATTCAAGTTTATGTTGTTTTTGTTGTTTATATGATGTTATGTGATATTATAATCCCAAATCATGCTTCTATACTGCATATATATATAATTTTTACATGTATTTTTTACTAAAGAACCCAAAATGAACTGAACCACCCCCAAAAAAATTTAGCCAAACTAGCGAACCAAACCCCCAAACCTGAACCCAAACCTGAACCCGAATAGGTAACTTATTTTGTAAGTTAGTTATTGGAGTTGGTCAGTTGTTTTGTGTAGGGGAGAGTCTTGAAAAAGGTTGAGGAGTCATTTTGGGGATTGATGAATGTAATTTTCTAAAGAATCAATAAGATCATATTGAGTTACTTTGCAAAAAACTATGGTTTTTATAGAAAAAATCTATGTTTTCTCCATTTTTCGACCCCTACACAACAATTAAATGGCTGCATAGCATGTGGAATAAGGGGGAAATAGGCCTGAGACCCCTTTAAAGTTGGTTTGAGTGCTTTATTTTCATTTTTTGTGAGCTTTGTTCCAAGTTTTCTCAAGGTGGGTAGTGAACCCAAATTTTTCATTTTGAGTAAATTATGAATTATTGAAGCCCTCCAACTACTGTACCTTTCATGTGGCTCGGTGGAGAGGCTATGTACAATATGATTTGAATGTGTGCAGGTCCATTTAAGAAATGGGAAATGATTTGTGAGTCTTGGAGTTGCTGTCCTAAGCAAATCATTGCTTAAATTGCATGAAATGGAGCTTTTAGCCAAGGGTTTGTTAAAATCAATGAGAATGGGGGAATATCTTTAATGTTTAAGCATATTGGGGTAATAATAGATGTGTCTAATTTGGTGGCATGGTCAAGGGATTTGTGCAAGTGGGACTTTCAATAAACCCTATGCATTTGCATGGTAAACATATAGTTTCATGGGACAACTTGCTAAAGGACCTGTAGGTGCAGAATAATCTTAGAATTTATTGTTTTATGACACAACTCAAGATTTTTTGGGGTGTTCTTATGAAGATAAAGTGTTTAAAGGGCACTCACTTTGTGAAAGAGAGTTAATTCACTAGCCTAGCACAAGGGTATGTTATTGGTTCTCAAATTTGGTCCAAAGGAGTTAAGGGTAGTTTTCACATATGTTTTCACCCCCACTCTGCATCAATCCATAGCTTGTTTGAAAGCACTTGTTTATGATTTTATCCATAACAACAAGCCAGTGAACTATTTGATAAAAAGCTTTGGTACACATGTCTGAAAAATGTGGTAGCATAGACAAGGTAGTGAATTGTTTGAAAAAATTCCTCATAGAAATTTGGTCTCATAAAATTCCATGACAAGCAAATGCAATTGACAGTTGCTCCTAGTTATTAGTTATGTAATGTGAAGTAATTGCATAACTGCTTAGGTTGACTTTGTAAAAACTATATTGTAATTAAAAAAAATTCATCTATCATCATCTAGTTGTTAGTTATGCAATGTGAAGTAATGCTTTGAATTTGAAAGGCGTGCAATGCAATGTAATCAGCGATATGAATATAAACTACATAATACAACCATTATTTTTTATGCTATTGTACATTGATATTTAACCATTACTCACTTGATTAAATTTTTAAAGATTTTAATCATGTACATGAGGAAGAAATTAAATTTCGATTGTCAACTTCTATATATCAAATTATCCAATAATCTTGATTGTATCTCCATATACAAAAATGGCATCAATGCCAACTCAAACAAAGTTTTACAAAATTTGGCATATGCCATCTCGATGTCTATTCAAAATTTACATGCCAAAATGTCTATCTCATCCTAAACTATTGGTGGATCATCAAAATGGAGCCTCTTTGAAGCACTTGTTGGCTTTGAAGGTAGTTGCACAAGAAAAATTCAAACCACAATTGAGATTAGTTATACTATATGATTTAAAATCAAATAATTAACATCAAAATCAATATACATTGAATTTTAATTGAACTCTAAAATTGAGATCTTGATTACCTGAAATATCTGTCTCTTCAAAGGGCCAGGAGTCCTAGAATATACCCCTCTCAAAGAACCAACCAAACCATCTTTTTTAATGTCAATCTATATATGTGAACAAAAACATAAAATTGATCCAAGTTAGCATACAATTTTCAGTAATAGGAACATATAAATACCAAACAAAAAATAAAATAAACACATACCTCTTTAGGCTGATCTTTTTCTTTATCTCCTTTAGGTGTTTCAAAATCTCCTCCTTGAGGTGTTTCAACACCTACTCCTTGGAGTGTTCCAATGCATACTCCTTCAAGTGTTGTGGCAATTGTCAGCAACAACGTATAGCTCATAACTGCTTGTACATAAAAAATGACAAGTACATATGAAACTACCAATCTATGTCAATGTATGTATAATCAATATAAGATCTTAAAAATCTTAATTCAATTGAATTTGAGTTCAATTACCTTCCCCTTATCTAACATTGCACTTCCATAATCTGGACAAGGCTGCACTTTGCCCACACTAGGTATTTCCTACAAGAGGAAAATAAGATAAACATATAAGTTATTATATAATTTCATTAATGACAATTCAAATGACAAGCAAGTACATAATAAAAAAATGTAAATGAGTGAGTGCAAAAATATATCATGTGTGCATGTCGAGGCCAAAAGAAATGGCCCTAAGGGTGCTATCAGTCACCTGTACAATCTCCTCCTTAGACATCAACTGTTAAATAGACCATGTAAATAAATATTAGTACTTTATACTATCTCTTAGTAATATTCATTTACAAGCAAATGAAAGCTATGAATTTACAACTTAAATCTTACCTATGTCACTATTCCAATGTCCCCCTCTCTAGCAGGAGAGGACTCTATAGGGTGTTCTCCACTCCCCTATTTCTGATCTATAATGTCCACATCATGGAGGTCATAATCAAAAGTGTCCAAGGGATGCTCGACGGGTTGTACAAGAGGACCCAAGCATATCTGGTGGCACATAAAGCAAGTATGTGGCACAAAAATATGTGGACCTGAAGAGAATGATGCAACAACACTCGATCCATCACCAACATCACCAAAATGTGGTTGAGCTAATATAGAAGCATGCAAAACCAAAATACCACTCAAAGAGTGAATAGCCTAGATAGTCTATGTGGCCGCATCCTGCGTAATATATAGATGATATACTAGAGGCGGCAGAGGAAGGGAAGGAGGGGGAACATATGGACATGGGACTACTCTAACCACCCCTAGTCTATCCTGGGGCATACCTCCACCAATTCCCTGAAAGGGTTTAATGTCAAAGTAATTGACATGATGCCCTAACATAAACTTAGTATATAATTTTTTAATAAAGTAAAATGGTATATCACAATTGTTATTCGACGGTTTATCAAAAACCATACACCAATGATCCCAAAAGTTATCTACAATGTCCCTATGTGTGCATCATTTTATAGAAAGTTTTAGTTTATTAACATTAACTGGAAAACCAATGTGGGGGTTAACAAATAAAGAGGTTATTTGGGCTTTGGTTATTCTAGGATCTTTCACATCATCATAAGACAATCCACATGCATAATATTCCCTCATGTCTTCTTTCCATGAATGAAAGGAATTATGTTGGGTGGAGAGGGTTTCTATATTTTTAATTATTTCCTTCAATGTGTTTGACATCTCAGATAATCAAGGGATTCTCTTATAAACTTCAAAAATGCCCCTCAATTGATGCAATTTTTCACCAATTAAGTCTTCAATTGATGGCTGTAGAGGTGGTGGAGCATTTGGCCTTTGTGCATTTTCATTCTCAGTTGGTGGATTGTTTGGAATTTGTGCATTTTCATTCTCAATAGCCATAATGCCTGATTAAAGTTAAAAAATAATTAATCTAATTAAAATTTTACAATATAAATGAAAATATTGTAAAAATACCTTAGTTTTTAAAAAAAATCCAAAAAAAACCCTACTTTTTAACAAAAATCTATAAGATTCTCTAATGTTTAATACAAATACATAAAGAACACTATTTTTAAATTAAAATCCATAAAAAACATTCATCTTTAATTAAAATCCATTCTAAACTCAAGTTTCATAAAAATTCAATCAAAAACCTTATTTTGAAAAAAAAATCCATAAAAAACTAACTAAAATTATACAAATCTAATTCAAAATTTGATCAAAGCAAAGAAAAATCCAAAATCTAACCTTTCAAAATGGATATCGGCTATAAAATAGATATTTGTTATGTGAAAATCCTCCTCACTATGCGCCTACAACCTGTGAAAGTGTAAAATGATTTTAACAGGCTCGATATATATATATATATATATATATATATATATATATATATATATA
Organism: Sequoia sempervirens; assembly: GCA_007258455.2. Classification (NCBI taxonomy): domain Eukaryota; kingdom Viridiplantae; phylum Streptophyta; class Pinopsida; order Cupressales; family Cupressaceae; genus Sequoia; species Sequoia sempervirens. The sequence goes on along the minus strand of VDFB02252616.1, from coordinate 101,624,098 downwards.
TGCCTCAGATCGGATATGCGATATGGAAATCTTGGTTTGGGCATTGCTTTGGAGCAATGTATTGACATCCAAGCCACAAAAAAGTCAACTTGGCATTTTTACATTTTTGGGTTGATGAAAAATATATTTGTTTTCCCATTGCCACTTTTTGGCCCATCATGATCTTGCACATACCCCTTCCAACTTTGTGTATGGTGCCAAAGCTATCATGCCTTTAGAGTTGGAAATTCCATCTTTGTGGGTTTCCCTTAAAGGGTTAATTGATGACAAAACATATCAAGCTAATTGTTTACATCAACTAGAGATGCTTGATGATCACTGAGTACAAGACCTCGATCATCTTAAAGCTTATCAATGATCATTATCAAGATAGTATAATCAAAGTGTGCTTCCTAGAAATTTTAAGTTGAGAGATTTGGTTCTTTATGAGAATCAAAGAAATGTAAATGTGTCGTCTGACCAGAGAGGGAAATTCAATCCTAATTGGTTAGGCCCCTACATTGTCATTTTTGTGTATGGTTTGGGTGCCTATAGATTATTGTCTATGGATGGAACGCCTCTAAAGGAGCTCGTTAATGCAATGCATCTCTATTGATACTATGCATAGTGTCCAATGTGTCATATGTGTGGTGTTCATTCTTTAAGGGTAGTAGCACTATGTATGTTGACATTATTCATTAACACATTATAATTTTATTTTTTGTGTTATGATAGGGCCATGTGTGTGTGTGAACAATATACATACATATGTCTTACTATGTTATGTATCCATGCATTACATTACATCTTTTAAGGTAGTTAGATCATTATTGCATTTAATTAACATACATCCAAGTGTGTTCATTAAATCATACTAGCATCTAATGTAAACATACATCCACACATCAACATACATGAAAATAAAGAAGCATACACATTAAAATACTAATGCCATACTGTTAGAATCCATATATATGTATATATATCAACTATTATGTACATGTATCGGGCCCACTGCTATAAAAATGAGTGGCTACTGAATATGTGTATCAATGACTATATAAATTGATCTACATATATATATATATATATATATATATATATATATATATACTATATATATATATATATATATATATATATATATATATATATATATATATATATATATATATATATCTCTCTCTCACCACAAAATGATATTTTAAAAATCGAGGAGCACCCTATGGCTTGGTACGTGGCTCCTAGAGCCCTTTGGCTCTTGTTGCTATTGTTGTGGTCTAGGGAGAGGCTACACAGTGGTCATAGACCTGGATCAATGTGAGCGCAATGCAAACAAACCTACTTGCATTCCCTGATCTCTCCTTACAAGGAGCATATCATTATTTGTGCTTGTGTCAGCTCTTTCCGCAACTGATGAACATCTATCGAGATCATGACTACCAAATGAATCATGAGGTCATCAAGGTGGTTCTATAGGGCATCATGCACCTACTCTGTGGCATCAACCCTCATCACTGTCATGTTTCACTCTACAAGCATCGTCCACAACTCCCCCAATAGCTGGTCCTATTGCCCCTAGATGGTGATCACCTTTGCAATCAATTGTATG